>CM075854.1:35311285-35911285 GCA_037975125.1 Latrodectus hesperus
ATGTCAAGTGAAGCTTTTCAAAAAACAACTCATAATATAAACTTTACATTATTAATACAAATTTAACTTATTTGAATCATATTTATTGGGAAAAATTTTCATTTAAAAAATGGGAATTTACCTACAAAATATGTCATCAAAATACTTTTAAACACGTATATTCAATAGTGATATTAGTTAACTTCTCTAATCGGACTATGACCTGCTTACTAAATGCAGTACTTAATCCGGTCTCCCGTGAAAGCAATCTCTGTTAGTAAGATATTCACAACAAGAATTTTGAGAATAAATTATTTTTAGAGAAGGTAAGTATATATTTATTTTTTTCCTATTCTGTATGAAAACATGGTAATGAATTCTCCACGCAGAATCTGTGTGGATTCATAAAATTAACCGAACAAAAAAAAATTCATAACACACTTGTAAGTGCTTTTATAACAACACTGCATTAATTGAAAGAAAATGTGTGTAATCAATACTCTGCACATATATAGTGTATCCAATAAACTTGTTTAATATTTGGTAGTTAAAAGAGTTTTGGGAAACATAAATAAGTAATATATTGATTTAAAATACAACACCGGCAGCGTCCGCGGATTGAGATTTCAGAAGCTTTATGTTTTAATGAATCGCATGCAAAATTGTTTCACTTTCATCTTTGTGCATTCTTATTTTTTTTAACATTAAAATCTTATATCTTCAAAACATCAAACTAAATTTTTTCTCAATTATTTTCTGGTAGAAAATAAAATTAAAAAGTAAATAGTCAGAATGTTGTCAGCATTTTAATTTCTTTATTATATTTCATTTTCAGTTTTTCCCGTATATCGGATAGTATTTTTATCCTTAATCCTTTCTTTTAATCTTGAATGCACTTAAGCCCTTTGCATTTTCATCTCTGGCTTTCTTCTTCTTCTGGCATTTGAAATAATGTTACATATATATACTACACTAGAGTAAACGATTTGTAGTAAATATTATATTAAACTGTGGCTTTATTAAGCTGCGATGCAAATTTTATTTTTTATTAGACTTACTCAAATTGCAAAATTTATAAGTGAAACTCTTCTTTGGTATATAGAGCTCATTCATATGTATATAGAAGCCAATTTTAAAAATAACTCGGTTTTCTATTAAATTATTGGCTAAACTTTTTAAATACACCTCTGTGTGTGTTATTTTGTTTTTCTAAATATTGGAATCCAAAATAAGTTTTGTTGCTTTGAGAAATGTTTTTTTATTTTATTATTTATTCATACTGATCAATTACGTATTAGTTACAGACATATACCTTTAAAATTAAAAATTTGATTTATTAGAGCATTATTCACAACCATATTGAAATTAATATAATGATAAAATTTGATTAAATGTATTGCGAGTTTCAAAGATGTGGCATGACGAATTAGTTACTGTAGAATATCTTTGCTTGCACTTTTACTATGTATTCAAAAGTGGAGCATTTGATTACCTTTGTTTTCATACAAAGAAATTATATATTTTTCAAACGTAAGATGCATTTTTACGATGTCTTCAAACCTTAGTTTGAAAAGTATATGCTTATAAATTTAATTTCTATTTCTAAAGAATAATATTGATTTTCAATATTTAAGCCCAACGTTTTGATGTAAAACTTATTGAATTGTATTAGTTCTTACTTGAAAAAATTATTAGTCATTAATAAACTTGGAAAACAAGGTAGGTACAGAACTACTTCGTTAGAGCCACAAAGAAACTCAAACCTTGAAATCTGAAAGTGCTCTTTTAAACGTTTAGTGGGCAATGGTTGAAAATGAAATATATATCAATTACTAATTAATAAAGTAAGCATAAATCTCTTAAGAGACAAAGTATTTCTAATTAAAAGTTTTTCACGTTTTTTTATTGCTACATGTAGGAATACATGTATAATATGCTAATAGTACTGTTATTAACAAAAGCAGTTTTAAGCCTAAAAATAAAACTTTTAATATCTTAAGATAAATAGGATAGGAAATTATAAAAGTATTTTATAATATTTACAGCAATTAATATGACTGATGACTACCATGTGATAACACAGAGAAATATTTAAATGTGTAATTCTCGAAATACATATCTCTACACAAAAATAAAATACTCATTTTAAGTTATTCTCTATATTCATATACAATTAAATATACTTTTGTAAGAAATAAAAAAAAAATTCCGTATTAGGTTTATAGCTTGCTTTTCAGGATGAACCTTATTGCTTATGTTTTTTTAGATTTTGATACCTTAAGAAAATACGTTGAAATTATTACTGATAAAAGCAGTTTATCAATTGCCAAGGAAAATTGAAAAGCTAATAGTTAATAATAATTACACTGCCTTTGATTCAAAACAATTGTAAGTTTAATTTCATTCAAAAGTTAATGTTTCCTTGAATTATACAGCTTTTATTCGTAATTCAATAAAGATTTATTTTAATACAATTAAAGTTAATACCTATAAATTGGCATCAGAAACTTAAGTATCCATAATATATTAAAAATCCAATCAATTTCAAAAAGAAATTTGTAATTGATTTGTATTTTAATATAAAATCAAATACAAAATGCATTATTACTTACTACTGTATAAAGTATTCATTTTACTAAATAACATAGCAATTATAAGGTTATAGTGAATTTCATAACCTTTAATTGCATTATAATCCGCAAAAATATTATGTCTTACAAGTCTTTTTTTAAATTCAAATTCGAAGTTCCATAAAAAAATACATATTTGTTGGAAATATTTAATTTTTTTTCAAGAACCCTATTTGGTTTCAACATTAACTTGCACAAAAAAAAGAAAAATTAATCAATTTTCAGTAAAATATACGTTGCATTAAAGTTTTTAATATAAAACATATTTTTACTCACTGATAATAGTTAAAATGAAATGTAAAATCATTTCTCACATTTTCTGAAAAAGTGAGTATTTTTCTCATTCTCTACTTCAGTAAATATTACACAGTTTGCCCTACCGAAGTCGCTTTTTGCACACCAGGCTGATTTGATCGGGGTTCACAATTTAGAATGGAATTCAGATCATTTTAAGTATCCACACCGGAAGTCCAACTCCAACACACCAAGTGAAATCAACACCCAAATTGTTAAACTACAGGAAAGAGAACGATGAGCTCTCAGCTATTATAGTTGTACTTAAGAGTTAAATTACCAATCATAAAATATTTTTAAATTTACTTACAACAAAGGATATTTCCTTAATTATTAATCTTTAAAAGTATTTTTTGCCTTGAAATTTTATTTCAATTAATTAAAAAATATTTGAATAATTCAAATAAATACTTTGTCTTCATCTAAATGATATCTGTAGTACAATTGTTCCGCCTTCATCAGAGATTATTTTAAGATTTTCAAATTTAATGAAATAATGAATGAAATGCTAATTAAAATTGAAGTTTACAATTTCAAATATGGTTGCTTAATTTCTGTCATACACATTTCAATTATTGCCCACAAAGTAAAAAAGAGCTCATTCATAACCAATTTAACTAAAAGGAAAAAAAACGTTCAATGAAAAAATGTGTTTTATTTTAGTGGCACATTTAAATATGGGTCTAGTTCTTGGAATCATGGGAAGAAAAGAAGAAGCTGCAGGGGTACGTATCAAATAATTCATATTTTCTAATAAAATATTTTTAGCATTTTTCAGTTTATCAATTTATTAGAGCTAAATGGATAAAATAAAAAAATATTAAATGCAAGTTTTAAGTTTTCTTTTAAAAACTGATTTTTAAAAATTATAATTGAAACAGAATAAATCTTGCTAAAGGTACGTATTTGTTTTGAATAATTTATGTGTGCAGAAATTTTTTTTATTTGCCTACTTATAAATTCTTAATTTTAAACCTTTAAATGTTCACGAAACAATCAACTAGTAACATGATAATCTACTTCAATTATTGTTTCATTTAATTAAATCGAAGTTATTCAAATAATTGTAAGGAAGTGTTTCAGGCAATCAAATGATTTAAATACGATATCATGAAACGTTTCCTACAAAGGAAAAAGGGATTCTGCCATTATACTGATGGGAATTAAATGAGACTCAATATCCAAAAGCGAAATAATCTGATGATAAATTTATTTTCACAAATGACAATGTTTCAATTAAAAATAAAATTAATATGCGCTTGCATTGCTTAACATAAACAATATTCCAGTATTTATCTAATAATAAATGTTCATGATATTTTAAGCACTCGTGTACAGCTAGTCAAACATAATACAAAATGATAAACATTATCGTTTTTAATGTTCATCAATTTGTATTGTGGCAGAGAAAATACAGCAAAAGTTTGATTTTATTTCTATGAAAAGAGAATTTTCATTTTTATATCCGTATCAAGCAGTTAATTTTGAATAACTAAATCCATAAAATATTTATCGAGAATCAATATTTTTTCCCATTTTTATTTATTATGCCGGTGAAGTGTCATATTATAAACACAATTTAAATTGCTATATCATATAAATGATGCAAAAATCGAGAGTAAGAATACATTAAAAATAATTTAATGACACACACAAATTTGTAAAGTATTTAGTGTCTAAAATCTTAATGATAAAAGTAAATAAAAGCTTAGTCCATGTTCACCTAAACGCATGGAAGTACGTATATGGAAATTTTTAAAATGTCACATATCAGTCTCTCTGTCTCTCTAAAGGCTTCCAAAATTTTTATTTTGTAAATTAAAATAACTCCAATCAATATTATGTGTGTTCAGGGAACTGAATCAAACACCTGAAAATATAAAGATATCTCAAGTGAATAATTTACTCTTAAGCATTTTCTGGATAAGTTATAATGTTGAAGTCTATAAATTTTCAACTAGTTGTATAAAACAGTTATTTTGTACCATCTGCGATCACTTGATAGTAAATTATATTTTTATTTTAGGTATATAGACACTGTGCTGAACTGGACAGTGCTGGCCTCAAGGATCCAAAGATGCACGAGAGTACACGAATATCTGCGCTCTTTAATTTAGGAAGATTATATGCTGATGACGGGAAATATGATGTAAATTGCTACTACAATTCTTTAATTTATAATAGTTATTATAACATTGATTTCAAAAGTAAATTTTGGGAGTTCACCCCGAAAAAACAGAGTTCTGTAAATATCGAATCTCAAATTCTTCATAAGTTATCGTAAAATGTTTAACGAATTAGAATTCAATCAAGTTTTCTATGATTATCAAACTTTTATTAGTCAAATAAAAATTCTAAAATATTAATTTGGTAGATAATATTAATCACTTTTAATATATGTAATTTTTTTCACATTTTCATTACGAGTACTGCAAAAGAATAGTCTAAAAAATTTCAGCTTAAAAATGCGTTCTGTTTTTAAGCAATTCTTAAAATTTTACCACATATATAACACAATATTCGCGATTTTTATACACATTAAGTAAATGTCCGTATTCCTATGCCGAGTTGACAGCCAAATGGTGAGCGCTCTTGCCTTCAGTTCAACAGTTCGTGGGTTTGAATCCCACCTTGGGCATGTATGTTTGTAGTGGTTAAGAATCCGTTTTAAGCCATTGGTCCCGGTCTAATTAGCCCTAGAGTGCAAAAAATGACCGTTGAGTGACAAACAAACCAACCAACCACCAGTAAATGTGCGCATTCCTAGAACAACATACTTATTCCCAGTGGAAACATCTAATAAATATTATTGTTTGCTGATGAGATAGTATGTTTTTGTTAAATATATATTTGACAGTTTTACGCATGAAAAAATTTTTCATCGAACTAGTTTATGATTATTAGTAAGAAATTCGTGATTTATTTTGCTCATTGAACCTCAGATAGTTTAAAGAACAAAAGATTTCCTTTTTTAAAAATTTGCGCTTAAATTGATTTATTTATGAATAATTAAATTACCCTATTACCATATAATTATAAAATATGGTGTATCGTTAAACAATATTTTCATCATTGATTCTGTTTTATCAGCAAATTATTAGAATTTAAATTAGTAAGAAAACGAAGAATAATTTAGAACATTCTTGTTCCACACTTAAATGCTTTCCTTTTCTTAAAATGCATTCTAACATATAATTTTAATTAAAATATAAAATATCATATTATTCAAACGTGATACTATTTTAGTAATTTTTTATTTAGAATGCACCTCGTTTTATTTTAACAATCTATGCGTTATATTATATAGAAGATAAGAAAAATTACTTGAAAGTTACTTTTTTCATATTTATTTGAGAATGTATTGTTTTTATTTTATTTTTGAAAAATATTGTATGTGTGTGAAATAACTTTTTTATTTTTAGTTCTTTTGCTTTAATTTTATGCGTTAAGATTTAATTTTATCTAGTAAGATAATGATTAATTTTTTAAATAAATTAATCACTTTTTATTTCTGCATGATTTAACTGTATCATGCTGAAATAAAAATGAATAATTATAAAAAATATCCATATAAATTTATTCCCTTTAGTTTCTTCATTTACATATTATAAATACTTTTTGTATGTTATTGAAAACTTAACATACAAAAAGTATATTTTTGTATGTTACGTGTACAAAAAAGCATACTTTTTTGTAGACTTATTAAATGTAAAAATTATGTGATCCTTATCTATATTCTTTTATATTTATAGAGAGCAGTTAAAGTGTACCATGAAGCTGTTCGAAAACTGCCGGAGCACTATCAACCACAATCTCTCTATAATATGATGGGTACGTTTAAAAATTTTAAAGCAAAAAAAAAATTTTTTTTTCATATTTCGTTTTATTAGGAACACAAATCTTCTTTTCAGTTATTGAGTGAAACATAAATCACAACACACAAATTGAATTAAAGTTAAAAATTTTATTTTCCATAAATTATAAAAAATCTTTTTTTTTTCATTCCAGGAGAAGCATATTTCAAAATGGGAGATTTCGCAAATGCAGAACATTGGTATAGAGAAGCTTTAAGATCGAAACCCGATCATATACCTGCCCATCTGACCTATGCGAAACTGCTTTCCAAATGGGTAAATATCGTATACTCAGATTATCATTTGTGACTTTTATAAGTAAATAAATCTTTTTATCAGGAAAATTATATATCCTTTTATATTAAAACTCTTCTTATATAGTTTTACTACATTATTTATTTATAACATCTTAATAATTTATAATTAGTTAACATATAGTAGAACGGAAATGATTCAATTAAACTTTAATCAATAATTTAAATAAAAATTTCTGTAATTATAAGCAATTAGTTTCCTTTGATTATTAAAAGTGTAGTAAAAATGTCTGAATATATGCCATAAGATTAATAAATAAATTTTCATTTGAGTCATTTTTTATTTTTATCTTAAGAATGCTTATTAAATGCTTGAAATTCTATATACATTTGGTAATTTTGTAGCTGCATCTGAACTCAAACTAAAGTAAATATGAATCTATTTTATTACAGGGGCGTCTAGAAGAAGCTGAGCAATGGTTTCTAAAAGCGAAATTCATCGCACCCAATGACTCGAGTGTTTACCACCATTATGGTAAGTATTTAAAATCCTTTCTATGGACACACATACAGTTCTAAATTCGCAGACTTCCCCAAAAAATTCCAGTGCATTCTGTAGGAATACTGCAACATGAATCAAATATTATGCATTACATAAAACATCAAAAATATTAGTTTTAAAAATGTTTTTAAAATTTATAATTTCTATTTTAATGTATTTATGTTTGCACAAGATGAATTCGATGATTGTTGAAAGTATGGCATCTTTTAAGTGATTTTTTAAACAAGATAAATATATTTAAATATAAATATCATATTATGTTACGTAAAGAATATTTTATAACAATTTAATGAATCTTTATTCCGGCCATCATAATTATTTAAACATATCTTGATATTCCTGATGAACCAATTGTGGCTGTTAAAAAAATTAATTAAGCCATGGAAGTTAAATGCTATACACATGTAAAATAGAAATACTTCTAAATAAAATGTATTTTTGAAAAAATATTAAAATGATTGTTTGCCGAAATCAGATGGACATCTGGTAATCAATACTAAATAAAGGGATATTTAATACTTTTTTGAACTAGTGTTCTTAGTATCTCAATGAATTATAACACTTTTTTCTAAAATACTATAAATTGTTTAATGCTTAGTATCGGAAATAAAATTAACAACTAAGATGAAATTAAAGAATAAATTTCACTCAGTAAATTACGTTAATTTTTATAGGTAGTGCACACTTTAGCGTAGAAAACATAAATGTTAACTTTCGGGAAGTAATGAACTCTGATAGAACAAACCTTAAAAACAAAATCGTAGAGGCGAAATCATAGTTGCGAAGGAAACATGAACGTTAGCTAATGTGGAGTAACGGAATTTGACAGAACAAACCTTAAAAGAAAAATCTTCGTGGAAGGACTTGACAAAATTTGTGTTTACAAAGATGGAATTGAACGCAGTCGAGCTAACAGGCTAGTTAGAGTTCTTGTCTTCGGTTCAACAGTTCGTAACTTCGAATACTATATTGGGCTTGGATATTTGTAGTGGTTCGGAATGCACTTTAAATCATGGATACCAGTCTAATTTGCCTTCCTGGGTATATATATATAAAAAAAAATTGAATGAAAAAGAAGACGAAGTAGCATATTTTAAATTATTAGTAACAGACAATATCTCGTTTTTTTCTGGTACAGAGAAAAAGGAATTCTTTGTGCCGAGGTAGCCTAGTGGTTAGGGTATCGGCTTTCCATCCGGAAGGATGGGGTTCGATTCCCAATTCCGCCAAAGACCCACCGAGTACATGCGATGTACGTGCTCGTTAAATCTGTGGAATCGAAAGTCCTGTGGTCGGTCGTTGAATAGTTAACATGGGTGCAATGGTATGGAGAAATTTACTCCTCCTTCAGATCAATGTCAAAATTGAGGGAGTAGATCCTCTTGTGCTGCCATCTATCGGAATATTTGAAAAGCAAAAGTCTTACTTTCAATTTCATGGTGCTCTGATTAAACGAAAAACGCTCCCAATTGACTTAAATTCGCATAGCCAAGGCACAGCGAGCTTGGCTTGTCCAAGTGTCATTAGTAACATCAACAACAATGCTTTGTGGCCCTTTAAAACAATATTGTTATATTAATTGTTTTCAAGAAGAAGGAAATATTTTACTCGAAACAATAAGAAATACACTACTGGCCATTAAAATTGCTACACCAAGAAGGAATGCAAATAACAGAACGATATTTATTGGACATATACATTATAGTGGAAACAACACGTGATTAGATTTACAGAAAATTAGGATGTATAGATCTTGAGAAATCTGTACCCAGAGCAGCCACCTCTGGCTGCAATAACAGCATTTATCCACCTAGGCATGGAGTCAAACAGAGATTGTACGGCATGTACGGGGATCTCAGTCCATGCAGCTTCAACACTATGCCACAGTTCATCAACAGTAGTGGTTGATGAGTGATGGCGTACCAATCGCTCGGCAAACATTGACCACACGTTCTCAATTGGTGACAGATCAGGAGAACGTGCTGGCCAGGGTAACAGTCGAACCTGTTCTGTATCAAGGAAGTTCAGAACAGTACGGGCAACATGCAGTCGTGCATTATCCTGTTGAAACAAAGCATTAGGGAGGCCTCGAAGATAGGGCAGAGCCACGGGCCTTAACACATAGACATAGACATACGCAATGGAACACCTGGTCTGTACCTTAGGTTATCAGGTATAGCTCCATCACGTAATACATCTGGTGTGACAGAATTGTCACGAAATTTGATAACAAAATTGAATTTCAATAGGTCTCTAATATTTGAAATTAATAATTTGACAGAAAAATAACATCAACAACAAAACATTTACAAAATTTTCACTATGGGCGATGACATGAGTTAAATATTGCTATAAAATTGTGAAGATAGATTATCCTAACACTCCAAGTAACTCTGGTAAAGATACAAATTAATTATCTTTATGATGGTCATAGCAGACGATATAAGTAGTTTATAACACAAATATGCAAGCAATATAATTAAGTTTAAGTAGAAGAGTATAAAAAGAGCAAATAATTGGGACAGAGAGAGATTTTCAATAAGTACTAGTAACTCTCTCATGCTTTAACTGGGTCCTTTAATGTAACATTGCATTTTTCGCAATACCAAAGGACTACATTGTCTACACGCAGATAGTTAAGATTACATATGCATGAATGGTATCCTATTGAACATTTAACATTTGCTGTAGGTGATAACTGTAGAATATTTAAAGTATAACAGATTACAGTCTGCTGATTCAGTTAATATTTTGCAGCTGTTCAGTCTGTGCATTGTAGTTACCACGATTAAGAAAATTATTGAGCAAAATATAATTACAATACAATAAATAATAAAAAGGCTTAAAAATGAATAAAATATATAGCAAAATATTTTACAGACACTCTAACATTACTAGAAATAATAATGAACATATATTGCACTAAAATTGCTAAATAAAGTATTTCTGAAGACTCAAAGCAAGCTTCAATATAAACCCCCAGTTTTATATATAGTGGTTAGATAGAGGGAAGTGTTATATCACATGACGTATCATATTATCACATGACGTATTATATCACATGACAAGATTGTATTAGAAAAAGAGCAAATATATACTAATAGTTAAGTTTAAATATGCATGAATGGTATCCTGTTGAACATTTAATATTTGCTGTAGGTGATAAACAGTAGAATATTTAAAGTATTACAGATTGCAATCTGCTAATTCAGTTAATATTTTGCAGCAGCTCAGTCTGTGCACTGTAGTTAGTACGATTAAGAAAATTATTCAACAAAATATAATTACAATACAATGAATAATAAAAAGGGCTTAAAAAAGTGAATAAAATATACAGCAAAATGTTTTATAGACATTCTAACAGTACTAGAAATAATAATGAAAATATATTGCACTAAAATTGCTAAGTAGGGTATTTCTGAAGACTCAGAGCAAACTTGAATATTAACCGCTAGTTTTATAGATAGTGGTTAGATAGAGGAAAGTGTTATATCACTTGACATACCATATGAAGATTGTATTAGAAAATGCGCAAATATATACAATACATTGATAGTATATACATAAATAAATCATATACTAATTGTGAAATATTACAATGCATTATTTTATCACATAAAAAACCTGCATTGTCTGTTCACAGTTTATAATGGTTTACAATGTTTAGGAAATATAATGCAAAATTAGTCATTAAAATTACTAATTGATAAACTTTGCTAGGATATTTAATATTGCATATTACATTGTGCCGAGTCAATCAATATTTTTCAGCACCTTAATCTGAATAATTATTATTATCAAAATAATAAAAATTAATTGCTAAACAAATACAATACCTATTAATATTTTATCACAAAAAGTGGAGAAATACCTTACAATAATTTTTACCCTTTACCAAATTGTTCTTATGATGAAATCCGCTGCTCAGTTATGGCATTATCCTTACAGAGTTCGGATCCTTTTTCATAGATAAAGGAGATTATGTTTTTTATCTTATGCAGAAGAGAAGGAGTTTTGCTAGCATAGCGGAGAAACGGAGTAAGTTCTTCCGAGTTTTTAGGCGCTTTTAGGTGCCATTGTTTTGTGAAATCACATTCAAACATGTAATGAACAATGGTCCCAACCTGACCGCATGAACAAGCACTATTTGGAGCCATGCCCCTTTTATTGAGATACTCCGGGGTTGGAGTATGTCCAGAAAGAAACTGTGCTTCTTACTTTGAACAGCAACCGTTACATTTCCGATGTGTTAACTGGGCCTTAACACATCGGAAATGTAACGGTTGCTGTTCAAAGTGCCGGTAATGCGAACAAGAGGTGATCGAGACGTGTATCCAATGGCACCCCATACCGTCACTCCAGCAGATGGGCCAGTAAGGCGATGTCCAATGCAAGCTGACAATGCGCATTCTCTACGATGCCTCCAAACACGGATGCGACCATCATGGTCCTGTTTACAGAACCATGATTCACCTTCACAGATTCCTCTGTAAAGATGACGTGATGCCATTCCCGCGTCCAGGTTCGTTGCTGATCACACCATTGAAGGCACTCTTGTCTTTGACGCAGCGTCAATGGTAGCCGAAGCCATGGTCGCCGTGCAGACAATCCATACTGCTGCAAACGTCGTCGAACTGTTCAAGCAGAAACTTGTTGCCTTGCAAATGAATCCATTTCTCGACTCAGGGTTCGTGACGTGGCTGTACGATCCCTTGTGACCATGCGGATAAGATGTCTGTTTTCTCTGCTGTTAGTGATGGGGGGTCGCTGAGATCCTGCATGACGTTCCGTATGATTGTTCTGAACCCATCGATTCCATATTCTGCTAACAGTCATGGGGTCTCGACGGACGCGAGCAGCAATATTGCGGTACGATAAACCGCAATCCCGATAGGCTATAATCCTTCCTCGATCAAAGTCAGACACGTGCTGATAGGCATTTCTTCTTCTTACACGAGGCATTACAACAACTTTCTTTGCCAAAAACAACATTGAAACGGAAATTGAGTATGAGGAAACTGCTGTCAAATCTCTGGTTTTATACACATTATAGATGTCGCTACTGTCGCCTGCTTTATATGAATGCGCTGAAAATCTAATCATTTGCATATCACAGCAAGTTCTACCTGTCATGCAAATTTCACGTGTGTGGTGTGCCGCTTTCCTGGTGTAGCAATTTTAATGGCCAGTAGTGTACACCAGTACATTCATTGATTGTAAACACATTTGAATGATAAGTAAATCTTTTCCTCCTAAATATACATTTGTAGTCAATTTGTATGGTGATTTATTTCTTATTTTCCTTCAAATTAGTCTCGCAAAATCTTCAATGATAATATGAAAATATAGTTTAATATGCTTCAGATAATAGTAATCACTAATGAACACAAATTCAAGAAACTAGAATCAATAACTTATTATGTTTATATCAAAGACAAAATTTATTTTAAAAGTTCTTATACCTAAAAGTACAATTTTAAAAGTTATATTCCTTCTCTTTTACATAATTCAAAATTAAAATTAAAAGGAAACTTCAATTAGTAAGTTTTACTGTTATTTCTAAATAGGTCAATTTTTGTCGGAATGTGAAAGACACGATGAAGCAGCTGATGTTTACGTTAGAGCAGCGGAACTCTCTATGAAAGAATATGAAATCGTATTCAATGCTGCAAACGCTTTAAGGTAAGAAAATTGTCATTCATTTTATTAGAAATTTTTAGATTTTTTCGGTCAAAACCGTATATCTGAAAGTGAACACTGAATTTAAACTTACGAATTTAAGACACAATAAAATCTGTCGAGCAGTTTTAATTAGGCTTTGACTATAGAAAACTCGGTTAAAAAGAATTGAATAAAATTAGATATAAATATATCAACTTAATTCAGTTTTATATTGCCTATAAAAGTTTTTAAATTATTATAATTAACAAAAATTATTTTATCCTAAACGTTCCTTTTCTTCCCATATTTCAAAAGTGATACAAGTGAATGTCAATTTCTTAAAAATGAGGTATCGCATAACATTTATACATGTTTAATTTAATGTATACTTCTTATTCACGAGATATTAGTAGACAATATATTAAAGAAATATTATGTTTTATTTAATTTAAAATTGATTGGTATAAAGAATTGTTTATAACACCAAAATTGTACATTAAAAAATTTCTACATGACATTCAAAGATTAAAATGCTGTATTTTTTAATTTCATTCGGTATCTTGATTTATAAACATAATCTTTGATAAAAAAAATTGATGTAGATAGAAATCAATAATATTGACAAAATTAAAAATTATATTTTTAAGCATATAAATTTTTGTAGAATTTTATCTAAATGATATATTGGGAAAGTAATTTCGTTTTTTTTTGTGGAAATGAAAGGCAGTTTTCGTATAATAAACAAATACTTTATTAAATTATATATTGGCCATTTTGGTCCAACACCTTTTGCCATCTTTGTGGTGATAGCATAATTCCACAATCATAAAATTTGTGGTCTTTGCTGGCAAAAAACTGATCGAGGTGGTTTTTGATCTCCTCATTTGAGGTGAAGGTTTTACCGTCTAAAAAATTTTGGAGTGACCAGAACAAATAATAATCCGATGGTGCCAGGTCTGGAGAATATGGTGGGTGTGGCATTGTATCTCATTCAAGCTGTAAAAGCTTTTGGCGAGTGACCAAACTTGTGTGAGGTCTCACGTTGTTTTGGTGAAACATTACACCTTTCTTGTTGATTAATTCTGGCCTTTTCTGTTGAAGTGCATCATTCAGTTGTGTCCAGTTGATGACAGTAGATTTCCGAATTAATCGTTGTTTTATCCGGTAAAAGCTTAAAAAAAATTCCTTTAAAATCCCACCAAACAGACAGCATCACCTTTTTTTTTGGTGAATATCGGCTTTGGAAATGGTTTCAGTCTGTTCATCTTTTTTGCTCCATGACCTCTTGCATTTGACGTTGTTGTATGCAACCCTATTTTCGTCCCCAGTGATGATGCGCTTCAAAAACGGATCATTTTCGTGACGTTTGAGAAGCGAATCGCAAACGTCAATGCGGCGACACAGATTTCTCTCTGTGAGAACATGGGGAACCCATACATCGAGATTCGAGGATAATCCCAGGCCTTTCAAGTGGTCATAAACTGTTGTTATTCGCCGGTTCGCATCAACTAATGCCTTTATCGCGTCTTTATCAGCTTCCACCGGCCTTCCCGAACGTGGTGCATCTTCGACATCAAAATTGCCGGATCGAAATTTAGTGAACCAGTTCTGGAATTGGCGTATTGTCAACACACCTCCTCCATACACATCGGTCAATTTCTTTCAGGCTTGAATAGCATTTTTACCCTTTCTGTAGTAAAACAGTAAGATATGTCGCAAATGCTGCTTATCGCTCTCCATATTTAAAAGGGCACCAACCAAAAACTACTGCGTAGAAATAATTGGAATTTTTCACACACAAGCCTTGCTATATGAGCTCTCAAAGCATATAACAATTATACGGCTTAAGTGTGAAGTTGGGTACAAAAAAATTCAATCAAATCCTCTGTTGGGAAAAACAAAATTACTTTCAGAACAACCGAATAGCTTAATAACAAAATTTTTAAATAGATATTGCGCAAATAGTCTTCATCTAAATTGTTTTGAAAGAAAATAGATTCATTCTGGACCTCGAGTGTATCGCTTGATTTCATAAAAATCAAATGTTATTATTTTATTGGTGAGTAAATTAGGACTGTTTGTTTTGATTATCTATATGGAGTTTCTGCAAAAATACAATTTAGAAAAAAAATTAAAATTAGATTATTTTTACCTGATACTGTGAAATTACTTATTTCAATAAAATACACACACACCATAAAAGCTTCCATTGCGTTAATTTGAGGTGATTGCTAAAAATATTCTACATTTTAACGCGAAAAATTAGAATAATTATATAGCCACCCTGATACTTGGCGTGCCATTACTAGAGGTAACATTTCAATTGGAGGATGCTGCGACAACCACAGCCACACACAGGAACCTTTAGTTAACACGACGGATCATCGGATTTTGAACTCACAGCTTTCTGATAATTAGAAAGACACCTTAACCAACCAGCCTACCTCAGCCTTTATATGGGTATTGTCCAAAATGCTGAAAAAAGTTTTTTTGCATACGTAATGCAATGTTCTGCACATAATATGTTATTAGAGAACTTAGTCAGTTTTAATCACTTTAATCTTCATTAAAGGAACATATACAAGTTTCATATGACGGTAATTGTGATGCTGTACCATTTATAATGCAAAACATTCTCTAAATCATTAAAATATAAAGGAAAAAGACAGCAGGATCTTCCTCTTACTTCCAGATTAAACTACGGTGCTCTTAAGACTAATGATTAGGCAAGCCACAAAAGGTGTGGAACTAAGTTCCCATCTTCACGAAACCATAACTGAACACTTCGGTTAAAGTGAATTGTGGGGTTATCATCTAGATATGTCCAATATCCCCACAACAATAATTTCTACGTTGTAGAATGCAACTGGTTTCTCAAACAGGGACATATTCAGTGTTAGTAACATGCCCAAGTAAGGTGGCTAGGGGAACTACTGCAAACCACGATATGAGTTCCAAAACCATTACGGATCCTTCGCTATACTTCAATTTAGGAAGGAGACAGTGTGGATTGTAAACATCTGCTGGAATTCACCACACCTAAATTCGTACTAAGTGGGAAATACAGAGAAAATTGATTCCTCGAAAAGCAAGACATGGTTACATTGATCCACAGTCCATATTTTATGGTCCTTTCACCATTATGCTCACTGTCTCTTGCTTACATGTTTTAAAATCGCAACTCTGCTTCAAATATTTTACTTACGTAATTTTCTTCAATCTGTATAAGTTGATATCAAATTCTGCAGATGTTCATTCAGCTCGGCAGTCACATCATGGTCTTTTGTCTGGTGTTCGCAATTTTTCTTAATGACTGTCTGTCTCTTATAGTGAGTTTGACTTTCATTTTAAAGTTTTATCTCACAGCTGTTGCTTTGCCATGATCGTTGTGTGAGGTCTTGGGATTTGATATGGTGAATATTTTGATAACCCTAATTGATGTATCAGTAACTAAGGGGCAACAGATATACAGACTATATTGTCTTTTATTATCTGCCCTTTTTTAACTCTGAGTGGTTTCTTTCTTTAACTGCAACAAAAACTAAATTAACCAAACAATAATGTTCTGTACACTCACACACTCTCTAGAGATTATAAGTAATACTGTAGTAAGAAAATTAGTACTTTGTGTTTAATTTAGTCCAATACAATAACATATGGAATTCACTGTTTTTAGCAACATACATATTTCTGAATATACAATGTAATGTTGCTGAACTTGACAGTTTCGCATACTTGTCTTGTGTGAGCGAAATCAATGCCCTACTATATCAGGCTTAAGAATAGTATAATGTGGAGTTTTATTGGTCTCATTCTACAGCGTCTTCAAACTTTGATCTAATTATTATAGATTTCCAAAGCCTGTCTTGTCCAATAACTGTCTTGAATAAAAGCCTGGCTGGTCTTGTCCAATAACTTTATACCATTCCAATCTGGTGTTTATTTCCGCCGTAATTCCAGTCTTCAATCCATTGTTATTATTAAATTTTTATTGACTGAAATCTTAATTACTTCTTATCAAAAAGGAAACAATCTTTTTTAGCACTAATTGTGATTTCAGAATAAAATCAGTTCTTGAATCTCTAAATGAAATGTCATCATCATATATATATAGAGAGAGAGCGACAAACCTTTTGCATCCATTCATTTCCTAAGCCAAGTTGGCAGCCAAATTAAGTCAGTAGGGTGCGTCTTTCACTTAACGTTAAATTATAAACGTAACAAAAGATTGGATAGAGAATGAATTTTCATGAATCGTTCCCCTATGAAAGACAATAAACTACGAGTTCCTTCCGTTGGAAGCACACATTTAAGAATAAAATGCTTAAGATTATTACATTCTCAGAAAATTGAATCCATTGACTGTATGTACTGTATAATAATAAGAAGAAGAGAGAGAGAGAGAAATAGAGAAAGAGAGTTAGAACTTGTAGTATGCTAAACTCGTGGACCGGTGGCGGAGCAGTTTGCGCCCTTGAGTTCGAAGTAGTAGGCCCAAGGTTCGAGTCATGCTTCGGACATCGATGTTCCTTTTTCTCTCTCTATAAGTGTGTATGTGTTTCTTTATTTTCCCACTTTTTGAGCAAAGACGGCATACCCACTGGGTGCCCAGTGTAAAAACTGTCATCCCTTGTAGCACTGAATCTAATTAAATTCTAAAAAGCAGCCAGACATTGAAAAAAATTATTATTATTAAAATTTAACGTACTTACTTTTGAAAAAAATACAGGATTTAAAAAGTGAATTTCAAGAAATACCTTAAGAGGAATGAGTTAGTAATTGATTTTTGAGCTATAAGCAGATAAAACAAATTGAGCGAGAGGAGATTATCGAATAACTACTTATACATTGAACATTGCTTTTATCTAAAGTAACTGATAAATTTCACTTTTACTTTGGAATTTCGTTAAATTTTTATAGCGACTATTTCTTTGTAGGCATGTAAAACATGGTGCCCTTTAATACGTGTTAGATATGAGTAATAAAGTTTTATGTGAATGAAAATAATAATTAATTATATATATACTTTTCTATATGAGTGTACATTTTTTATTGTTTGAATTGCTATAGTTAACACATGTTATTTAACAGACTTCAGAAAATTAACCAAAAATATATTTAAGAAAGAGTTCTCACGCCAGATAAATAGAGTATTAAGTCTTATAATTTATACGTTTTTTTGTAAATAATATATATTTAGAATTTTAATTGATTTTCTTAAATTTATAAAAAGTGTAAATCTAAATTTAAAATTATAAAAGAAAACAGTAATTGAGCAAAATATTCTTGTTTCCCAAATTATCATTTTCAGATAAATGTTTTCGAAAAAAATTATTAAACTATTGTAGAAATAGTCATAAAAATCTGTTGTTAAAGTTTATCTAAAATGTTTTTAAACTAAATGTAATTTATGTAATTATTTACATTTATCAATGCATTGTAATAAATTTTATGATTCATTTAATTTTCCTCGAGTTAATGATTTTAAGAAATTGTCAGAAAAGATAGATTATTGATTTCCTTCCGTTATACAATATCAACTCATATAAGCATATATTTAGTACTTATTTATTTCTTAAAGTTTAAGTCATTAGCAGATCATATGCTATAATGTTATATAATAAAAAGAAAATTAATCATAATTAAGAATTCTAAAATATTGAAATTTAAAATATGAATTAATTTTTTTTAGTTTTGTAGTCTAAATTATGGTTAAAAGAAACAAATAAACTTAAATTACAAACTCTTAATAAGTGTCGACAACTATCTTATAAAACTAATACAAACCATATTATTTTACATTAAATATTTCTTAATAACAGGTCTTAAAGATTGCATATATTTTTCTTCATTATAGGCAAGCTGGTCGAAATAAAGAAGCAGAATCCTTTTATTTGGTAGCAGTAAAACTCAAACCAAATGTAAGTATAGTTTACCAACTTCTTCGAAATAGTAATTTTTTTAAATTATCAGGGTTAAGTTTTATTATTAAGTTATGTTTCTGCAGTGTAATCAGTGGTTCATGTTTGCTAAATATTAAAAAAAGACTGCAGATTCATAGCTACGAATACGTTAACAATATTCGTTTTATCCTTACATCATAGTATGCATAATTTGTATCAGGTAACCAGAATAGTTTTGCTTATACTTTAAAAAATAAACTTAAAAGTGCCATGAATGCGCATCAAAATAAAAATGGAATAAGCCCTATTAGAGAGTCATATATTTCCTAACCTTTTGCTAACATTGTTCACAGAAGCGAGAAAAACATCTCCCAAGTTCTGAAAACGTTTTCTTGAGGTGACCACGTAGATTTTAATATCCAAAGCTCAGCCGGAAACCTCAAATATTTTCAGGACAATTTTACGTGTAAAGGGTTCAAAATCACTTTAAAATAATTTTATGGAAATCAACGCTTTCGAGATCATGAAGTATAGTGAAAACAACGTAATGAATGACTGAAAAACTGCTGTTATAGATTGCTTTCATTCTATGAAGAAAAGTTGTTTAATTGTTCGCTTTGGTGGAAACGTCAGGGAAATATGCGAGAAAACAAGGTAAGCAGGGAAATGAAGCAGGAAACAGCTCTGTACTGTTTACCACCAATGGTTTAATCATACGAATTCTGGGTTTTAAAAACCACTTTATTTAACAGCAACAGAACTTTTCTTGTTACCTGATAATTATTTCTACTTACGGATTTGTGTTAAAATTGTATGTATTTCTAATCAACAGGAGGTTACAAGCCATATGAATTTGGGAGCAATGTTGCATGTCAATGGAAAATTGCCAGAAGCTGAGCAGTCATACTTAGAAGCTTTGAGATTGAGACCAGAAGATCCTATTACACAAAACAACCTTCAGAAGTTGAGGAATCTCCTAAACCAAAGAAGAATGCGGGAGAATGCTCGCAATCAGCATTAAGTTCTTTTTTAGACAGCACACGATGTCTTGATTTTCTTTTAAAGTTAGAGAGATTATTACTTTCATTATTTAAGGAAACAAGATTGTTTTCTCCTTTAAATTTTCTCTTCGGTGTTATGTTCTTGACGTGATGATACATATGAATGTCCACGCGTTGGTGTTCCAGCACTTTGAAAATGTTCTACACAAGTCACTATTTACAGATTTCTTTCTTATAGCTTTTTCATTCACAACTATGATGAATGTCATAGAGAAATATGGCAAGTTTCAATATAAGAAGATGTTTCGGATTTTAATGATGAATGTCATGCAGATATAAGGCAAGTTTCAATATAAGAAGAAAATGTTTTGGATTTTTAAAGCAAGAATTCACAATAAAATATTCCTTGTCCAATGAAGTTAGAGGTACGGACAAAGTAGAATATTCTTTTGCGGAAATTAATTTATTTAAAAAATTCATCTTTTAATATTTCTTTTTAGATATTTTAACAGTACTTGCTTATTTTTTAAACAATGTATCAAACAAATCTGGTCAGCTTCATTTACCAATCAATGATGCTTCTTAATATTTCGTATTTGTGATATTCTTATGATTTTAAATCGTTACTTTTATTTTCGAGTAATGAAATTTAAAATTAAATAACGTTGTGAGACATAGACCTGTGACGCAATTATAATGAACAATGTCTTGTCTTACTGCAATTCTGTAAATGTCTATAATGTGTCAAAAGAAGTACATAAAGTTTCTTTTGCTTTTTGTCTCGTATCAGATAATGTTTGGAGACTGCAATTAATCTAGTCATGGTTACTGGTTACTTCAATGTAGAAACACTTAATCATATCCCCAATGAGACTTTTTGGTGGGAGATTGGAAAGACTATTTCCTCATCCCTGAGTGAAAAGTAAGAAACATTTCTCTTCAATGAATATATATTATGAAAAACATGCATCGTTGGTGGATTTATTGATGAAAGGTAAGTTGAATGAACATGATTTCATGAGAAAAAAAAAACATGAGCAGGATCATGCTTGAACCAAAATATTTCCTCCTTGTCTATTAATTAATTATGTTTAAACTGAAATGAAAGCTGTTCCTTTATTTAAAAGAAACCTTACATAGCTCTATTCGCTTTGAAGATTTTGTGTTTTCATGTTGCAATGATCGTTATTTACCAAAGATACCTCTAGTCTTGGCGAAGGTATCCAGCAATGTTTATTTACTTGTTTTGTTGCATTTAGTGCATATGAAAATGTAAACAGTAATGTTTCTCACAATTCTATATCCCTACTTTATCTCATTGTCTTGGCTATAATATTTAAGTACGCAATCGCTGTACTTTGAATAGCACGATTGTTTTTTTTTATTTTGAAAATTGTGGCCCTTATGTGTATATAAATAGCAAAAAAAAAAAAAAACACATATGAAGACTTATAGCTATGTATCATGTGTTCTATATTATTATGTTCTTTTTCTGCTAAAATATGTAAGTGTTTTAACATGTATTGCACTTAAATATTATGACGTTTGTATATTTTTCAATTCTAAAACTACTAGCTGCACTTTCAAGGAAAAGTTCATGTTTGGCACTTTCTTCTCGTTATAATATATTGTCTTCCTGATCGTGTAATTGTTGTGTAAGCACAATGTAAAACGCTGATGAAAACCGTCTTTAACAGATCGAGCTTCAGTTAAATCATCAAAATCTTACATTTTTTCTACCATAATATGCAAAAATTTAATAATTACGATTAGATGAAATGCTTACATGCACTCACATTTGCTTAGGTATATACATATAGAAATTGCACAGAATATACACAATCTTCATTAATATATCTGTAAATTAAATATACACTTGAAAACAATTATAAAATTAATGGTAAAATCATTATAGAACAAACGCATCAAAAATACAAAATATCTACTTGATAATTTTTCATAATGGTATAAAACAAAGCACTCATAAATTTTATTCTATTTGTTTTTGTTTTAGCATGAATGTTTATGAATTTCAAAATAAAGAAAAGAAAAATTATTCTTAAGTTTAACTCCATGATTTAAACTGTTAAAAAAATAAACAATCACATAAATAAAGTAAAATTTGAAATTATATTTTTATTATAGGTTACTTATTCTAAAAATTATCTAATTTATATAAAATTGCATTTTATAAGGATATCGAATCGTAAATTCGTATTTATAAATATTTGGGTATAAAATGTTATAATAAGGTATAAAATGTTCAGAAAATACTTATAAAGTTGTGACTTACAAAACTCATAATATCTACAAATTAATGTAAAATTTGTGAAACATTTTTGTATGTGATATTAAAACATTTTATAATTAATAGATATAAATTTTATCAAATGATCAACCTGAAACTTATTTTTATTAAATTAAAGAAAAATAATTTATTAAATTAAATAAGTTTACAAAATAACTTGAATTAATCTAATGGAATATGAAAAAAAAATTTGTCATTAGAAATATGAAATATTGAGGTTTAAAATATATTATAGGTAAACGTAATTTATAGTATCTTTTGTTTATATGAGTGAGAATTAGTAATAGAAAGTTACTTAAATTAGTATTTCGAAGTCATTTTTAAGTATTTTCGGAAATAATTTTTAAAAATTGAATCTAGTTTTAGATAATAATATATTTATAATGTTTCAACTTTTGAAGAAAGTAAAAGCGTGCGTATAATTTTTATCTATTTTGTTGAGTGAAAATTTTATTTTAGTTTCATTTGTATTCAAATTATTGTATTGCTGTCTATTAAATAAGATATTGCTGTAAGAAATAAATAATTTTAAATCACTTACTTGGTGATTGTTAATGAAATGTTTCGTTTTTAATTTTTATAAAAAATTTTAGGAAAAAAATTAGATTTTTCTTAATAAAACTAGTTATATTCCAATTTGTGAGAATAATTTCATGAAAAAAATTATTTTCATAAAAATATCTTTTTTATTTAATAAAATGATTTACTATTATTATTATTATTTTACATAAATTTTTTAAACAAAAATCCTTTTAGTATTTACTTGATCCAAATAATAAAATTTTGAAAAATTACACATATATTAGAAATAACATAATCATAAATTAGTAACACAAATAAAAATAATGCTTAAAATGATTAGAAAAAAATTTTAAATAGAAAAATGATTTTTAGGTTATTGAAATATAGTGACAGAAAGGATAAGATTCCGAGAGAGATATTAGAATTTTTTAGTATTTGCGTCAAATGATTAGGCTTGCTGAAACAATAACTTGATAAAGATACTGTAGGTTTTGTATACATGTGCTAAATTTGATAATAGTGTATCAAAAGGTCGGTGGTTTCTTTAAAATAATACAAGTATATTCCTATTTGTAACATATATATCTATGATTTTAAGAACATTAATGGCTTACTTTAGTAATGTTACAACAGATAAAGAGAATTCTTCGTAAAAATATTTTGCTTAGTAGAATGTGTGTCGTTGTTATTATTAAATAACAATTTTAATAATTTATAACGGTAATTTCGTATAAAATAAAAATTATTTTGGTTGAATTTAATTTTATAGTTTTGAAATATTTTATTAATTATGCATTTTTATTCGTTTTATATATTTATAATTAAATTATCAATTTTGTATGAACTGGAAACGTATATTTCAGATTCGTATTTATGCACAGAATTTGTATCATATTATGTACGACTCACATCATTGTTTTAAAAATTTTACAACATTCATGACAAAATTTAATTTTAATAAATAATTATGAAATACTATCAAAATTAGAAGTATTATATTTAATACTGTATAAGCAATTCCAATCATTATAATAATATTAGAATTTAATTTACCATAGTATTTGTTGTAAAAGGAGTGTTATATGTCTAGCATCTTGAATATGATGTATTTGAATCTATGTCAGAATATAGTTATAATAACTATATAGTAGCTTGATTCTAATATAATAAGACCTATTAAATATTTCATTGCACGAATTTTGCAAAGCGCATTCAATTTAAGCTCCATCTCTTATCTCGAAATGCTATTCCATTGTGAATTATATTTAAAATATACCAAATTTAGATAAGCAATGTGACAATATTGAAAATGCACTGTTATTTAGTTTTAATTGAAAATTTGTGTTTTGTCAATGTTTTCCTAAACTAATGGACCACATTATTCTAATCCATTCTCATTAATTTCCTATTTCACAACTATTTGAGATAAAACAATAAGAAAAACAGAAAATTCAAGATGTTTTGTTTTTTATATTTTTTTCATATTTAAATTAATTCATAACTTACTGGATCTGCTAATTTTGAAGAATAATTAATGAATAAAATTATGAATACTATGTGTTTTCAAGAAAATTTATAATATAATTTTGTTGTGTGAAATTCTCCAAATTAGAACATGATATATTTTTTTTTAATTTTCTAACTATTATATGGTTTGTTTTAACATTCTGTTTATTGTTACTTTTGTTTCATGAAAGCTAATACGACCCGGAACTTTTAGTTAAAACTGATTTGAAATTTTTTTAACTGAACGCTAAAATGTTGGATACTTACCACCAGCACATGGCTCTATCTAATAAAAAAACTAAAATTACTTAATTCTAATCTTGATAGTAAATTTTATCTAAGTAAGATAAGCATATATTAGATGTGCTACTAAGAAATTATCAATATGATAAACTGAATAAAACAGACTAAATATAATAATCGAATATTTCTATATTGTGGCTTTTTAGTTTAGGAAATATTGTTCTAAAATTCATAACATTTTATTTGTATCATGTGTTATATCAACTGAGCTTATTAGTTAACTGAAGTTTTGCAAAAAAGAAACTAGTATCATACTATTTAGAATATTTTCTGTCTAACCTTGATTGGAATGACCAATGACAAAGCTGTAAAACTGTTTTCCCTTTAGTATGTGATACATTTTTATTACTTCCTCAAAGTGTATAGTAACCACTAAAATAAAACTACAAAATGTCATTACGTGTCATTATTTATCATATTTACATATCATCAATATTAAGAACTCTACCATCTATTTAAAAAAAACAAAAAAACTCTTATTAATTAGAAATGCAGTGATAACTGATATATTTCTTTTATCACGTCATGAAACACTAATTCAACGTACTGGAATGAGTAAAAGAGAAGACAACCATTCCTTTCAAATATGACAGAAACATTTCTTACTTTGAAAATTTTTCCTTGATGAAACTATCTTACCTACACGAAAAAGTAGTAATAGACACATTAGATTGTGTTGATAATCTCTCAAGAATATCAAATGGATTTTCACTCAAAAGAAGAGAATTTCCATATTTTACTTTTTAAGTTTACTATGTAAAATTATAAACTTGAATCTCTTAAAGCTTAACAAATGTAAAGGTATTTATAATCATATTTAAAGCTAAACAAATATTCTGTTTGCGTAAATATGCATGCTTTATTATTTATTTTCTAATCAATGAATGTTGGATAATCATGAATTCGCTTATAAACAAGTTCACACATTCAGTGCTGATTTAGACACTGTAAAAGGAACTGTTTTAAAATGGGATACCATTCTTGTGCATTTGTCGCGGATTGCCTCTCAAGAGGGATTTTTGTAGATATTCATGTGTACCTTCACTAAAGTGAAGTCCTAAGTGTCACTAATCACTAATGATGTCATTAAAACCACTAATAATCACTAAATGAAGTCACTAAAGTGAATCCTAAAATGTCCTTCATAGGCATTTAGTAGAAAACTCTGAAGTTCCCTCTCTGACAGGCAAGCATGCAGAAAGTAAAAGCACAACATCAGTTTTGGATCATTTAATAATAGCTCAGATCAAACCTAGAACCATTTACTCCGAATAAACATTTCCACTACTAGGCGACGGTGAGCATAAATGCGTATTTTGATTATCCATTTTAATAATTTTTAAAACAACTGAAAATTCTCTGAAATGTTAGATTTTTTTTCCAAAAACAATGGAATTTATGTACGTTCAGTATACTCTAAATAAATACGCTAAGGTTTCAAAATAAATTTTATGACATAAAATATTTAAATGCATGTTATAAGGCATTGTAAAAAATGTATTTAATATACTCAGAAAATTCAAATAGTTTTATAGAAATTATTCAAATAAAAAATTTAAAAATCCTTTCTTTTAATAATGATAAAAAATCCAAAATAATATTTAAAAGAAATTTAAAAAAAATATTAAAGTTATATAATAATATTAATTAACAATTTAAATAGTTTTAAAATGCCCGTGAAACATTAATTTTTTTTTACTTTCATTTATTCTATAGTACTTAATATTCTATTATTAAATCCCGTCATAAGCATAATAATTCTTATTTCTTATAGAAAACAAATATATTACGTTAGGTTACAATTTTGAATACCCTCAGAAACAGAAAATAATACAAAGCATTCACGTAAATGTATCTCTTATCAGCATTTTATTCTCAACAGAAACTTTATCACACATGATGATATCAATGAATCATTCCAATTTTCGATGTTTTTCTGAGAATGGTTAGAACATAAAAAAGCGTACCTAACATCATACTTATTGTTAGAGACACAATGAAACAATTCTTATTGATATATGGTAATATATACATCATAATAAATTACTATAAAACATGTTATGATGTATTCTGAGCTATATATTACATACATTTTTGTCTTATCATACGATCTTATATTAGATTTAGTATATCTGAAATGAGAAAAAAATGAAAATAGCAAATAATAAAAATTTTAAGAATTAGAGTTAATGGCTTCTTTAGGTGAGCAGGTATACACAGGTGAAAAGAAACTATATTTTTGATACAAAATGAAGGTTTATGTACCATGCAAAGATGATAATAATATGATTTATAATATATAATAACTTTTCTCATGATACTGGGGATGCATATCAATTAAATGGCTCCTTTTTTAGTTATAAATGTATTGTAATTGTATATGTATATTTTGCATAAAGCATTTTTAAATATATAAATTACAATTAAATATTTTATTCAAAAATTGCACAGATTTTGGAGAATATTAAAATTAGCTTTTATTACGAAAAGCAAAACACATTAATGTTTTTCATATCATATTATTTTATTAGAATAGTTTATTAGAATGTTCGAACAATCTCGTTTAAACAAAGAAAGCGTGTGTAATAAAAAATATATGACCCCTATTACTTAATGTATTTATTTATTAAAGGGAAAAGAGCCTGGTTCTGGTTCGATACATATTTGTTACGTTACCTTTGAAAACAGGAATATTTTAAGGAATTTTTCTTAGAGGAGGGTCACAGGCAACATCAGAAAAGAAAAATTGTAACTTCCCGTCAAATAATTTTTTGCAAGGTAGATCTTTCCGAAGCAATGAAATCTTAAACGAAGTGAAAAAGTGTTTTAAATGTCTAGCAGATGCATGTTCAAATCATGCAATTACTGTACTGTTTAACGTGTCAATGTATTTTGTTCAGTGAAACCCTAGTCTTAGGCTCATAAAGGACAAAAGAAGAACAAGTCAAACTGAATCTACTTATAGTAACATAACTTTCTCGGAAAATATCTAATCACGTTAAGAGGTTCTTCACATAACATCATGTATAAATTATTTATAATGAGTAAAGTATTCTTATAAACTATTAACACCAGCCAGATGACTACGAATACACATACCCCTCACATCATATTAAAAATGGAAAACTGTGCTGGGATTTTATTTCAATCACATACATGGATTCTTTCCCTTATTTCGATATGATGTTAAATATTTTATGTGATATTACCGATCTTTTTAGTCCCTAGACAGATAAGAGGAGATATGATCCACATAAACATATACAGGTGGAAATCTGTATAATACATATACGAAATTTATGTGCTGAATGGAAAATTTAATTATCTTTACCTCTGATCTATTTGCGCATTGAAATATTGTTTTCTCCTTCTAATAACTCATTATCAGATTAACTTCTGAGTTACTATGAATATTTTATACTTTAAAGAATAAACTGAAATAGCCCATAATTACTCACACACAAAAGTATGATCAGTTTTAAAGGATCGTGAAAGATACATGTCTAATTTGAAACCTCTCATACTTTTATATATAGCTTTCTTATTATTATTTCAACGACCTATTGAATAAAACTTAAAATTCCATGTACGGTTAGTTAGTTCTTTTGAAATTTTATTTCAACGAACAATTCATTGTTTCATTTTATTAAGGAAAACAATGCAAATTCATTAAAATCTGATGGACTTTGGTAAAACTGTTTCGTGTAGTTTGAAATTGTTTTTCAAAATATGCTTTTCAATTGGAATATTCATTCAAAATCTTACACTTTAAAGTATTAAAAAAAGAAAAGCAACTTACGATTTTACAATTAATAAATTCGATCGTTTTCTTTAAAAATAATCGTACGTATACAATAAATTATTTAAATATTAGATGTATTTTTGATCTTAATTTTTATGATTAAAATTTTTGTTTATTAAAATATTCTTTATTAACTACGAAGCTTTTGTTTGTTCTGTTTAAAAATAAATCTGCATTTGGGTA
Organism: Latrodectus hesperus; assembly: GCA_037975125.1. Classification (NCBI taxonomy): domain Eukaryota; kingdom Metazoa; phylum Arthropoda; class Arachnida; order Araneae; family Theridiidae; genus Latrodectus; species Latrodectus hesperus. The sequence continues at coordinate 35,340,048 of CM075854.1, forward strand.
ATTAATTTATATTAATGATATTTTTTACACTTTAAAATAAAAATATTGCTTAAGAATACTTCAAAAACATGGATTAATTATAATTTAGGGTCTTAATTAAAGAAAAATTATGCATTAGTCATATTTAATGACCGAAGTTTGATACATGTATGCATTCTAACTTCACTCGTGTTTAAATTCAATAGGCACACCATTTTCCATTGATATATTTCCCCTATACTTAAACTAACACGAAAACTGGTCCCATGCTGGTGATTTAGGTTTACTTTAAACTAGTTTATAACTCTCTGAGTATCATTATATATTGGATTTCTCGGTGGAATCCAGGTGATTCTTTGTAATTTTCATTTCCTTATCCCTTCATAACTCAATCGAAATTCTATAAATCCCACTTGCACGCTATGGTCGATCTTGGCGATACAACAGAGCAAGAGGAACAAAAATCGCGTTCTTTTGATGGCAGGAGTTGAAAGTTATCGAATTTTGATTTTCCAGAAAATACTTTTTGGGGAAGAAATTCGAAACAGCAACAGAAATAACAACAAAAATACAACACGTTATTTTTCTGATACGTCAATGGCGGACTACATCTGGCCAGCGCTACACCTTAACTTTCTCAGCTTTTTTCAATGAGATTTATATTTCTTGAAGCTGATATAAAATTATATGACATTTATTAAAATTTATAGGCTGAAATAATTGCATTGCGATCACTTTCACGCTTCTGCCTATGGTTTTTACTTAGCACATCATTGTTCTTGTTGAAATGTTATATAGAATTAACTAATGCGTTGACTTAAATATTAATACTTGCGGTTACACATTTTTAATGAAGAGCAAAACATTTAATTTTGTATGATAAATTTTCTTTTTTTTATGTTAAACATTTTTATGTGAAATTAAGCAAACTAAAAAAAATGTTTAGAGTTACACATAATTTTTGACTATGCATTTTATAGAAATGCAATGCATATGATAAACGCTTAATATCTAATAGAAAAGTTTTTGTTTTGCTTTTCACACAACATTCATCTTTTGAACACGAGGGCTAATTAGATCAGAAACTACAGTTTAAAGTGGACTATGAACCACTGCAACAACACCCAAGCTTTAGGTGGGAATCGAATCCTCGAACTGTTGAACTGAAGGCCAGAAGTCTAAACATTCGGCTACCATCTCAGCCTACAAGGTCTGCTTAAAAACTGCTCAAACTGCTTTAAAACTAAAATGTATATCAAAATTGTTTTTTAAATCATTAACAATTGTGATGTAAAAACACAAAAATAATACAGGGGATTATAATAATTCAGAAAGTTGTTTCCCGTGAAATTGGTATATAATCATATTCAAGATAATGGACATTTTAAAAATAAAGTTACCAAAAACTTAAATATATATATATATATATATATATATATATATATATATATATATACTGCTTTTGAACCAAATGTATAATCGTCCTACAATGACCTAAGTACGTTCATTTAACATTCTGAATTCAAATTCTTCAATGATAAAAATAATTTCCATTAAAATTATTTTCAACTGAACTTTTCCATAAGCCTCCTTTCCAGTAAAACCACATCCAGAAAACGCTTTGGAATAAAGAGGGAGCAAAAAACGGTGATAAAACTTAGTGCTACATTCTAGTAGGAAATAACTTACCACTTTATTGTTGGAAGCCTGAGAGAATGAAGTATTCGATACTTCAGAACGCTCCAATACTTTGCGAATTAGTTTATGATGCTCATATATCTGGGTTTAACTTATAATACACTGTTGCAGTATTTAATCCATTTTAAAGCTTTTCTCTTATATTTCGAAGAAATTTTCCATCAATATTCTCTAACAATAAGCAAATAAATAAGAGTGATTGTTCTTGAAAACATTATATTTATTTAGAAAAATGTATATAAATAAAAAAATTGAGATTATCTTTGTTCTCGGGAACCAGCTTTTAACAACTTATATACCTATATGTATAGTATGAAACAAAATTGCAAGACCATTGTATTTTTTTATTTTAATTATGAATAATATATACTCCTTTAGATTAAATTAAATAATTGCAAATAAATGAAATATTAAATATATATGCAATATTTTTAATGTACTAAATATTTAATCAACTTCCAAAATTTTTCTTACAAAAATCTGTAATAAAATTATTTTTAATTATTTTTAAGAAAACTAAAATTCTGCTCTTTTATTTTCAATAATTTGAAATACTCGATTTTTCATTGAATTAATCAGGTATTTGAGCAAAGATTGAGGAATTTTATTCCATTCATCTATGATAGCTACTTCTGATTCGTATACAAACTCATTTTGCTGGTTATTTGCATGGACTTGATGAGGCAAATGACTCCGTATACTTTATATGAATTTAAAGTCTAGATTACGTCTTGCTCAGTATAAAATCAGGATATTTTTATTTGAAGCTAATTTTAAATTGATTTAACTCTACATAGCTAGGAGCATTGCCTTGCTTAAATTTCAAATATGATCCTCCAAGAAGTGGATCAAAATGTTTAAAATATTTGTAAAGCATTTGTTGACTATAACTAGAGTCATTTCTTAAAGAGCTCACTGCAGATTATATCCCATCATATAAAATATCGCCCTTTACTCTCTCACAGAATCAAAAATTATTTCACTACTGAAGAAATTATAAGTTTATGTTGATGAATGAGATTAGAAGTAAATATTAATGTTCTGGACATCCAAACTAAATTTATTTTCAATCGAAAAAATAACAGTTTCTCAAGTAGCATCCCAGATCAACTTCTCTTTTTTATAATGCTTACCAGTTTTGGTTGTCTTTTATATTTCAGAAAAGTAACAATTATCGTATGTGAAATAATTTTACTGGTCTATTGGGTCATTTTCAGAGTCAAAAATTTTAAATTTGTTGCAGACATAAAAACTGGTCTATTATCACATCATATTTTTTATAAATATTTTTTTCTTAAAATATTATAAAGCAGTTTCAGAATTTAAAATAATCTCATTTATCTCCCATTCAATGATGCTTAAAAAAACAAGTTTAAGCTTTTCACTCGGATAATTCTTTTCAAGCAACATTGTAAATTTCTTCATAAAATCAAATTCTAATTATTTTTATCGTACAGTTTGAAATTTTTCGCGATGAATTTGCAATTTTTTTATATAATTGATTATGAATATATGATTTTTTTAAGAAATACTAAAATGACTTTTTAAAAATTCAAATTATTTCGATTAAAACATAAGTTGCCTTATACTTTTTATATAACACCGAAATTTCAGAAAAGTGTTACGAGAACTAATTTTTTTTTACCTAAAATTTTATTTAAAAACATAATATCTTTAAATGTTTCAGTCTTTTATGATTATTCATTTTATGGATTTTACTAATAAAATGAACGATATTTTGAGTATTCTTATATATACACACATATACGTAAATACATATTTAAATATATATACATACAATATATGAATACATATAAAAAAATTCTATACTGAGTAATTTTATTAATAGCTGAAAAATTATGATATAAAAATTGTAAGAATAAGTTAATTTTTTAATAATCATAAACCAAGCAACCGCATGAAAGTATGTCACTGAACATTTTAAGTTATATATATATAAGTTTTTCTCGCGAAATTATTTTTCAATTGCATACAATGTTTATTTATTTGTTTTATTATTATGATTGTCTTTCTTTTTAATTTAATTACATTCATGTTAGTTAGTGCTATCCTCTAGATTTCTAAGAAACAATTAACTTAACCTTTTACAAAATAATATATAGCTTTTTTCATATTAATCAGAAATTATATATATATATATATATATATATATATATATATATATATATATATATATATATATATTTCTGATTTTAAATAATACGGTAATTTTGAATTTTGACTGTGATTAACTCTAAGTTACTACATTTCTATATTCAATTTTGGACTTCTACTCTCATCAAGCACTTTTATTTCTTTTTGTATTCATTTGTAAAGGTACTTTGAGAAGCATATTTACATAATATTCAACCTACTATAGTACAATGTTCTTTGTTATAACGCATATATATTTGAAACGCATTTCCTCTTATTAACAATGTTTTTATTCATTAATTATCCAAATTCATTATAGGAATTTTCTAAATTCTACTTCATGCTCAAAATATTGATTTAGTATCTTCTAAAAGTTTAAATTAAAGAAGAATATTGTATTTTGTGTGTTTTAAATATAAAACATAGTACACTGTTGATAGAAAATTATAACAGTAAATTTAATATAAGCGCTTTGTTTTATATTTACCCATCCTTTAATTCATTACATTCATCAAATCTAATTTTTTCCTGATTTTAATTTCTTTATTTTTGACAGCAGTTTATTCCAAGCTAAAACATTGTTTTTTTTCTTTTCATATTCACTCTCTTTTTTGTATGTTACTAAAAGCAGTATTATTTGTGTAATGGTTTATCCTTTAAATTGTAACACACTCACATATTATATATATATATATATATATATATATATATATATATATATATATATATATATATATATATATATATATATATATATATATATATATATATATATATATATATATATATATATTAAATGTTGTAACTATCAAATTGCTTCCTGGCAGGTATTTTAATTGTTTCAATGCTTTTAAGAATTCTGTTCCAAATGTAAGTTTTCATAGCTATAAATTTTAATAAAATTCTTGCTATATATTTTAAAAATAGTATTGGAGGTATTACATAATCTTAATTTTTAAGTGATAACATATTATATAACTATTTTTTTCGAAACTTATATTATTTACAAACTAACTACACCAGAAATATCCTTCACAAATTCAGTAAAGAAAAGAGTGCAAATACGTTTTTCACACATGTAAATCTACTCTATCTTTCAAGAAGGCATATTTTTTTCTAGTGTCGTGGCAAGAATAGAAAGCATTGATTATCAAATATATATTTACAGTCTCTAGGGGCACCCTGATACGATCGATTGCTGTTGGGAGTTAAGAATATGCAGAACCACTTTACAAACTGGTGTAGAAGGGAATGCAAAAATCCACTCCAAACTTCTCGAGTGAGAATGATGTTTATCAGATTTTGACGGCAGGATTCACTTCTGTTGCTATGGTAATGAGAGAACGTGTCATTGTAATACACCTCTAGTTTCTTGGAGCAGCTGGGCTGCAACAAAAGATCCGCATGGAATATTTCTACTTTAAGGAATTGGATTTTTTCCTGTCCATGACACCTTGAAGTTTTATATATAGCTTCGAAGACCTCGGTGAACGTATAAGATATACCTGTAGAAGTAGGGACTGTGGGATTTCCCATAAATTGTTGCTGATCAACGGAGACAGCGCTCATACATAACCTTATGCTCCAGAAGGGTATGCAGCAAATTTTTATCGCCCTTTATATATTTCTTTATGGTCTAAGAATGAGAAATAAGCACCATTTTCTCAGAGCTGTTTAGATGGATAGATCACAGCGGAACATTTCCTGTGTGAGAACGAGCACCAACGATCTACCAAATAAATTACTCTGGTATCGCCTAGGACATTTTTATTTTTTAAAAGCAAAAGTAGACAATAAAAGACATAAGAAAATAAAGTAGGATATGTTTATAGATTTGGTATAACAACTTTTTAATTTAAGAAAAAATTTATCAAATTTTTAAGTTTAGAAAAATGTGTTCAATTTACGTTATTTTTAAAATTATAATAGAATTGTTGTAGAAAAGTTTGATTTTCCTTATAATTGAGATAAATGTAATAGTACAAGAAAAATACATAATTTTGAATAAAAAAGTAAACAATTAAATTTTAAAAAAATCAATACGTAAGAAAAATATAAAAAAAAGGAATAGAAACATTTTTATAGTAATTTTAAATTATAAACATGACATTATAAAAAGATACATCATAAAAAAAGTTTTGAAAAAATTTTGTTTAAAAATATTCGAATGAATGTATTTAAATTCCAGTAAAATACCATTCTGCTAAATATACCTCTACACCCAGAAAAATATAAATGAAAAACTGACGGTAATAACAAATGCTATGTTGTGCATATCAAGTGATTAAATATTTCAGATTTTATGGCATGAATCATGCGATATCTGTGTCCAGAGCAGCATCCCTGGCAGCAATAATAGCACTTATCAATACGATCATAGGTCGGACAGAGATTGGATGGCATTTACAGGTATAGAGTCCATGCAACTTCAATATTATGGGCTGATTTACATCAACCAAAATGACTGGTTAATGGTGGATTGTCAATCAGTCGGATTTAAATGTACAGATGTTTCAGACTGACCGAAATCCGGAAAATGAGTTGTATAAGGCAATAATTAAATATGTTCTGTATTTACGAAGCTTGGAAGTATGCTAACAATTTGTTAAGAGGAATACAATTAAAAGCAAATACGAGGTCACAATGAATCAGAAATATAACAACTCCTGTTCAAAGTATCAGTAACGAGAACAAAACGCGATCAAAATTAAATGAATTTCATATGAATACCAACAAATTGCATTTTTGTCGATTACTTTCGAATTACGAATACAACCATCAAAAGTCTAAATAAAAAACCAGGATTCTCCTAAAAGATTAGGTGTAGTCATTCCTTTATCCAAATTCATTGTTAAACAAACTGCTGAAAGTGTTCTTGTTTGTAATCAGATCAAAAATAGAGAAGACTCTATTCACCATGTTAAATAATTCATGTTAGTGTTCACACCGTGAAACCAATAATGCAGATTCTTGTTTCTTTTTCAGTGAGATCATTTACTGAATCATGATTCAAACCATAATTGAAACCAAAATTAATTTAAGCCATTAAGGCGTGTAAAAATCATTTTTATTGCTCATAAAATATGACAGTACATTGTTATTGGTTAGGTTATTTTATGATAAATATCAAGTATATGCAAATGCTCATCATTCTTGTTCGAGAAATTAGAGGTGTTTTATATAAAAATGAACAAACTCGGCTTTATATACACACATTAAAATTATTATCAGTAGGAAAAATATGTTTTATTTTACATAATGATTTTAATTTCTTCATTTATACTCCATTTATGCAATAAATGTATTTAATGTTTCAAATCCACCATAGAATTCTGAAATGTATTTTAAAAATTATATAATATTTTGCTTAATATTGCAATCGAAAATATTCTAATATTTTAGATTCTCATATATTAAAAAGAAATTTTTCTTTCAAATTATACTTAAGATAAATTTTAGAAAAATAATAGAACCATAAAAATAACATCAATTGGGAATCTATTTTGAGATAACTTTTTTAAATGTATACCATGTTTATATTTCATTATATCACATTATTTTAATATTTACAACTCAGATATCACTCGATTATAAAATTGTTGTTAATTTTATTGTGTAGAACAGAAATCAATTCTACTTTTTTCATTTTAACAATAATTTAGGCTTTCAATAATTTGAGTGGTTTTCCTTTGATGTGAAAACAATAATAATTTTTATTTAGGTTTCAGTTGTGGGATGTATTTATCAATACTATTTTTATGACAATTATAATTTTCTATTGAGTTATTACGAATCAGTTCTATAAACTTATATTCTATATTATTAGAAATGACGATATTGACAAAGATATTTTTTTTCGTATTTAAAGAAACAAAATAAAAGTATTTGAACTACTGTGCTTTATGATCTGTTTTTAAATTAATTTATATTATATTTTACACTTTGACATTAAACCAAACACTGTGTTGTAAATTTAGAGAAGTGTAAATCAGTATAGTAATTTAAAAATAATATATAATAAACAAATTTCTCTTTTACATAAATTTAATATTATCTGGCAAATGTCACTCTGTAACAAACATACTTCAAAAATGCATTAAAATATGTTTACAATGTAGAAAATTTGATAAAATAATTATTACTTTGCATTAATATTTAAACCATTTTACTTTACAATTATATAAATTCATGTGATACTGTGTAATACTTGTGTATATTTGTATTTCTTAAATGCTTATTCTTTTCTCTTTATTAATAACGTCATTGACAAACCTTTTCAAAGATAGCATACAAACTTCAAAACCTTTCCTTCTAACAGAAGAACCGCAACATAACAGCGACAAGAGAGTTTTTACCAAACATAAATAATTGGAGTAACTATTATTTATAGAGTATTTAAGTTTCAACTCCCACAAAAATACTTCATCCATTAGATAATGATAATATTAAAAAAATCATGGTGCTAAGAATTTTAATTTTTTGAAACATTATATATTATATTAACTAGATTTCATATATATTTCAAAAAATTCAATTGTCAATTAAATATCATTTTCAGTTGGTAGAGATTATTTATTAGTTCTTTTTTTCAAATTTTTGAAGCATGACCTGATTCATTTTGTTTCTTGTTTATGCTATTTAGAAATATTATTTTACATAAGTTTTACTAGAGAAAGTTTATAACTGATAATGGTACGATTTAGGAAGAAATTATTCCTAAGATTAACATATGAGTCTTAAAAGATTGAGAACACAAAATATTGTAATTATCTTTTTTTTTAAATCCAAAACCTAGTTTTTAACAGGAAGAAAATCCCATTCGAAGAAATGCAAAGAAATTGAATGATGCAAAAAACAAATCATCTTTTGAAAGAATAATAAAACAATACAAAATACAATGAAGTTTTGAATAAAATGTTATATAACTTTAGGGATTAATTTTTTAAATATGTATTATTGCAAATAACTATCTAGTCTTGGTTTCTTGGTGTTACTGAAGGTAAGGAAGTTTTCATAAAATGTTTCATTCTATATATATTTACATACATACATACTTACATATATATATGTGTGTGTGTCGGTCGGTCGGTCGGTCGGTCTGTCTGTGTGTTTCATAATAATGATTACAAATATAAAGCAAATGTAATAAAATATGTCAGATCAGTGTCTATAAATGTACAATAATTTTTAAAAGATATAATATACAAAGTTCGCAGTAGACAAACTTAAATACGCACACATTTGTATTTTGTAAAAATGGGGGGGGAGAGTAAGATTCTGTTGTTATTGTTGTTATTACTGATGACACTTGGACAAGCCAAGCTCGCTATGCCTTGGCTATGCGAATTTAAGTCAATTGGGAGTGTCTTTCGTTTTAATCACAGCACCATTAAGGTGAAAGTACGACTTTGCTCTACACACATGCCATAGGTACCCATTTATAGGGTAGGCAACTATTCACACCTCATTCATACAAGGAAAGGACAAAGACAGGATAGATAGAGAGAGAAAGTACATCCATGCCCGAACCGGGATTCGAACCCAGGACCTCCTTATCTGCAGTCAGGCACGCTGACCACTAGACAAGTTGGGCGGTTGTAAGATTTTAATAATTATATAAAAAACATCTAAAAAATGTGCTGTCATCTATCTGTTAAGTTATCGTAAAAATGTGAATATTTACAATTTGTATTTAATTATATACATAGTAAATCTATAAGATAAGGAATTATTTCTCGAAGGTAATAGAAATTTTAATGAATAAAAATAAATTCTTAGAAAAAAAAATAGGAAAAAAAACCCATATATTATTTGAAATTAAATTGAAATAAAAAAGAGAATAATCCAGCTCATATTACGCTTAAATTAATGTTAAAAACCTAAAAAATAATAATTAAAATAATAGAAATTAAATTAAAATTATGTGTAACAATTAACAGTTTACAGTTTTCTTGAAGAGCTATTATCAGTATAGCAAAATAGTTATAATCAAATAAATTATCCCGTTAAATACACAAATATTAATATATATGACTACTTGAAAATTTTAGATATGCCTGCTGACAGCTCTCTCCCAGACTAATTAATGAGCACTGAGGGATAAATTGAGCTTGATATCTAAGTGATTTATCAAACTTTTCAAATCTAGGAATCATGTATGTTTCTCCAGTTTTAAAACTGTTACCTACGGTAATTTTTATTGAATGCCAATATTTAAAGTATATGTATTAGTCAGAATTTAATGCAATTAAAGAAAATCAATGCTCATTAAATCCTTAGTTAGATCTTAAAATACCATTAAAAACAGTTTTCTTAAGAGAAAACAAATTGCATAGAATTTCTATTAAATTTTGGTAGTATATCATTGATGTGATTGATAAAAAAAATAATGTTATCTCAACAATTTGTTTTTTATGTGTGTCGTGATAAAATTTCTTTTTGCTAATTGAAATTTATATGGATAAAGTAATATTTTCATTAAAGTAAAATTTCACCCGATTAAATGTAAACTATAATCATTATATGAAAAATTTAATTGCATTCGATTAATATTGTTTTATCCTTACTTAAAATTTATGATATATGATTTTGTCCCTAATGCACTCCACAAAATTATGTTGAAGTACAAGACATAGATGTGAGTACTTTCATTTTGCGAATAAGTTTTCAGTACTGAATAATAGAGTAAAACTTGGAATTCATCCTACAATTTAAAAAATAATAAAAAATTTACATATGGCAAATAAATTAACTATTTTTAAAAATTCTGTATTAAAATAATGATTTATTTAAGTTGATTTACGATTGTTTTGTTCTGCTAATGTTTTAGATTCTTTTATTATATATATCTATATATATATATATATATATATATATATATATATATATATATATATATATATATATATATATACACTACTGGCCATTAAAATTGCTACACCAAGAAGGAATGCAAATAAAAGAACGATATTTATTGGACACATACATTATAGTGGAAAGAACAAGTGATTAGATTTACAGGAAATTAGGATGTATAGATCTTGAGAAATCAGAACCCAGAGCAGCCACCTCTGGCTGCAATAACAGCATTTATCTGCCTAGGCATGGAGTCAAACAGAGATTGTATGGCATGTACGGGGATCTCAGTCCATGCAGCTTCAACACTATGCCACAGTTCATCGACAGTAGTGGATGGTGAGTGATGGCGTGCCAATCGCTCGGCAACCATTGACCACACGTTCTCAATTGGTGACAGATCAAGAGAACGTGCTGGCTAGGGTAACAGTCGAACCTGTTCTGTATCAAGGAAGTTCAGAACAGTACGGGCAACATGCGGTCTTGCATTATCCTGTTGAAACAAAGCATAAGGGAGGCCTCGAAGATAGGGCACAGCCACGGGCCTTAACACATCGGAAATGTAACGGTTGCTGTTCAAAGTGCCGGTAATGCGAACAAGAGGTGATCGAGACGTGTATCCAATGGCACCCCATACCATCACTCCAGCAGATGGGCCAGTATGGCGATGTTAAATGCAAACTGGCAACGCGCGTTCTCCACGATGCCTCCAAACACGGATGCGGCCATCATGGTCCTGTATACAGAACTGAGATTCATCTGTAATTATGACGTGATGCCATTCCCGCGTCCAGGTAAGTAAGTGTATGAAAAAGTATGAATTCAGTAATTAATATCTGGATCAGAAATTGATGATATCAATTAACTGAATTAGAAAGAAAATTGTTTTTAAAGTTTAAGAAATAAACTGATTTATAATAATTTAAATATGAAAGATACATATAAAAACTTTAATAGTAATTTGAATAAATTATTTGTTTCCAAGACATTGTTTCATTTTTCTGATTCTATTAGCGTGGTATTGGTTTAAGAATATAAACTGGATTTTTATTGGAATAAATTAATTTTAATTAATATTTTTTTTACTTTATTAAGCTTTAGTGCAAATTTAACTCATACGATTTTTAATTTAGTTAATAAAGATTAAAATTTTCATCATGCAGTATTTTCATACTATATGATGTTTCATTTATGAAAAACATTTTTAAAGTGTATTTTAACATATTTATAAAAGTAAATGATATTACATTTCTTTTTGGAAAACCTAGCAACAAAGTTTTCTATAAGAATTTGAAAATGTGTAAATCATTAGACTTTAAAGTGAATAAATTAATCTATGCCATAAGTGACAAAAAGCACCAGACACTACAAAACTGGATACATTTTCAGTAAGCCTTGTTTATAAGTGTGTTAGTGGTAGTTAAACTATAAATAACCGTAAATAATAATTCATAATTTGATATAATAAATTTACAACTAGAATGTGCATTGATTAAATCATAATTTGAGAATGATAATTTTTTATCAAAGAATAAATCCCGTCTACTCATCTGAATACTGATAAAAAAAAACAATTTTCAAAATAAAATCATCACATTTAATTTATTGTTCCTTTTGATGATAGATTTATTATTTAAATAAAAATTTATTTTTTTAGTTTCCTTAAATCCTGAAGAACCAAAACAAATATATACATATATATGTATATATATATATATATATATATATATATATATATATATATATATATATATATATATATATATATATATATATATATATATATATATATATATAATTTATATATAGATAATATTAAATATATATATATTTTGCATGAATCTAATATACCAGAAGCTATATTAGATTCAAGCAAAAATTTTATCACAATTTGTATTCTTTATCAAATAGATTAATATATATATATATATATATATATATATATATATATATATATATATATATATATATATATATATATATATATATATATATATATATATATATATATATATATATATATATTCACTATATTAAAAATTTAATGAATTTATTCAACTTAAGATTTTCACATTGAACATTTATGATAATATACTAGTATATAATATAATTAATTTAAATATTTTGTTAAATGTAACAAAAATTAATTTTCAGATTACGAAAATACTTATATTATCAAATAATTTTGAGTTTTTTCAAATAATTTGTCGCAATGTATTTTTTGTATATTAGTTCATGTAAATGCAAGTTATGAACTTTTTGATTAGTAAAGTTCCAAATCACATCCTTACAAGGTGTGATTAAGTTTTAATATTTACATTTCACCCACGAAAACTTTATTTGCAGAATGACACTTCTTTCACATAAAAATGTCAGTATAAAAATCAGAATGAATCTGAGAATTATACTAATCTGAACTGGTAGCTCAATGTTTTGCTTGTGTCTTGTGCTTTTGGGTATGATTCCCATCTCGCAATTAGATTGTAGTGGTTCAGAATCCACTTCAAATATCATGTGCCAATTGAGGCAGCACTAGTGTGCAAAATGTGATCATAGAGAGAAAATCATATCTGTATTTTTTTTTTCAATTACTATTATAAAAATAAATGTTATATATTTACCTGAATATTAAAGAAAAACACAAATATTTCACTTATATTTTTAAGGGTAACCTTATACATACTAAAACAATAACATATCTATACCATAAATTATTTATAGAGGTCCAGGAATATCTCTTTATTTTAGTTTTTTTTCTTTTAATAGTTGTTTTGAATTTTGATTTAAAACCTAGACATATGAGAATAAATTCAAAAACATAAATACATGTATATATATATATATATATATATATATATATCTGTGGCATTTGCACTTGGTATAAAATTATTGCCACAGTTTTATTTATTTATTCCATGAATACTACAAATTGAGATGTTTGAAATGAAATTTCTTGCCATTAAAGTGAATAAACTAAATTAAATTCTTACTGTATATGTAAAATGAACATGAGAAATGCTGTGTATTTTAAAAAAGAAGTTATCCAGACCTACTATTTCCTTTGTTTAGCTATTTTGATTCTACAACCGAACCTCATTGAACAATTTTAGTGTAAACTAATGGTAATTAGAGTTACACCCAAGAGGAAACTAATCCAATCAACTACCCATTATTGTAGCAGAATATTACTAGTGTGCTGATATTTTGTCACTTGCGTGTATTAGATTAGCTCCATTGTCTAACTATCTAAAGCCACCAAAGATAATAATATATATTGTGCATGGCAAATGCTGTTCATTTTATGGTGTTAAATAGTTATTCAATGTCAGGAAATTCCTGATGAAATATAAACTACTAAACAAACAGCAGCAAATTGTCACTTCGCTATTGATGTTTGTGTTTGTGAAATGATTTCGCTTAACAAAATAGAGTTACATTCTTTTTAAGAGACTGAAAATATATTTGACACTAGAATTCAGACATATCAACTAGTATATCCAGAAAAATTTGTTAATAATTTTGAATAATTTTTATTTACTAAATTTTGTAGTCAAAACAAATATTAAAATGCAAGTTACAGATTATAAATTTATGGCATTCATAAGTTGTTCGGTTACAAATTGTAAAAGTAGTTATTTATAAAATGAAACTTTAAATTTATTAAAGCAAATGGTGAATTAAATCTCTGATTGGTAGAAATATATTTTGATTAAAATAAACACAACTTGACAACTAATAAACAATAATGCTAACTATTTTAGGCCATTGTTACCTTTAGAGAAATATCCTAAATAAGGCACAATTATACGAAATTTGTTGAGTCCAATTTAACTTCATTTCATTTTGAATAAAAATTAATAAATGAGAAACTATAAAATTAAATATTATTGTGCAGTAATACCTATAAAAATTATGCAATAAATAAAAATTTATGATAGTATAAAATGTACGAAAAATCTTTTATGCTGTCAGAAGTTGGTTTGATGGTATTTATTATACCATCACAAATATCTAATACATCATAACAAAAACATTTTGATGGTATTTATTTGAAGACTGTGTGACTCATGAACAGAAGAGAATGCTACTGTATGCATTTGCATTTTGTGAAAGCCAGAAAGCATAAGCTTTCCGATATCTGTCAAACTAATAAATAAAAACCATTTTCTACAACAATTAATACCCTTTTTCCGAACTTATGTACAAACCTGACAGTAAAGATACTCATGTTCAAACTTGAGCAGTCCTGTTCAAAATTGAGAAATATTTTTGTTGTTTTGTGAAGGCTAGACTATAGCATTATGGGGTGCGTTGCTCCACTTTTCCAGCCGAACTATAATTTGGTGAGAAGTCCGACTTTCTCAGTACACACATATGCCATAGGTATACGTTTATATAGGGTAGGTAACCATTCATACAAGGAAAGGACAAATATAGGAGAGTGAGTACATTCATGCTCCAATCGGGATTCGAACCTAGGATCTCCCTTTCCGCAGTCAGGGACATTGACCACTAGACAGGGAGGCCAGTTTCTGTTAAAGTTTATGGGCTACATTCGCTGAATTGATCATAAATTTATTGATTAAAATTCATAACACATAATTGGTGGAGGAATATTAGATTAGGAAAATGTCTATTAAACATTATATATATATATATATATATATATATATATATATATATATATATATATATATATATATATATATATATATATATATATATATCATGATCCAAATTTGCTAAATATTTTTTTAAGAAAATTTTTGATTGTAAAGCAGAAATGACTTAAATGTAATAGACGAAATATTGATACGTAGCTCATAATACTCATTTAAGTGATACATCCACCAAAAATATTTATGTGTTTTCCGTAAATATGTTTTATGATGTGATCTTAAATATCATATTTTCTTCTAAATATAGTTTCAGTCACTTAAAGACATGATTTGTGACTTTTACACAAGATAATATTTAACATTAAATTGTCATGTTTATGACTTGTAAAGGCTTTAAAATATATTCCCCATAAATTTAGTGCCCATCAATTTAAAGCTTCATAAAGTTTATTTTATTTAAGATATTTAATTTTAAGCAGATTAAAATATATAAAGTCTTTAAAATATGAATAAAATTACCTTAAAAAAGTCTTAAATATAGCAGTAATTTTTAATGGAAGGATACTCATTCAATATGTTTCAGTATCATTCTTATATTTCAAAACACAATATTCTTTTGAGCAATAAATTATACCAGGATAATTTTCTTTAAACAAGGATCGGAAGGACCTCGTAAAAATGACAGCAGGAGTGCATGAATCAATTTAGTGTGACAAAATGTCTGCGCCCGATGGTACTTCACAATGTGTGTTTCACCTTTCCAATTAAGCTCTGCAACTTTGTGAAATTTATTTCAAGGAGCCTCAAGCACAAGAAATATTATTTATGCAACTCCTCATGCGTAACTAATGATTTCCTTCTATTTCTGCATGCGTAAATTGAGTTAACAGAATAAGAATAAACATAATTAATATGCCACATTTTTACATTTTTACAAGATTTGAGATCGTTTCTTAAGTCACTGCGTTGGTAGACTTAATATTAAGGAGCTGACAGAACTGAATAATTTCAATAATTATTTTCTGAGTAGAATTTCATTTAGCGCTCGTGGCAGCATGAAGTGGCTCTGAGAATGAGCGAAAACGAGATGCATTAATCAAGGAACAAACGTCGTTTCAGTGACGTAAGCGAATCAATATCTCATTACATTTTAAATGGTAGTTTAAGCCGACAACTTGCGTGGAGCATAAAAGTAAAACCTACTATTTCCCTTTCCCATTTAGAAAGCTATAATATGAAAGGAAATTAGCTGGGGCTTGATGATAAATAAGCTGTCATGTTCAAACCTATTAAAAATCGAATGCACCTCGTTTCCGGCTATGGAATGGCGTTTGTGAGACTTGAACCAAAATGGTTATATCAATATCATTTTCAGATGAGAGTAAAAGAATTTGACTCTTTGATGTATCGTAACTGAATATTTGTTATCGGTATGAATCTGAGAAGTGATTTTTATTAGATGACTCAGATATATTATCAATTGGGATATCAAAGCAGATATATTTTCTTAAATAAAATTTAATTATATTATATTAATTTAAGCAAATTTTACATGCACCTCCTTTAAAAAGTGGTTGAAATTAAAATACATTTAAATCGTCTAATATATTTAAAATTATTCTTTTTTGTTCCAATATTATAATTGGAATTTAATGTAAAATACGAAAAATAAATGAAGCATAAATTTATTCCCTAAATAAAACTTCATACAGATGCTTATTACAGATACATATATTATTAATATAATCAGAAAGGTTAACAAAGTGATATTTTTTTAATCGTATAAAATGTCTTAGCAAATTTATTATAAAACATTTGAGTTTTAAAAGGAAGCATATTTTAAATTTAAAATCTTAAATTATGTGGTAAATGTGTAATAATTTAATTAAATCGTAACAAAATCAGGGGCTATGAGTAAGACAGTCATTTAAATTTTTGACTGTTAATAACGACGCTGCAGTGTAAAATGAAAAAGTAATTTTTTTAATGAATAAAATGATTCTCTAAATGATTTCATTGAAGGAAATCATTTAGTAAATCATTTTATTGACATTGTGAATATTTATGACGTATAATAAATAATTAAAAACTGATAAATCAAGCATAATTTACACATTTGGTTTATAAAATATTACATCAAAAAGGAAAATTTTTTAAAACATAATAGAAGACATTTAAATTTGTGCTTGATTTGGAGTACATGAACAGCAGCATTTACTTGAAACTGGGTATTGTGACTGCGAAAACGAGGGATAACTAAAACGACCATCAAGTAAAATTCAAATTGTATGTCAAATCTAGATATTTCATTCCATTTAGCTTCCTACTTATGTCATAATTCTTAAACTGTAGATGTAGCATATCAGTTTTAATATAACATGATCAGATGTTCTCAATGAAGAGTAAATTTTAAATACACTGCTGGACAATTACTAAGGACGGATAACACTATCATCCATAACAACCACAAAATGAAAGGAAGCAAAATGTGGAAAATTAGAATAAGTGCGGGATATAGTAAGAAGAAGTATGCGTATGCAAATTTTTTTCCACGTCTGTTCATCACTTGATAGCGTTCATAAGAGCTTTAAGGGTTTTGACGCTTGTGGACAGTTGTTGTTTCAAGTCAAAGTTTTACTGGAAAGATTTAATAGACGAACTTGAAATTTTTGGCATGTCTTCCCGACATCACTTAGACGATTTTATGCGTGGCCGAATTATTGGAAAGATCGAAGAAGTGTGAAAAATAACAGATGTTGCCAGGGAGTTCGACATCGCTCACAGCGTTGTTTCACGGTTGTGGAAGTATTTAAAACTACTGGAATGTGTAGTAGGCGGCACGGGGGAGGTCGTGTTAAAAGTACGACGCCTGCAGTAGACAGATATATCGTCCTATCAGCAAAATGGAACAGGCTCACCACAGCTCAGCAGGTAGCAAATCAGTTTCTTGCTGTCTCAGGAAAGCAGATCTCCCGAAAAACTGTTGCCAGACGTTTGAAGGGAGGAGGACTATACGCTCGCAGACCTGTTGTGTGTGTCCCATAGACCAGACAGTACCGTACTGCCCGTTTGCAATAGTGTCGTGAGCATTGCAATTGGACTGAACAGGACTGGGCATGCGTACTATTCTCAGATGAGAGTAGGTGCAGTCTGTCATCGGATTGTAGACGCCAACTGATCTGGCGCGAGAGTGGTACTGCTTATCGTCCAGAATTTATCCAGAAAAGGGACCGATATCCGACATGCAGTGTCATGGTGTGGGCCGGCATCATGATCAATGGCCGTACACCCCTACATGTGGTTGCGAATGGGACTATGACGGGCCAACTATACATTAATGAAGTTCTACTTCCTCATGTTCGCATTTTCCGTGGTGCTGTCTTTGATAAATTTGTTTTTATGGACGACAATCAACATGCCATCGAACACTCGCTGTTCAGGATTGTCTAGATAGCGAGGGTATTCAACGCCTCTTATGGCCATCACGTTCTCCAGATCTAAACCCCATTGAAAATGTGTGGGATGCTTTGGGGAGGCAAGTTGCTGGTCGAAACTATCCTACGTCAACCAAGAACACCCTCATCCGTGCACTCCCAGAGGAATGGGAAAAATTGCCTAATTGCTGTTGGATAATGTTGTACAAAGTAAGATTCGACGTGTGGAATGTTGCATCACACTCCACGGTGGACATATCCCGTACTGATACCTTTCTTCAAGATGCCTGCTGACTTTTAGATGCATTGTTCCATTTTTCCGTATGCAGCATCAAATGAACATTTTTTTCTTCCAGATGTTTCACAGCTTTTGTACTTTCCAGAACAATAAATATTCTGTTTTCTAATGTCTGGACAGTTTGGCAACTATATTTTATCCTACTAGGCCTCATGTGTCCCGCTTAATGTTATGCTACATTGCAATTTGTGATCCGTCCTTAGCAATTGTCCAGCAATGTACCTGCAGTCTAGAATCAATATTGCTACGATCTCTGTATCTAAAATGGAATACAAGAAATATATACACTAGTGCATTTGCTAAAATCCAGTGTTATTTAGATCCCGAAAACTGGACACAATTATGTCCGCAATATGTCAGTTATGTAACAACGGTGACTGTCCTCATGACTATCTATGCTAGCAAGAAATAACCATATATGTTCCCAATGAATTAGCTAATATATGGATAAAAAAATTGTAAATATAAGCTGTATACTTTTCTTTAATAACTTTAAACTTTTTTAAAGTGATCTAAAATTTTATGGATAAAAGAAGAGATCTATATAATGAATACGCTTTGATACCTGTCAATATTTGATCAAATGCTTACGTTTCTATTAATTTCTTTATGAATCTCACAAATAAAAATTGAAAAGGAACAACTAGCTGAAAGAAGTACCTTCTTCTAATGTACCAACAACTTTCCTCCTACTCCTTACATGTGTACTCAAGAACAACCTCAGGATCTGTGACCTATGCAATGCTGGCCAACTGATTTAATCAATGGAGAAACAAGCATATCAGTCAATGGCGGACAGTTAAAAATCAACTCCATCCCACTTCACTGGAGGAAAAATGAAATACTCTACTTTATAGACCACGAGTCATTCCTCAATATTTTAAGTTTCAACATCGAATTCGGTGGTGACTGCATTTATGAAGGAAAGGAAGTCCCGCTGTATGTAGCGGGACCCTACATACCATTTTACGCTATCATCATCAACTGGGAGCCCTTACTGCAATTTAGTCGACAGCTCAGAAAGAAAAAAAACATGAAAAAATAAATCTCACACAGGAACTAAACTTAACTAATTCTTGAATTTTTTGACTGTACAAGAGCTGTAAATCTCATAGATTAAACATAATTACTGAGAAGCAAAACTTCTTTTTTTAATCATCACCCACCCATTATTGTAAAACCGCTAATTTTCTATTGATATTTTAATAAATAGAGACGGTTTATAGAGAAAGTCGTTTATTTTGGCTGGGTGGACGTTTAGGAACTGTTGTGTTTTGGATCACATGCTGCAGTGATGAGTCACTTTTCTAATCCAACAACTTCCGATAAATAAGTATAGTTCCTCGAAATTTAGAATAGGGATGTCACTTGGTGTATCTACACTCATACGTCGAGCGCAAATTTATTACAATAAAATTTTAGCTGCTACTATAATAACACTTGACATTTAATGCTATACAGTTAAAAGTATAAAGTTCGAATATAAAGTATAATCTATGTGAATAGTACAATATTTAAATTTTAATTTATATTTTCATATAGTATAATCTTGCATTTTCTGATGGGACCGCAAAAATTTAGTATTGTTATAGTTGTTATCAAGAAATGTGTAATACACACTCACGTCATTCCAATAATATATGTATGTATATATATATATATGTGTGTGTATATATATATATATATATATATATATATGTATGTGTGTATATATATATATATATATATATATATATATATATATATATATATATATATATATATATATATATATATATATGGTAGCATATTAGGAAATATTTAAATCTGCGTATTTATATATAAGGACAAAAAATGTAGGGAATCATAGTTTTTTCTACAAAAATATTTAATTATGGCTATAAATTCCTTCCAATAACAGATAGAAATCATCATTTACTCAAGTGTACAATGATTTTCTGACAAAACGTAACAAATTTCAATTTTTGATACCATCAAGCTTATTAATGTATGTTAAATGCATACTCTTCTTTCAACATCCACGCATGTATTTAAAAGATATTTTATCTCATCTTGAAGTAAAAATATAATCCCATGAATTTTACATCCATATTTAAATTTTTAAATTTTTTAAAACTGCACTGCCGGTAAAAGTTTTAAGATTTCGACACATTTCTTAGTGTGAAAACAATTTCTTGACAGTAGCCTTTTGTTTTAGCGTGCATTAATTGTTGCTGTGAAAAAATTGTTTTAACTTGTATGAAAATTCTTTTATAGAAGCAATATATTAAATTCAGTCATATTAACACAAATTAAAAATTTATTTTGAAATGACAATATTGATATTAACTTATATTTCAAACATTACTTACATAACTTAAAATGTCAGTACAAAACAAAATTTAATAACAAATATATATATATATATATATATATATATATATATATATATATATATATATATATATATATATATATATATATATATATATATATATATATATATATATGTATATATTCTTAAAAGAGTGAAAGAATTATTTGCATATCAAGAATCACAAATAATATTGAAGTTTGAACAAAAAAAAGGGCAAAACACACCAATTAGCCTTTTTTCCCTTATCAAGAGATAGAAAAAATTCACTCTACAAGACTAAAAATTCTTGAGTTGCTACATTTACATATAGCACAAAATAAAAGAAAATGAATCAATTATCAATTTTGATTCCTATATAGCTACAGAGATAATATAGAAAACATCACTAATCTCGATGAAATTAATGTACTTTTTGGTACATTTATTAAAATGTAAAATTTATGAAACACACAGTAATTCAAAATTCATTCAAAATTAATATCAGTTATTAGAACACCAAAAATCAATTGCTTATTCTAATATTTAATTTCTGTAACAGGTTTATATATAGAGTTTGAATTGAAACATAAGAGTTAACGTTTCAATATTTTCAAGTGAAACATCAAATGCATCTTATTAAGATTTCTAATGCAAAATCTTTACTCTGGCGTTTATGCAAATTCTCAAACATATCAAACATATTACTTTTAAGATGAGCAGAGACAATTTGAACTGAATTCAAAGCACATGTTTCTAATATTTTTCTATTCTTATGGAACTTATGATTGAATTCTATTCCAACATTTTACCAGTCTTCATTCTGCCTGGAACAAAATATTATTTCATTTTATGACTTCCATATTAAAGATAGAGAATATATGTGGAAGTGAAGCAGTAAAAGGGAACAGTAATAGGCTTAAACTAAAATAAAAACCAACCAAAAAAACTGCAATAATATTGTAATTTTTCTCCCTTATAAATCAAAAAATTCTTCATGCGGAATAAGTGCAAGTCTATTCCAATAATGGCTCACAGAGGGAAAAATGTCTCCTCTGAAAATAGTTTCAGAATTTATTCTTAGAATGAAATGCGTCTGTTGATTGATTTTATTTTCTGTAAATTATTCAAAGGCGGCATTGCTTTTTTTTTTTTTTTTGAATATGGGAAGTAAAACATGATAGTAAATCAGATTCATTTTTATCCTCTTATTCCACTTCTTTAAACTAGATTTTTCTAAAAAAATAATGTCCGTTCCAAAATGTATTTTAAGTTTCTTTTAATACTTTTATCTTAAAAGAAATTTTCAAATTTGCATTTTTATGATGATGAATTCAGGATTCGCACGTTAGTAATATTTCTGCTAGTTTAAAGAAGTTATAAATATTTTTCCTTACCATAAATGTCTGCGAAAAGGTTAGGCACATTCACTCCAGCCAGTGGATTATAAAATATACTCCTGAAGTAAGTATTTCTTTTCTCATGGGAAAAATACGCTATTGCAACACGTTTAGCGTCCTGGAATCTCTTTAATAATATCACAAAATTTTTAGTTTTTGATAATCATGGATTTAAAGATGTTAGATTTTAAACGTTTTTTTTTAATATTTTTGAATAACTTTTACAAAAAATGTCTCTTTTAAAAAACTGAATTTTATAGGAAACTAAAAACAGATTTACTATATCTTTGAATTATTTCCTTTAAGCAGGAAAAAAATTGTCGTTTTCTGTGTTTAGTAAGTATATTGATTTCCTAGATATATTGATAGTCATAAAAGTTTATTTCTTTTTTAATTTTCCATATATGTTAATAGGAAATGTCTAACCACTCATTAACTATGTTTTATATACAAATTTATACTGAGTGAAATTTACCTTTTGTTTCTTGTATGTGCAACAAGCAATATAATACTCACTATAGTGCTTAAATTAAAGTAATGAATCTATAAGCCAAGACCACTTATATGAAATTAAATCTAGGAAGATTAATTAATCAAATTAATTTTCAAATGTTTCTCAGACATTCTATGCTTAATTTTCATATGTACACTGAATTATCATGGGTTTAAATTAATATTTTGCTCTGGTGTATATTAGTCACTGTAACATAAATTGATGTGAGTAACCAGAGACAGAATGAATGTCTAGCATTGGATGAATGATTTTGTATGACGCTAAGAGCGAATGAAATAATTCATTTAGGACAGATGCTTTGCTTTTTTAAATATTTATCAATAAATAAATAAACTATGTAAAAATATATTATAAATATCAAAAGAAATCCAGATTTAAAATGTGTGAAAATTAACACAGGATATATAGTAATTATTACAAAATTTATTAACATTATACACATATTTTTCTTTACGAAATTGCAATAAATTGTTTAAAAATTGCTGAACTCCATTGTAGGAATAAGTGGGACCCTAGTATCTCAGTTACTAAACATGATGAGTTTACAATATAAACATATCAGTTAGATCAGAAATTTGATCAATATTTAATATATGGATTACACTTCGATACAACTGAAGATCATTAAGCTTTGAGGATATGTACGCATTAATATTTTTTACATTCAAACCATAGACAAATGTGATAGGGAACTCTTGAGTCGTAGGTCCTAGTCCAGGCTAGATGTTGTGAGCAGCCACGTAATCACAAGAGTTCATCCATAGATTCACTCAAAAAATATGCAGTGCTTGTCATTAAACAGCTCCTCCAACAATCCAACAATCTGTTATTAATAATTAGATATATAAGCTCACTAAATGCAAACTTTAAGAAATAATGTTATTTTAAAAATATATATATAATTTAATTTCATTCTCTAGTTTACTGATTTAAAAAATTATTGAATATGATGCATATGCAAATTAACGTCATTGGAGACTGCTTGTCGTCCTCAAAGCTGACCTCTAGAGTTAGGATGGCTATCAATGCTACTTTTAGGAATACCATATCTACCCACGAATGGTACACATGCAAACATCCTGGTTCCGCACTAGTGGGTAAACACAAGAGATGCAGCCAAACGGCTTTGACAAGACTGCGAAGTGGCCACCTGCTTGCTCAGAAACACGTCTCTGGTACCAAGGTCTACCCTCTCTGTCCCAAATGTCGTTTGGTTCAGGCCTCCCCATCTCATATTTTTTAGTGCATTGGGTGTGAGAAAGGGGACATGGATTGGAGACCGGAGGTGGTGCTTGAGAGACTGACTATTTTTGGATTCATGGGGCTGGTGTGATGGTACTGTCACGCCAGTCGGGGATAAGCAACAACAACAACACGTGATGTTAAATTATATAATGGTTTTCTTATATTAATAAGAAATATATATTAATGTGGCAAATACTCTACATGTAATACAATCCTTTTTTAAATCCAATGGCGGGCACACAAGGGTGACTGAACCCTATGCCACAACAAGGCCAGAAACTGCTACTCAGCGAGCACCTGTGAACCAAGTCACGGAGGCGAGTAGCGATACCCGCGCCATACCACCACAAACCCGTTTATAGGGAGGGCCACATTCATACAACATCACAGAAGAAAGAACAGAGAAGCACAGAGAGAACAGAGAAGGAAAGAAACATCCATGCCTGAACCAGGATTCGAACCCAGGACCTCCCTATCCGCAGTCAGGCACTCTGACCACTAGACAAGTTGGTCGGCGTAATACAATCCTAAAAATCAAAAAATCAGGGAAGAAATAAACAACAGTAGTGCAATAGTGAAATATTGTTAATATATGACATCTGGTACTCTACTGATCCAAGTCTAGTAAAGACTGAGAGTACCACAAAGCACACTGCAGCAAGAAAACATGAATGAAAAAACTTTATATAAATATAAACCAATTCATAACAAGATTGATAAAGACTTTCGGTGTAAATAATTACTAAATTAGCAAAATTGAAGTTAAAAATTGAAAAGCATGTTCTCTCAACTCAATTTTGCGAGAGGATTCATCATTAAACTAGAGCTTGAAGAATGTTGTTTTGTTTTCTAATTCAACCATTCATAGAGTTTTATCAGATATCTTTAGAAACAAAGGATACGCCGTGCGTAGTAAAACTTTAGATCGTTTTCATGCGATGATAGAATTTCAAATGATGATATTAAAAGAGGATTGAATAATCAAAACCAGTAGCAAATAGAATTTATAGCGGTCTATACGGCTACAAAAGTGAATATAAGGATTTGTCTTTATAGATATTTTAAATACTACTCCGATTTAAGTGACATATTTATACATAAAGATATATGGTAGCGTTTAATAATTAATTATCCACCCTTTGTTGAACGTGAAAAAATATACTCAAAAGAGGAGTAATTGATAACTATGAGTTATAATAAATAAATCTTTCGAATACGCTGTTAGAAACTTATTTTCTTCTCCTCATTCAAGCAGGCAACAGCGTAAGATACCATTTTTATTCTTCTGCTAATGTATGAAATTTTAAGACACAAATCCGTGAGTGAGATCTCATCCTCTAATAGTCATCTGTTATTGTAATTGTAAATTTCTTGATGAGTAAGATGTTTGCAGAAGTTACTCAGGATGTTTTGAGACTTGGATTACTATTCAATTCGACCTCACATGTTACCCGTATGAAAACTCAAATGCAATAGTCTGAATATGTATGATTTGAAGACATTTGAGATATAGACATCATGAGTCATCAAACCTTTTAGATTTTTCAAGAAAAATTATGAGTTTATTGAAGCACACACACAAAGTGTTCCCCAGTACTAGTGCTTAAACCAAATAGATCTCTTCGTAATTATATCTTTTTAGTTTTTGATAGAATTTTTCCTTTTTTTCATCAAATATATTTTTTAATCATTTCAATTAATTTTAATCAGATGTATTTTTTCATTTTGATTCTCTAATTTAATTATCAGAGAGTTCATATAACTATTATAAAATATACTGAGAATAGAAAACAAATTATAAAATAAAATCAAAAACAATATTGTGAGTTAAATTATCAAAGAATACAGATAAATTATTCTTAAAAAAGTAAAAGCTGTAAAATATAAAAAAATAATTCATATGTTTCACTAATATTAAAAGTTTATTTAATATATATGAAATTTTGTCTCTCTTTTGTTACCATAAGTTTATTTAAATAGTTAGTAATAAAAAGTATGAAATGAACAGAAATATCTAGTAGAAAAAATAGCTAGAAATTTTAATTTGTAATTTAAAACATGATTAATTGTTCTGATATTAATCATAGTTAAAATTTAACAGACATTTATAAATTGAAGCATTGTTGTTAACTTGCTTACTACAACAGAGAAGAGTTTAAAGGTGTTTGACAGTTCATTATGGCAAATAGATGATATTTGATGAAATGATGAAACACAATGACACAATGATAGAAATGATGAAACACAATGATCAAATACCATTTCTGTATCATGCGTGTAATAGACTTTTTTATAACGGATCATTACATAAATACTTTTCTCAGAATTGAAAAATGAAGTTTATCTTTCAAAAAATGAATTGTAATATGCATTTTAAAATTATTTTTAATATTTAATCTCTTAAATGATCGGCTTTAAGATATAAGGATTTATTATTATGCTTTAGTAAAGTTCAGTTTCGTTTTTTATTTAGTTGGTTTGGATTCAAAACCCTAAAGAAATACTTGTGTATTAAGCGGTTATGTTATTTCCTACAATTGCGTTTCAATTTTTCGATACGTGATTTTTAAAATTCTATTCCTTATCCTTCTTTCAATGACTTGTTAAATAAATCTGTATCAACTAAAGTAAAAATAATAATTTCGTGTTAGACATTAGTATTATTAAGCTAAATTATTAAATGTGAAAATTTTGACAAGCAGTTGCAGTAATTATGTTATATGTATAGCAGTTAAATTAACTAAAAATTTTAATATAGCTCAGTTTACAATATCTGAGATGTACATATTTAGTGGCCGTCTGGAATTTATTATTAGAGATAGCCTGGGATGCATCAAAAAAACCTAGAAACAGAACTTAATAAAATTTTTAGTCACTCATCAAGGGAAATGTCAATTTTAATTAGTTTAAAATTCTAATTACCAATTAAAATTTTTAATAGAACCCACGTGATTAATTCGCATAGCTACTATCAACATTACAATTTTTGACTGGATTTCAATTAATTCAATTGCGTACTAGTTACACGAGTGACATCTGTAATTAACAGGTAGTTGAAAAATCAAAAAAAATTATTTTTGCCATAAGTGAATAAATTGTTTCAATGATAATACATATAAAAACTTTATAATTCCGAGCCATTCTTGGGGAAAGAAGGAAGGGTATTTCCGGAATTCCTACCTTCAGATACTTGAATACGGTTTACGATTTATGGAAAGCCCTTTCAAAAAGCTATAATAGAAAGTTGATATAAATGAACCTTACAGTCTTTGGCTGCTTGTATGTCCACCACCTAGTATCAAATTTTTAATTTATGTGACATTAAAAATGATATGTATATAATTTAGCTGAAGCAACTTTAATTAAAATCATTAAAAAGTAAAAAATAAAATTGATTAATTAACTGAAGTAAGTAAAATAAAGAGAAATTTATTCCCCCTGTTTATTAGTTTTTGGATTCAAGTTTAATTTACTTACAATTTGCAGAATAAATAAATTTTCTTTTATGTCTTAATTATAGCTTTAAACAAAATTGAAGAGGACATTTCAAAATACCGTACAGTTATGCAACTTATAATTATTAGTTAACAGACCCACTGGTTATTTTAAATACATTTTAATCAATTCAAATGTATTGAAAATTAGAGGCTGTCTTTAAGACGAATTAATTTGCAGTAATAGGAAAATAAATATACCTTTTCAATTTGTTAAATGATAGAAATGTTTTTTGGATTTTGTAGCGTAAGTTATTCTCTAGGTAAAAAGGAAGTTAAGCAAGTAAAATTATTTCACTTTGGATTTAAAGGCCAACAAGCTTTGATCTCAAAACTTGAGTTTCTTATGATTAATTAATCAGTCCAACTGATTGCACTGAGTTCTTTAAAGATCTAAGGTCAATTTAATCATGTGTGAAGAAAATATGCCTAAAATTGTATGCAATTTTTATAGTTTAGTATATCATAATTAGAAGTTGTTTATCAAGTGCTTATTATTACACTCAAATGGTGTAATTTTAATTAAATATATACGATAAATAGTAAATTGTGCTATAAAATTTAAGAATTTAGTATCATTACTAATCATTTTTGTATAAAAGTTATTAATTTAGTCTTCTCTCCATTTGAATTCCTATGGATAATTATGCAAACTGAGGAAGGAATGACACCAGCTTCCTTGAATTTTCTATTTACTCTCTATTTCATACATAAATATTCATTTATATAAAAAGTCTTTCTATTAAACATAATATAATAATATATTTCTGACATAAAATTATTGATTAAATTATATTTAATTAAAATTCTTCTCATTTACATGTTGAATTATGGAGTTTTAAAAATATAGCAGAGTAAAAAGTTTCTTGTTTTAATAACAGAAATCAAAAGGCATGTCATTAAGAATGGTATCATTACAGCCCTATTTCAACTCATTCTTGATAGATTTAATGATCAATTAAATGTTTTTAAGCACTCATCAGACAACAGCAACTTCTTGATAGATTAAATTCCACTCAATAGAATATTACTGATAACCAGGACATGGTAACACCGGTCCTAATGATGACATTGTTTTTCGTTCTTAAAAATGATATGGAAATAAATAATAATATGGAATGATAATAGAAAAAGATAAATGTGAAACCCATATGCTAGAATAGATGATATCAGTAAGAGATTGTCAGTATATTACATTCAGATGGTAAAAAGGATACTGAAACATAAAATAATGTTATATATTTATAGATACATATCATATTAAATTGAAAACATAAAAGTTTTCAAATGATTAAGCTGTTTAAAAAACATTTGCCATGATTAAAATTTTAGCATTTTTTACAAAAGGATTGATTATAAATTTTGAAGAAAAGAAATACTAAGTAACTAATATTGTCACAAATCAAAAATAAAATTGGAAATTTTAGCAATATTCTTTCCCTATTCATAAAGTAATTATATTTTGATATTCAAAACAAAATTATCCTAATGGGAATTTCAATTCTTTAATCTCTATATTAAATGTTTTGAAACCAAATCAGATTAACTAGAATATAAAGTTTTTTTAAGAATTTTGAAGCAAACCTGTACCTCAAAATTAAACGACAATAATCCCATTTATTATGACATTTAATTTTTACAATTATTGTATTTTCAATTTTAATATCACTTAGAATAAATTTAATCTTAATTAAAATATTGAGAAACCCATCTAGCTTATTACCCTATTCATTTCAATAAATTTAACAAGTAAAAAAATAATAATTATAAATAAATTCACCAATTGATCATATTTATATCTAGTTTTTTCCAATAAGTTAAAAATTATTATTATTTTAAGAAATGTATGTTAAAATTAAATACCTTATATTATTTGAAAAATATTAATTTATAGTTCAATTTAGCAGACTTACTATTATAATGTTCAGATGTTAGTGTTATAATGTGTATAAGTATACAAATCGTATGTTCAAAGATCATTAAGTTACTACTTAGCCCATCAAAATTTGTTATTTAGTTAATTACCTAAAATATTTAAAAACATAATAGACTAACATGATTAAAATAATTTGATGTACAATTAGGTAAATATTTGCTTCCATATTATGTTTGTCAACAATATTTACTGAATCCTTGATTGACAAATATCAGACAATTAACTGTTTCATAGATTTTCATAAAGGTTTTTGCTAATTTTACTTCACGCCTCTTAAAAATATCTAATATTTTTACACAAGATTCAAAACCCATTTTATTTTATCAATTCAACGTAATGAACTAGATTTAAAACATTTAAAAAAACCCATTTAATAGGTAAAGTAAAATATATTTTACTCATATAGCTTCAAAAAGTTACCTTCAAAAATGCTGAAAAATTGTGAATAATGCATTAGTTTTATTGCATTTGTGATGAAACATTCATTTAAATATTTCGTTTTTTTCATTCTCCCATAAGAACGCAAACATATTTTAGAAAATAACTTGGCAGTTTCAGCATTATGGCAGCTGATATATAAAAATAAATTACAATTTATATACTACAAATAATTGTTTTTCAGATTTCTGATTACTATATATGTTTAAATAATACTTCACATCATCTTGTTCAAATGACACACTCACAAAATTTCTCTAATGATCTCACATATGATATTGCACATCAATGATATCCTCTCAGAATATTTCTAAAAATCACACATACGATGTTGCACAATTTTATTGACAAGTATTGGCTATTTTCCAATCATTTTAAGAAGCTTATTGTACAAATGGCATACCTTTTTAAAAGTTTAAAGTAAACTAATCACAATGCAATTTTTAGCAACTTGAAATTAACGTCTTGCATTTAATTTGTTGCAAATTTAACAAAACTTCTAATTTTTAGAATTCGAGAATATGTCATCATATTACTATCTGATTCTGCGGGTGTTAAAATTGAAATTAAAAAAAGTAAAATATGTAGACATTTTTATCGAAAACAATTACTATTTCCCTATGTTAAGAGCATATTTTACTAAACATAAAATTTATTTCTTTTGATGCAAATAATATTGGTAATAAAAATTCATTTTGTACCCTATAAAAGTTCTTAAGCAATATACGATTTAATCAACCATACGTTGCATATAAAATTTTTATAATTAAATGGCTCCTACAGAATTTTCAACGAGAATATAAACTTAAAGATTCATATATGAGAAGAAATACAAATATAAATATATAAAATATTTTTATTGTTATAAAAGTTTTCAATTATGTTACGTCAACCATTTTTCATTATAAAAGGTAGTCAAATATTGCATCTACAAATTGAAAGAAGCAAATTATTTTTATGACTTTTATTTGTATATAATAATATGCAACGCCAGCTTTTATTCTATAGTTAAGTTACATAAAATAAAATCTATATAACTTTATTATAAATGCTTATGACGATGGATAAATTAAGTTAAAGTAATAAAGTTTTCGTAAACTACAACTTTTCTGTGGTTTTCAATATTCTTTTGAACTTAAATAAAAAAACTAAAACAACAATAAAAAAACTAAAAAACTAAAAAAAACATTTGCATTAATTTCTTTTATTTTATATATCTTTGAAAAGTTAAATGTTTGTGCTTCATAAATTTAAATAATCCTTAGAAACATTATGCTGATTATATTCCCTGAAGGTGATTTTAAACCAATTTGTAAGACGTTGATGTTGATTTTTTTCATTTAGATTTTTTGCTTCTTTTAAACATTAATTTAAGTACTTCGAAAGAAATTTTAAAATAAAAATAAATAATAGTATCATATATATAACGTTTTTATTGCTACAATGCTACAAATGATATGTATATAATATATATTTTATCTATTGAGAAGATGTAATATGAAAGACATAAGTAAAATAAAAAAGCATACCATACTGTTCTCATATCATACATTTTCTTTTGATTTACATAAAAATATTTATATAGATTATTATAAAGAAATAACATTGTCTATTCTCTATAATCTGAAAACATGATAAATAATAATTACTTCAGGAAAACAAGTACATGATGTCAAATTTATTTTTATATACTTAACAGAATTATGAATGTTTGTAGTTTAAAAATTTTAAGTTATCTTTACATATTTCTTTAACTCAAAATTGAGATTAAATCAAATCAGATAATGATTGCATACATGTATGATTAGTTTAACACTATTTTTATAAATTTAGAGAAGTAAGCTTAATTTGTGGCATATTTTTTACTAAAAATGCCTAACATTACCTTTAAACTATTTTGCTTATGCGAGAATGAAACCCCTAATGTAGTGTGCATTATGAATCCTGCATTATCTTCACTATTAATGCCATACTTAAAATTAAAGCATAATCAATAATTTTTTTCATCTCATGAATTTTTGATATAATATATGTTACATTATAGTTTTAAAACATATTGTAATATGAAAAATCCCTGAGAGGTATGCACAAAAGATATTTACTGCTGTCCAGTTTCGCAGATTCAAAAACAAAATTGCCGAATTTTGAATAGAAAAAATTGCGTATGTATTCAAACAATCGATGGACGAAAATTTATTGTTGAAAAGAAACAATTTCCTACTATTTCTTCTGGAGGAAAAAATATTGTCGCTTCCTCTATTCTTTGTTACTCAAAGTCACTGCTTGAAAAATTTCAAGGCAGGAGTAAACTTCACGATTTTTTTCGTATTTTTTTAGATTTAAAAAATGTAAGGAGAGAAAGAGAGAAAAAATGAAAAATTCCAAAAGTGCGGTGTTTCAAATATTGATTGTAGCCCAAAGGGAATTCGGTAGCCAGAAAGATGAATAAGAAGAAAAAAATGCAATAAAAATAAATAAATAAATAAAAGAAAATCTTCACTCATTCTTACAGCATCAGAAAAATACTCTGAAATTACAGGAAAAGAAACAAGAAATAAAATGAAATGAAAGATACTACAGAGCTGAAAAGGAAAATAAACGTGCTTGTTCCAATTTTTGAGACTTCCCTGTCATTTATATTTACTTTTGTTCTGTACCTTTTCCCCACCTTGTCAAAGGTTTGTGTTGAAGATGACCATAGATCTCGTTCCCGGTTTCTTGCTCTGAAAAGAGG
This sequence comes from Latrodectus hesperus, assembly GCA_037975125.1. Taxonomy (NCBI): domain Eukaryota; kingdom Metazoa; phylum Arthropoda; class Arachnida; order Araneae; family Theridiidae; genus Latrodectus; species Latrodectus hesperus. The sequence goes on from CM075854.1 coordinate 35,373,178, forward strand.
ATTGCTATCAAAGGGGGTCCTGAATGTGATTTTTTTAAGACCCAGCTTGCTCCTTGTTGGAGTTATTTTTTTCAAAACATTATTTTATCACATTTGTTTCTCTTATTGTCAATTCGAATAAGAAAAAAAAATCTTTAGTCGACTTAAAAGGATATAATCCCTATTTTGAACAAGATAGCAAAGAAAAAATATTCTATGTATGTATGTATGTATGTGTGTATATATATATATATATATATATATATATATATATATATATATATATGCTTTGTTTAGATGTGTGTATTTTTTTGTTAAATTATAATATTTATTACAAAGTGTAAAATCTATATTTTTGATTAACCTTCCTAACCATACAAAAAAATAATGGTGATAATTTTAAATAAATGCATTTAATATATTTTTAAGAAATTGATATGTCAAAATTTTGATAGAATTACACTGCTTTACTATTAATTTTTATTTATAAAATTGATTGGAGTTAGAAGTAAGCATTTATCAGTCTTTTCTCATATTTTTCTTAATATACTTACTCTTGAATTTATTATGTATGAAAATAATTTAAAACTACGTTTTATTTCACCTAGATTCTCCCAGATGTTGGTATGTAAGTTTAAGTATAGTTATTATCTTCGATTTCTCAGCTTAGATATCGAAAACAAATATTTACAATTTTTAATTGAAACAAAAAAATATGAAAATATATATATTTTCTACTCTTTAGTATTTTAATTACTTCCCAACATTTCTAGAAATTATTCATTAATTAGCTATGATGCGAAACAAATAATAAATACACATATTTCAAGTCATTTTTCTCTTTTTATTACTTATTATACTCGCACATATTATTATATTTTGAATTCCCTCAAATTAATTGGGTTTAAGTCTTCTTTTTACTAGTTCTTTAAATACTCATAAAAATTTTGTACACAGTTTTAAATCACAATAATACTTTCTTTAATCTTTAGACATGTACTTATTATGTTGTGAGTAGTTTTCTTTAAATTGCTATACAAAAGATAATCATTTCAGTAAAAATGAATTTAAATAAATTAAATTTTAATGTTAACTAAAGAACAGTTACCATTATTTACATAGCTTGGCATTTTTTCAGGTAGAATGCCTGAAGAATTTGAAGTCAAATCATTAGTTACATTAGTGCTAAATGTTCTTTTATGTTCTAAATTAAATACAGATAATAAGAGCAATGTTTCTCTAAAATTAAATAAATGGTGAAAAAAGGCTTCACATTCTAAAGGAGGTAATAAAAAACTTATGATTATGGAGGTAATAAACAACCAATGATTATTTAAACTTTACAGAATCACGTTTGATAAGCTCTCACATTATATTCCTGTTGGTGCACAAATTTGAAAAGCGCATATTCTGTGAGCATTGAATCCACATCAACAGGAGTTTCTTCTTCTCACGACCTAATTTTACTACTTGGCCCAAAGTAGTATTTTCTAGGTTCAATATAATTTGCTTTGAAGCCAGTGTCAATGTTAAATCATATGGTTTGCTTATCTTCTACATATTAGGTAAGATACTCTTACAAGCATAAAATTCTATTGATTTCATAGAATCATCAATGTAGAGTGATCCGTCGTATGTTAATATTATCAACATTGCACAAATATTAGCAGATAGAGTCATTAACAAACATAATTCCTTATAGCACAGGAATTTTAAAATCAGGTTATTCTACAAAAATTTCTTTGTGACTTAAATTGCGTTACTTTATTTAAAATCTGAAATTATTTAAGCTGCTGTGTGTGATAATTAAATGGTAATTATACAGGTCTTAATTTCAGCATTATATCGAGATACACTTTACCTCGGGTATTGTTGCTTATAGCGTGGATTAAAATCCACTTAAAAATTCTAGGTCCCGATCTAATTAGTCCTCATATACATAAGGTACCCACACAATGATAGGCAAACCAAAGTTGAGACAAATGAAACGATTGTTTTTATATCTTGATCGAAAGTGATTAAACTGCGTATTACAAAATATAAACTACTTACAAAAAATTGCAAAAGAAAATATTTTCATTTGAATGTGATTTATTCAATTTAATATTATAGTTTATACACTATGATGTACCATAATATTTCTCTAGTTCTTACATATATTTAATTTACTCATATACATCATTAGATCATACTTACACACTAAAAATTATAAACAATTCACGTAATAAACCTTGCAAATACATACATAAAAGCAAACATACACTAGAGCAATTAGTTTATTTTTATTAAAATACAATATCAAAGTAAAATTTTAAAAAATATTCAAAATGGGAAGTTTTCTGTCACAAAAAGTAATCTTTATATATATATATATATATATATATATATAAGTTAAAAAACATAAATGCACGAAATTCATTTTATAAAAACTTTAATGCAACAAGATTTGAAAATGACTTAAGAAGATTGGACTTAAAAATATATTAAGTCTGACAAAAAACCTATTCAAGGAAGATAATACAAAAAAAAAATTTCACCCTGTGTATATGCTATAACAAATTCAATGCAAAATATGAAATATGCGTTAATCATAAATGACGTACTAAATAAATTTCTTGAAACTTCCTTAAGTGTTGGATTTACATTTTTAAAACTTTTTTGAGAATTTGAGAATTTGACTACATAATACGCATAATCAAACATTTTTAAATATAAATAAATATAAGATGAAAGCACTCTAATAATTATCTATCCTCAATTCTAAAACATTTTTAAATTCCTTCTGTTAAGTTTACTTTCTATTATTAAGAAAGTTGAAACTTCATTTTACGGATCACAAATTGAATTTTTGAAGTAAAATGTATATCTATGGCAAAATATAAAAATATTTTTTCTAAAGTTTCTTCTTTGTAACATAAAAGTTGTAAGCGAAAAAATATATTTCAGTTATTCTATTAACTTTAAAAATAAAAACATTCCTTGTATTTTTCGGTAAATGATTTTGAGTAATTCTAATTTTTGAAGCTTTTTTTCAAAAAAGTTGTATAATTAAATTAAAATATGTCAAGAATGTAACAAAGAACTTTCTGAATAATTGTACTTAAGGAAATGAATAAGGACAAAAGAAATTTCATAATGAAATAAAAAAGAGCAATTTCGTAAATTTATAAAAAATTAAGGTATTCCTGATTCTTGGAAGCTAACTAAATATAATTAAATTATGTATTTGATCAATATGCTTTAATTTGAATTTAAAGCTTTTTACACAGTTATAAATTTTTGAAATTTTAAGCAACATAAAAAATTTTTATTTTATTTTATAGTAAATATAATGAAGAAGTGATCAGTATAGAAATATTAATATAGAAACAATAATGAATTTCTACACGTAACATTTATTTCTTAAGCGAATGAAATGAGAGAAATTATCAAATATTTTCAGAATTTTGAAATTTTCATTTGTAGTAAATATAACTAATGACCCTCAATTGAATTGAGAATAAAATCTATGTTATTATAGGAATTTAACTATAGATGCGGGCAAAACCGGTATTGCGTAAAATACCAGGATTCTGTAAAATATCTTGGTATTTATTTTATCGACTATAAGGTGTTGTTAGGTAAAGTGTAAAATGTATATATATATATATATATATATATATATATATATATATATATATATATATATATATATATATATATATATATACATATATATATATATATATATATATATATATATATATATATATATATATATATATATATATATATATATATATATATATATATATATATATATATATATATATATATATATATATATATATATATATATATATATATATATATATATATATATATATATATATATATATATATATATATATATATATATATATATATATCGATAAGGTTTACTTGATATTTCCTTTAAGTATTACAAATGAAGCTAGTCATTTCGTGTAATGTTTCTCAAACAAATTCTGAAAAATAAAAACAAGAAAAAAATAAAAACGAGAGAAAAATAAAAACGAAATAAAATATGAATATATTGTTGTAATAATGTTGTATTATGAAATTGTTGTTGTATGATAACAATATTGTTGTATTATAATAATATTGTTGTATTATTACAACAATATAATATTTTGTTGTAATAATTTGAATAATTGTTGTAATAAATATATTGTAGGGAAATAGTTTGATTTTGAGTTATACTTATTTTTTTTTATTTAATCTTAAACAAAGTCATTAAAAAAGCTTCATTAAAAATGAAAAAATGAGAAAGAAAATATAAAAAATTACAAATTAATATTAACTTATTGTTGGAACAATAGGTTAATTTTAATTTTTAATTTTTTTAGTTATTAGACTTGGATGTTACTTCAAATTACACTTCAATTTATTTTTTTCACAATTAATTTATTTGACACCTTGTTTACGCAATCATTTGAATCCTTGGCCACTTCACTCTGATTTAGCAATTTAATTTTAATGACCGTAAAAAATTCAATGGTTAGAAATACTTTCATATATAAGCAAGTTCTTAATGCATAAAATAAGCTTAAATTCTACACATAATTATTTTAAAATTCCCTCAAAAGTTCCACTGTCAGTAGATACCATCCTCATTTAAGCACTGTACAACTGTCAAAACATTATAAAAATCTCTTAGGCTTTTCTTGAAGACAGAAAGAGGAAATCACAGTAGTTCCAAAGTTGTAAAGAGAAATAGTTTCTCTTGAATTTATTTTCCTTTAACTAGTACTTCCTGTATATATATATATATATATATATATATATATATATATATATATATATATATATATATATATATATATATATATATATATATATATATATATATATATATCTTGAATTGAATCTTTAAATGATTTTATCTCTTTTCCAGAGTTGCTTGTCTATAAAATTCCTTGTTAAGTAGACTTTTCAGAGTAGGAAATATACTGATATCGAATGTACACATAAAATATTGAATAGAATATAATAGAAATCGATACACAACAAAGAATATATTTAAAAAAGTAATGATATTTATGCAAATAAAATATGTTAGTTACAATAAGATAAATTTATGGATCAATGTAACATAAATAAAAATTAGTAGGAAGTACGTTTCCCTCTCGTTGCAATGCAGCAAACGCTCTGGAAGTTGAGAATCAATTAATTTTGAGAAATGTTCTAAAGGAGGAAAGACACACGAAACCAATTTTTACTGTTGATCGTTTCATAAAGGCTGATGCATAACAGACAAATGACATAAAATCTTGTTTAAGGAATATTCTATCAATGAAAGATCAGAAGACACCTATGGGCAAGTTAGTTAAGGGATATGTTGTGAGACTAGTTTGCTAACGAGTGCCGTGTACGATTTCGTGTCCTAAAAAATGGCATTTAACAGCTTCTGAAGTTAAGGTAGTATGACAAGTAGTTTCTTCAATGTGCCTCTGTTGCGCACTATTGTTGATGAGCTAGTTGTGATTGCACTCCAAACTTTATTTCAGTGTACAACACAATACTGGTCAAATTAACTTTTCCCTCAACTTTCGGCGTATCATAAAGTGACTATCAATAATCAAACTGAATTTAGATTCATTACTCGGCATCATATTGTACTACTCAATTGTCCGAGTACCTCGTTGATGATATTATCTAATCTATCATTTCGGTGATTTTGCATTAATCGCAATCTTCGAAAAAAGAGAGATGTCTTTAAATCACTTTAACCTAATCATTGGGAAAATGTTCAGTTAAGCATTAGATCATTAAGAGTACCCTGCACCCTGAGCAGAATGATAAAAGGAGTTGATTCTTGGGGCTCTACAACAACTCTTCATATTCACCAATCCGTTCATTCTAATATCCGCTTAGATAGACTTAGTCTCTTTCGTGGCTATTCGTATATTTTTCATTTATCAGCCTAGTCAAAGTTCTATGTATAGTGGCGTGGCTGTATCAACAGTGTTAGGACGGAGAATCTAATCCCCTGAACGTAAGTCTACAATCCAAATAAGTATCATTATACCCATACTTGTGCTTTCTGGAACTTATAAGTTATCAGAATGATGGATTTTTCTTAGTGGCAACGAGCCCAGATTATTGGACTGTCCACTGTTTCTTTTCCTTTTATCGCTTACTATAATCACGCTGCTAACTTTTATTTTAAACCATTTACATAACATTTTTTGCAACGTATTTTACAAAATTAGAATATTTATGCTATCAAAACTTCACGCGCAGGATTTAATAAGCCAGACAGCGCTATTTACGAAAACTGACTATCAATATTTTTATTAAAATTACTTAAAAACAATTAAATATATTTTTGTAATTATTTATCATTTTATTCCAGTTTCAAAATAAGAATAAATTTTACGTATTTATCATAACGACATATAAAAATAGAAATTTAGAATACTGTAAAAAAAATTCTCCAAAATTAAAGACAAATGAAATTGGGAAATTTGTGTTCATATATTATTCATTAAAATAAATATTTTATCAATCTTTTCTTAAAGGTGAAATCATTATAGTAAAAGTATTTTATTATCAATAAATCTACATTTCTATACACAAGAAATAATAGATTTCAGGAATTCTTCCTCAAGAATTTCAAATTAATGAATTGATTTAAGAGTATTTTGAAAATTAATTGTTGCTTTATTACTTTCATTAAAAAGAGTTTAGTAAAATGAAAATTTTATTTCGATTTTATAGAATCTAATATGCAAATAAATTCCTTTTAAATACAGCAATATTTATCATTCACTCGCCTTCTATATATTTTATATTCTAAAAGTAGTATAATTGATACGCTTCCTGTGAATGAGAATATCTGCTAAAAGATTTTGTTGATGTAAAAAATTAAAAATATACAGCTATTAACATAAATTTACATACTTGAGAGTGAAAATTCAGCTGCTTTCTCTAATTTCCCATTTTAAGAACTCGGCAAATAGTTTCTGAGCTCCATATTATTGAATTTTTTATACATTTAATTACCTAAATCAAAGCTTTAGTTTTAAATTACAAAGCTATCACACACACACATGTGAGTCATATTCTAGCTATTAAAGAGCTATCAAAGGAGTCATATTGATTAAAATATATGATTCAATGTAACTGTTTCGGTAGACTGAATACTCTTAAATCTTTGAATTGCACCCTCTGATACTGACTCTGTAAAAAAGAAGCCTCGTTTCAGCTTTATTATCAACTAATGACAGGGTTTAATTTTGATGTTTCCAATCTTAAAAGTAAATTGAATTAAATTGAGAACCCCGAAATATAAAAATGTTAAGTTAGAATATAATAAATATACGGTTTAGTCATTCACATTCAAATATTTTAATTAAATCAGAAAAGTTTATGAAACATTGTATTCCTGTTGTAATTAGTACTGTTGATCAACTAATAAATTTAGCTTTATTTCCTAACAAAAAATTTATAAAGAATTATCAATAATTTTTAATGTTTCATATGACGCCCTAAGATAATTTTCAAAAGTATTTTCTATTGCCATTGTAGATATTTGTCTTTTTCATCTGCCTATTCCTATTTGGTTAATTGATTTCAGTTCAGAAACTAATTTAGATTTCTACTTTTACAAATCAGTAACACTTCTATACTCATCCCGAACTTGAACTCTTTTAAGATTTGAGCGAATTTTTACAGTGCTGAATAATCAGAAGTGGACATTATCTTGTTTCACAATTATATGCCTAACACTATTGGGACAAGATGGAGTTGCATAAGCAAATTGTAAAATGAAATGCTTTTGTATGTGCTTATTGTATTTTTAGGAATTTCCTTACAGTTAATTAATCATTTTTGAACAAATAATACGATTGGATAAATATTTTTTCTTGAATTAAAATTTTACCTTTATTTTCTGCTTTTTATTACTATTATAATCATGTTAAATTCTGATATCGCTTTACATTCATATAGCATTATAGAAAAACACACTATTAAAAAATGCCCGTAAATCTTAAAGGCATACTTCTTAATTAATAAACACAAAAAATGCAAAATCTTTTAAAAATATAAAAAAAATATACACATTTGCCAGATTTTACAAAGGTCTATTTATTTCGGCTACTTTATCAAAAAACATTTGTCTTATGATTCCTTATGGGGAAATTAATTTTTTCCTTTAAAGCACAAAATTCAGAAACAAATCGTCTTTCTATAATTTTTTGGTTAACATCAATATTACTTTTAGTTCATTTTTAAATATTAATGATGAATTCAAATTTTCATTTTTACCGATTTAAAATTTTAAATAAATTTAGCAAAATAATTGCAAAGAGAATGCGTAATTTGAAAAATAAAAAAATACCTAATATTTATATTAATGAGCAAAACATTGTAGAAAATTAATAAAATTGAAACTCTAAATATAAACTCCAAATAAAAATTTAACTAAATCTGTATTTATAAAATAAACTAAATAAAATTACTTTATGTTACGAATGAAAAAGCTAATGTTTTAAGATATCAAAAATTCCTGATTCTAAATTTAATTGAAATTCAAACTTTCTATTTTATATCAAGTTATTTAAAGCTCTTTAGTATTATTATAAACATTCTGGTAAATCTCTTAAATGTGTTGAACTTTAAATAAAAAATAAATTTAATTTCTTTAAAAATGTTTCTGGCAGTGTTGCTGATTAGAATATGCATAGAACGTTCAAAAGTCAGAAAAATCTACACAATGCCAAACACTGTACTTCAATTGCTTGGCTGTTAAGATAAAAACAACATTTTTACTTAAAACATGGTTTTAATTAAAAATTAAAGCAATGTATGGATTTTATTGCCCTGATATATTACGCATGTAATAATAAGACTAACTAATTCTAATACAGGAAAACACTGACTGTTCAAAAACTTATCATGGAATTTTAATGTCATCTTTTTATTGAGATAAATCATTCCAAATGATGAAATATACGTCTATGATATATAATTTTATTTATTTTATGAGTGGCAACGCAAAAGTGATGGCTAATTTAGCTCCAAAACAGGAAATTTTTTTGTCAAATCAATAAGTTAATTCTAACAACGTTTTTAATACTAAAAATAAAAGGAAAAAAATGAATATTTAATTTCAAAATGTACACTTATTAAATTTAAGGTATTTTCATAAATTTTTATACGATAAATATTGTCATTTTTTGTCATGTAATACATACATATATATATATATATATATATATATATATATATATATATATATATATATATATATATATATATATATATATATATATATATATATATATTGGATAAAGAAGCTTTATTTAAATATATTTAATTATATGTTTAGGGAGAAAAGACAGAAATTTTCAATAGCACTTTTAGTGTTCTTAATTTGTAAAGCATGACATATAAATAAATCCCCTTAATATAATAAATTTTTATCATGAAACATATGTAGGCTGCATATACATGTATACATACACTGGAATTCATTTCAACTAATAAGATTGTTAACAAAATCAATATACTTTATTGACTTACTTTACAGCAAAGGAGTTTTCTTGTGTAGAGAAATGAAACTACGAGAACGTAGATATATTACTCTTTCAATAAAAGAGAAGTGTACGTTAAATATAAAAGCAATTGAATTAAATCTGTTAATTTTAAAAGAACACACTATTATTTACTTTAAAATGTTAACAGAGGGATAATATATTAAGGACTGTTTGTTTAGTTTATTATATTTAGGTAAGATTAAAACAGAGCAGTATTGGAGATACTAAATTGATACTGATTTCAAATTGTATTCTTTATTTTCTTTTTCATAAGATCTTTGGAGTATTCCATGTCGATTGAACAATCCGTTGTTTCTTCAAACTGTAACAAATATTTTTAAGTTAACTTTTAAACTATGATTACTTTAATATAGAATAGTCATCTTAATATAAATAAGAAATTTGATAGGGAAGTACCATTCTTATATATCAAAAAGATAAATTTATCATCAGAGTTTCTTGTAAATTTAAATATTCATTAAATGTTCATTGTGGCAAAATATATTACAAACTTCCATTTTCTTAAGAATCATGATATAGCTTGTTTCAAGTGGATACTTATTTTGCAGAAGTTTGCAAAAGAGTATGTAAAATTTAAAACTAATATCCAAGCAAGAAAATTATTTTCTAGGCTAAAAGTTGATAGTTTTTCATAGATATTCCTGAATATTACATCAGACTACTTAATAAGATGCATTAAGAAGTCTCTAACATGCTAATAGTTTTATGTGATTTATATTACCTACAAAGTTTCTATGAAAAGACTTAAGGATTTTGAGGAGTAAGAACAAAATATTCATTTTCTATCACTAGTAAGGAAATTTTTATTTCCAATATTTCCACATTTCCGCTTACAACTTGGTTTATGCTCAATCGAACATAAATAGGAACTTTTAAATGTAGATTATTTTTCATATAGAATTATTCTAACTATGTAATGCATTGGTTTGAACAAATTTAACAAAGTATCTATTTCATGCAACACATTAAAAGAAGATTTCTTCATCATTTTGAAAATGTTCATTTTCTGTTATACAAACAAAGATGATTGCACAATATATTGAATATACATATGAGCTCAAAATTTCATTCAAATGCTTTTATTCAAAACATTTTTTTGATTTTAAGTGCCTTTTTTTTGAATAAAAAAGTTTTTTTCTAATTTCTTTAGTTTTATATCCTTTTTCAACGTGTCAGTATATATATTTATATAAAATGGTTTTCAAAAGTTAAGAAAAAAATTCAACACTGATATAATCAATTATAAACCTGACATGAAAGGTTAAATTTGATGAATCCTTGCCTATATACAGCATAGGAAATTTCATGTTAGTGAAATGGAATTAAGTTGATGCCAGATGAGATGGCATTTAAAGATACTGAATAGTAACAGTCTGATACCTTTTTGTACATTTAATTGTTGTTATTTTGTACCCTTTTCTAAAAATAAGATTTTGACTATAATTTTTTATACCATCAGCGTTTCATTTCCTCGTTCAGTTTTATGCATAAAACTGATGGAGAAAGAATATTTATCCTTATTATGTTTGTACAATCAGTGATTGATATAAGTTCTTAAATATTTTAATAGTTCAAGGGGAAATTCTTAAGTATGCGTTCACTACATATTAGCAACTTCTTAGCTTCAGCTTGAAAAAATGAATTATAATTCAAGAGAATTTTCTACACAGCCTTAAAATGAGAAATTAGGAAATGTAGTTAGAAAGAAAAAATGAATTTTCTTCTAAAAATTTCCTTTTTCATGTCTGAAACATCAGTCTTGTACTTTTCGTCTTTTTTCCAAGCTCACTCTTGTTTTCATGGTTTCGTTCCCTTTTGCTTTCGACAAAACAATAGCTAAAGTTACACTGATTTCCATCGTTGTTTAGCGATTATAAAAGAAGAACGAATAGTAATTAGCATTTTTTCATCTAATTATAGGCTTTAAATTAAAGACACTCAGTTTATTATGAGAAATAAAAAGAAAAACGTAATTTAAATATTTCTACTTATATTTTAAATTTTTTTTCTCTCGAAACAAATTGGACTTTTATGAATTTATTTTTACGTGATTTCCGTGATTAGTAAGAATTTTCTTTAGCGAATTGTAATACTCTTCTTTATCTTAAAATAAAATTTATGTGCGCAAGAAAATTGTTATTGTTTTCTCTCATTTTTATTTTGATTATTAGATAAATCATATCGTAAAACGCATTTAATGCATTTAATTAATGCAAAGAAAAATATCTATATTTTGATGAATTTCAACTTAGAGTTTTTACCCGGATTATAATCTTCAAATAAAAGCCAATATTTAAAGCATTACCGAAATTTTACGTTTGAAATATTACACCAAGAATAAGCTTAAAATGCATAGTCTAATAAAATTAAAAATGTTAATATATTCCATCTAAGTTATAAATTTAAAATCAGCAAATTATTGTTTGAATATTTAAAAACTATTTGATCATTGGCAGAATTCTTATCTGTTTTACATAAATTTAGGACTATATTTCCTCACTATATTCTTTGAACATAAGTAATTAACACAAAGTTTAAAAATTATTAATCAGCAAAAAATTTATAGAAAAATTAAGATGTTGATATCCATTCATAAAATATTCAAATTCATTTTCTTTGTTATCCAATAATATATAACCAATCAGAAGAATAATATATGTTCTTGATCTTGGAAGCAATATTACAAATACCAGTCCTTCATTTTTAAAAAGTGAAACGAATTGAAAGATGGTCACTTTTACTTTGGGATAAATGACACAGTGTCCAGTCAAAATAAAATTTCAAGAATCAAATCTAGCTTTTTTCCTAAATTGGCAATTATAAAATGCGTCTCTTTTTCTGATGATGTGTGAGTGATTAAAACTGGTTTAATATTGTACTAATGTAACATTTGAAAGCAAATAAATTTTTTTGGAAATCAAATATGATTAATTCATTCAAAAATATTTTTCAGAGCTTTATTTAATAAATCTGGCTTATTATGTGATGCCAAATGGAAGCATAGCTCATTAGGTGCTGTGTATTCTGGAAATGAATAAAAATATTTCTCTAAATTCATTTGTAAGACTTTTCAGAATAATTCTGGTGAAAATATTAAATTGAACCAATTTAAAATTGCTTTAATATGATGACTAGATAATTAAATATTATATTGATTTCAGTAAATATCAAATGCATGATTATCATAAACCACCAACCTTCATGTTTCTTGTTACATAGAATTTAATGTATCACAAGTTTATAAGAAAATAAAATATGTAAACATAAAATAAAAATGAGTTTGTAGATCACAAACTCGCGCTCGTATAGTATTTTTGTATTTTTAATCATAAATAAACATTTTACAATTTATTTAACGAAAAACAGATGTAATAAAGTGGTGTTACTTTCAACGATTTTCTTAGAATCCTGCGTCAAGTTCAAAATAGCTTTTCGTACAAATTTGCTTTACTATAAGGATTTATAGTTGTCAGATTTAATCCTATGCAAATCACATAATCCATTTCACTAAAAAACTTGACATCTTACAAGTGTTGTCTTTTGACTACAGAAAAGTTAACTTTAAATTGAGTGTGTAACTCGTCGCAAATTAATCTGGAAGAAAAATGTGTGAAATTATAGCAATTTATCATCGCACTGTATGACAGATTGGACAAGTCTGAAAAACAGTGTCTCTAAACACGCATCACTTTTCCTGACGGTGAATTTTAAATGTGACATAATAGATGTATTCTTATTTTCAAATTTAAATTACACTGTTTCCAAATTTTTTGGAGCAAATTGAAGTTTTATTATAATTATTTTACTGATATTTTGTGTATATCCTTTTATAACATGCAATCATGTAGCAAGTTGTATATTAGTTCTGTATATATTTCAATACGTATTTTGAAAAACAAATTGAAAACAAAAGTAATAAAACTAAAAGTGCTAAGTGAACATTGTGTCTAATAACTTTTGGATTGAAATATTCAAAGATAATGTGTGTCAGTCAGAGTGTATTAATGCAATATTGTTCATAGAATGAGGTACATCCTAAAGAAGGTATAAGATAACTAAAGAGTAATTTCTAAGATATTATTTTAATATAATGTCTAACTCTCAAAACTATAGTATCATAATAGTATCATATTACACAATGTGTACAGATATACGAACAAATACTCTGATTTGTTTGAAAGCTATAACATAATTCTCTTACGAAGCGCACAGAAAGAAACAACTAGTTTTCATGATGAACATTTGGGTGGTTATAGAATCTGTTCTTTTTCTATTCTTGTTGTTGTTAGAGAGTCTGTACCAAGGCTTTGTGTGAACCGGATCTGAGCCGAAAATTATATCGGCTTATTTCTGTTCAATATATCTTCGGTACTTAATTTTATTATAAGCAATTTATCAATATTTTCTAATTTAATATTAACTATGTAATTATCACCATTACATGTACATTGCTTTTTGAATTTTTTATATGTTCGCTAGTACTTTTTTATTTCAATTTTGCATGCAACTTCCTGTAGAAAGCATATTTAATTGTGTTGAATGAACTTAAAATTATAGATGATATTTTTAACAAAAATTTCAGTCTGAAATGTTTTTTTTTTGCATCTCAGCATGCTATTATCCATGGATGTTTGTATGGAATAAAGGTGGGCCTTAAGGGAACCGCAATCGATCGATAGACCATGAAGACATTTCAGGGTGATTTGCCAATTCTAAATCTTATGATTCACATACCTCAAAATACAATTAATTAATCCTCAATCACCACTGAAGAGGATCGAGAGACATAAATAATTAGAAGTAGTACGTGGCCTAGGAAAATGCTCATACCTGGTATAGATTACTCAGATAAACAAACGAGGAGATCATCAGGAATCCAGTGCGGCGTCTCCCTAAGAAATAAAGGGATTGTGATCTAAGCGTAATATTAGGTGTTTCTATCTAATGAGTCAGGAGACGTATAAAGGCTGCCGCCCACGCTGTCTAGTGGTCAGCGTGCCTAACTGTGGGAAGGATGGTCTTAGATTCGAATACCAGTTTGGGCATGGATGTACTTTCTCTCTCTGTCTCTCTTGTCTTTGTCATTTCCTTGTATGAATGGGTTGTTAATGGTTGCATACCCTATGAACGTTTACTTATGACATGTGTGTACTGAGGAACTTAGTGTTCAGTTGGAAAAGTGGAGCAGCGCACCCCATATTGCCAATCTGGCTGGCGCAAGACGTATAAAGGCATAAGGTTTATACGTCTGGCAACAACATATAAAGGCAGGTGACAGTCTGTATTAATTAATACAATGGTCAACTACCAGCAATGGTCAATATAAGTAAATACAATGGTCAACTACCAGCAATCATGTAATGAATAAAGGAAAACAAGTTATTTCTCAACTATTTCTTTGTTTTATTTTGTGCTCCAAAATCAATTGTGCATGAGAAGACCACCTTTTTCACCAAGTCTTCATAGAAGCTGAAAAATCAATTTTGGATTTTTCAATTAGAGGAAATAATAAATATATTTTTAAATACTTATTATAAAGCAAAAATTTTTTCTCATATTTAATGGAAAGTAATTTGGATAATTATTTCACATAGTGTAAAGGGGTATAAATTAAAATTCATAATACACTACAACCCCTAATGAAAGCAAATTTGAAACTACTTAGAGAAAAAAAAACTTTAAGCAATTTTTATGGGATTTGGAACCATTGCAAAAGAAAGTGAAACACTTTTAAAAATTTCTTTGATGATAGTGTAGTGTATATCAGTTAACAGGGAAGCATATTGTTGATAGTAATTGATAGCTTAATAAAAGTAATTTATTTCGACCCGAGTTATCACCTTTTGCTTTATAAATCATAAAAAATACAGGCTGAACAAAATTTAAGCAATATTTGGAATAAGCGGTACATTTTTTGGTAAAATAAATTTCTATCTTGTATACACAGGAAACAATCTTCCACTGGAGGCGGTATAAAGGATGATGACTTTTTTTGAGAAATAAAGAACTGACACTAAAGACACATAAATACTATTTCTATGAAATTTATATTGAGTTCATTTTAAATAACTTTGACAATGTAAGGAGGCTTGATATAAAACATAATATTTTAGTTTCCTAGGAAGATAATAAAACTAGTTACCCGCATTTGACTAAGATTGCAATAGTGATTTTAGTAGCTCCGGTTACACAAGTTATATATAGTGTAAAAAGGGCGTTCACAGGTTTGAAGTTTATTCTCCGAGGCAACAGGAATAATGTCATTGCAAAAAGTTAGAAGATATAGATATAGATAGATGCAATTTTTACATCCAAAAAATATAAATAAATAAATATATTTTTTACATAATTTTGCAAACTCAAGTGCACGATGTGAGTAACAAAGTGTCAAGCAACAAGGATATACATAATGAACATAATCATGAGTCTAATTATCAAATACGATTTTCATAATGGATAACAATGAATAGTGGTCCCCTTTCTCTGCTCACCTCTCGTATCGTACATGCTTGTAAACTCTGTCTCACAATTCACATAATAAACCAATTAAAAAGGAATAAAAAATCTTCTAAATTTTGATGGAATTACATTCGTGTTTATTGTATAGTTATTTTTTAGTACAAATAGGAATAAACATGAAATAAAATTATTCATTCGGAACTAAGCTAAGAAACGTTATTTTTCTTGGAATGAAAACCGAAACTGAAGCGATATATATTTTTTAGTTGAATGGGAACGAAAACAATTACTATTCCAAACCCTCTTCTGTTTATCTGATCAAAACCCCATTTGTCATATTGTTTGATATTATTATCAACAAAAAATGCTGGTTTTAACTCTAGTTATATCACGAAGTTATAGCAATCAGCTCATTGTGTGTCTACTGGCTATATTACCAGCCTTCTACAACATTTGATTTAAGCTTTTATAAGAAAATACCACATTCGACACTCACTTCTTTTGTACTACATTAAGTATTACAGGAAATATGTACTATGACCTACTCTGTTAGCTCTTTTTACTTTAGAACTATTGATCTACATAATTGTAGTTGACTGGTCTTACGGCCATTTTTTGGAGCTGCTTTACAGTATGGTAGAAGAGCTTTACTGGTGAATAAGATTTTGCAGGAAAGTATTTACGATAGAACAGCAATACCCTTTCTGGTCTTGAGCCTATATTTAACAAATAGAACTACATATGGTAATCCTATATATTAAATGTTGCTCTTTAGAATTAAATACATTCATAATGAATGAATTATCACCTGGAGAACCAGCTTTGATATCTGCTGAAAAGTTATTCGATTCCATAATTATTTGCTTAACATGCAAATTTCTTTCATCCCATCTACCACTCACAGTTTGAGTTGAATTGTTTACTAGTATTCAGATTGCTTTGCACGTGTTTCTTATTGACATTCTACTAGTTTAAATACTAAGATTTGTCTCTAGGATCATACCCACATATTATGGCAAAAGAGATCATACTACCATTGAACCTTAAGTCATTTCAGTTTTTTTTTACTCTAGAGGAAAGTGTCCCTGTTCTAACAGAATGCTTTATGTTACAGTGTTGGAGCTCATGAAACGCCTTTGGTATTACATACATTTCTGTCTTTACTTATCTGTCAACAATGTTTCTTTTGGTAAAAAATTGTCACTAATTTTTTTCGTATATCGTTTAGCAATAATTATTATTATGTAAATGTCCATGCTTGGGCTGCTTCCAGTTTTCTCGTTTAGTAGAGCTTATCTCGGTATTTTTTCTATGACAATAACTATCGACATTCAAATGTTAATGGATTTAGGCAGGGTAATATTGGGTTTTTTGGTTACTGATAAATTATCTTCGAATTTTTTATTGGCTTAATTCATTAACGCCTGATATTTGACACTGATACTTCAATTTATATGGAAAAATCTATTAAAATCTAAACTCAGTGCCATGACCGCCCATATGGGGATTAAGACCTACAGTGTTCACATATATTTTCATGACCGAGGTCTCTGAGGTGTGAAGCCTAACTTCCGGTTAGGTAGTCAGCTTAACGCGAAACCCCTAGTATTAACTTCCCAATCATGCTTAGTATTCAGTTTTATCGACCGACTGAAGAGATGATAGGCTGTGTTGACTTTACCCAGCTCGAGGATTAAACCTCGAACCTGTGCTTGGGAACACCCCATCGGGCTTTTAAATCCTTTAAAAAAGTGTTTCTATACTTGCCACTTATTTCAAATATGCATATCTAAGAAATATTCAAACATTTTCAAATTCTAAAGAGTAGTATTATTTTTATTGTAATTGAATTAGGAAAATTTTTATTTTAAGAAGCTATAAAATAATTTTTACATTGATAGAAAAATATTTCAGGAAAAATTTAAAATAATTTATGCAAGCGAAGTTTTTGTGTAATATTTTATTTTATTAATCAAATTTTTATTGCCTTTTTAAAAGAAAACATTTCAACCTTGTTTTGAATAAAATATTTTTCTATAATGAAAATCTTTACATGCAAAATCAAATTTGATTTGCAGTTTTCTTTTAACAAAATACTCCCACTACATCGTATATACACAAATAAAATAATTTTAATGAAATATTTTGGTTGTAACTTATGATCAAAAAATAAGAAAATCTCATAAAAAATAAATATAATATATTTAAAGGTTTCATGATCTTTCCTAAAATAATGAATAGACGATTTTACATTAAACTTAACTACTTTTTGATTCTTTCATTTTCCCGATTTTCAAAAACTCTGAGAACATTTCTTGCATAAAGAACTTAATAATTAATAGAACTATTTTACTCATAATGCTGTAATTCCTAATTTATGTGAAGAAACATAGACAAATATTCATCCTAATGTTTTTATGATAATTTTAAATTAACTATAAAAGTATTCTTTAATTTTCTACATTTAGAAATTAAGGAAATACAGAGAAAAAAGTTCACATTTTATCAGCTTACTGCACCTAGAATGTAGAAAATTTGGAAATAAAAGATAATGGACCATGCATAAATTTTAGTTATTCATCAATTTCTTATAAAGATACATTTTATTTCAATGCTTTGTGAATTCTCTCATTAGATGTGAGAATTTTGTGTGTGATGTGAGAATTTAATTTAAAAGTCAGATTTAAGGCCAATAACGATCATTTTTGCATACAGAATACTTACAAATAGAGAATTTCATAAACCTTAAACTGTCGAAGCAAATATTCTTCAAATAAAATACCCTGCTATTTGTAAATAAGTTCCAATAAAAATTACTCTGGTAAATTGAAACCCAAGAGATTTTTTCTTTAAATTTTATAACATTTTGAAGAATTTTATTTTCTTTTTAATTTTATTCACTATCCTGAAAATTTATGTATTTCATATTAGTTGAAAATGAAAAGCAAAAATTTTGTAATTAAATAAGATAAATTTTCAAAAGACAATTTTTAAATCAAGGAGATTTATGTCAAAGAAGAAATCATATCAATGAAATTAAAACTGAAAATTCAGAGACGAAAAATTTTCAAAATTTCCTCACTTATTTTTAAATTCTTGACAACTGTATATTTACAATAGTTTATGAAATAAAAATAGTATAACAAAAAAATAGCAGCATACCATACAAAGATGCATCTTTGACTGCAGTATAGTGAAAATCACTTTCAAAAGCCATGAAATGTAGAACGAGGTTTGGCAAAATTAGGATTTGCAAACCACATAAATTTGCAATCTATTAATGTTTCATTCAAAGCGCATTATATGCAGAGACCAAACGCATTTGTAGGAAACTTAAAATATTTTGAATGTATTACTTCTATTAGTTTTAACCCTATAATATTATCAATTTATCTGCCCCATTTTTAATATAATATAAAAATATACTAATTTTTGGTTATTGATTCTTGTTACGTATTGATGGCATCTGTTATTGATGGTAATGCATATATGTCAATACATGATGTACATAAAAGCACGCAACATTATTTTATCTGTAGATACTGAATATCCCCTAGAGCCAAACTTGCATACCACTCTCTTAAAATATGAAATTGACATCATGTGAACCTGAATGAACACCTCAGTAATGTTTTCAAATCGTATTTCAAAGAATACACTGCATGTAGCAATAGTAATTGCATGCAATAATTAAAATGCAAAATATTTAATCAAATCCTTCAACAAAAAATGAATCTGTATTTTAATCCCCTTAAATATATTTTTCTTATTACTGGACTTTGGTATTTACTGTTTTAACTGATGTCGATAATATAATCAGCATTTTACTCAACAATGAAACAAACCATAATATAAAAATATTGCATTCCAACTCACAAGTACGTATATTTTATATATGCAGCTAATAAATCATGTTTGCAATGCTATTTTCTTAAAATAAAATAAATATTTCATAACTTTTTAAAAAATTTAATTTTATAAAAATAATTTCAAGTGAATTTCGAAAACTATTTTTTCAGAGAAAATATTCCTCCTGAGTCATAAAATTATTACTGAAATACAATTGAGTTTGCAATATATTCATGCGATGAAACCAAAATGTAAAAACTAATATACTAATAAAAATTATTATTTATCCATCCTTATTTACATAATATTAAGTATAGACCATAATTTACAGTAATATTTTTGACAAGATACATTACATATTCTATAATAAGAACACGTTAAAAAATATATCTATAGTAAATATATCTATAAAAGTAGTTCTTTTCTCAAGCACTTATAATGATTTTATGTTCTATAACAATAGCAAAGAAATATTTAAAAGAGGATTCTTGGAAAATGCAGCAGTAATCTAAGTAATGCAAAATTACAAAGCTTTCCATCAAAATCATTGTTTTAGAATATTTACGGCTTGTTTTGACACATTTTAATTATCAGATTAACCTAACTATTACCATATGGCCACTTTTATAATTTTATCAGCTTACCAAAATCAATTCTTCCAATTCAGTTGAATATTAACACTTTATAAAAGTAAAATGAAGAAAAGGATTGCTATTCTTCTGAAGTGAAAATGAGCTGCAGCTCTTAAGTTCTTGATGCATCAAAAGAAAACTGAAGAGTTACAGAAATGTAAAATTATACGTTTAATGTAAAATCATGAGTACATCTGAATGACCTTTTCAAAAAATAGCTCTTAAAATAACCGTCAATTCATTTCAAGTATGTCAATGTTATTTTTTGAAAAACAAAACGGGTGATAAACAGAAATATTATAGAAGAAAACTTAGATATATTCTACTCAGTATGGTTAATCATATTGAAATGCCACCCGCCCTGTCTAGTGGTCAGAGTCCCTGACTACGGATAGGGAGGTCCTGGGTTTGAATCCCGGTTCGGGCATGGATGTAATTTCTCTCTCTGTCTCTCTTGTTTTTGTCATTTCCTTGTATGAATGGGTTGTTAATGGTTGCCTACCCTATAAACGGGTCCCTATGGCATGTGTGTACTGAAGAAGTCGGACTCCACACCAAAATAGGATTCAGTTGAAAAAGTGGAGCAGCGCACCCCATATTGCCAGCCTATCTGGCACACGACAACAACAACAATCATTGAAATACTATTATATTACTGGAAAATCTTTTTACTTTCTGGGCATTCAAAATAGAAATTTGTCATATTTTTAATTTGTATTTGACTTAATTTTTTATAGTGTAATGAGTATTCCTCTTTTATTTTCTTTTTCTGGACTTATAATGAAACAAATTAAAGTTATCATCCATTACTACTATGGAACACTAGAAAAAATGAATTTACTTGAATTAGTGAGAAACATTTTATTCCATACATTTTTAAAAAAAAATGTGATAAAGCTTTGTACTTATCTAAATAACCATTTATAGGTGTTTAAGTGTCACAAAAGTGAGAAATGATCCCAATCTCTAAGTAACAAGCTGTAACTAAAATAAAAGTAAAATTTCTCTTCTCCTTATTTTTAAATATAAACTTCTAGGTAATGATGCAAAAGTTTGCTTCTTTAATGCGTGTTATGTTAGTAAAACCACATTGCCATTCGTTCTAAAATTATACAACACATTTTCTTCTTTTTTAATGACTAAACGAATAAAATTTTCAAAAGAATAAAAAAACTTCAGGATGTTTACTGAAATGCTAGTTTAAAAATAAATTTGCATCTTTGGCTAGCTTTCGGTAAATCGCAAAACCACCAACAAAATATGCCTCATTTTCATGCAAATAAAAAAAAAGAAGAGAGCTTCTGACCATCATCTGTTCTTTTTAAAGTGTTTAGAACAGCTGTTGAGATCAATACAGAACCAGGATAAATAAGCTTCCGAGAGCCCAAGGGTCTTAAAACATTTTCTTTTTTTCGATAAGAAAACGTTCTTGCGGCTGAATCGTAAAAGCTGCATCCTAAGCTGCAGTATTCCCCAAAAATGTAATTACGTTACGTGAAATATAAAGAGATGGGAATTGAAGCTGTTATTTCTCGTTTCTTGTTTCCGTTGTTTATTGGGAAGGATATTAAGCCAAAATAGTTACGACTACTTTTCTCCAGGGAGTTACATAAATTAGATTTTAATGTTCTAGTTCAAAGCTCTAGAGATTTCAATTAAGGCTAAAACGTTGCGCCTATTCTTCCTTGAGAAAAATAAACGAAATCTTTAATTTTTTTGAACAAGTAGATCTATTTTGCATGCATATACTTTTTTTCATCTCTTTCGATTGAGGTATTCATGACTTTATCTTGTGAAAAGGAAAAGAAAATTCCAATGTAAGCGAGATTAAGGAAACGAAGATTCAAAAAATTATAGCTGAAAAAATAAAGGCGATTATAAGCAGGGGAGAAAATTTTGAAAAATGTTTCCAAATTATTAGAAGTATAAACATTTTTCTTTGTTAAGTATTACTAAAAACTTGTTAAGCAAAGTGAATTATTCTGCTAATATAATAAATGTTCCTAGTTTGTAATCTCTTTATAATTCCATTGAAAATGATAAAAAATAAGTGCAATTAAGTTTTTTTTGACAAAACAAATCTTATTTATATATAAAGATTATAAATTAACTTGAAGCCCAATCTATAAACATATTAAGATATTTTGTTGATATTTTTGAAAGAAATGGTTTTTCCCAAACTTTAAAGAAACCTAAAATGTGTAATTTCATAAATGTTTTCATTAATTCATTAAAAAGTAATTTGTTAGTTTTATATAATTTTGTCAATTTACTTGAAAAAACATTTATTTTTTATCCTTTTTTATACAGAAACATTAATACTTACAAATAGAAAAATCACCCTGGATCACAATTTTCTTTAAGGAATCTCAAAGAATTTAATGAATTTATCCTGAAAATTCAATGAAATACTACTAAATTAATTACGAAACAAATTAAAAGCAAATTAGTTATGTAAATATTTATAAATACAAAATAGTATCACATTAGAGATCCAAGCACCAAAATTATTTAATTTTTACAAAAAAAAGAAGTTATGTTTTCAAATTAGTGTTATTTAAAAATGCTTTAATATTTGGCAAGTAGATAAGTTATATTTATTCAAAAATATGGTATTTTTTTTAAAATGTGCATTATATTTAAATGTATAAAATCCATTTGTTAATGAAAGCAAAATGTTCATATTTTATCTTATGAACTTTAGCCCGTAACATAACTTAGTGTTCAAGTATAATAATCTCTGTTTTGCTATTCGTTCTTCTGGAAAAGTGTCATAAAAGTAAAAAAAAATACTGTTTCACATTTTTATCTAATTCACTAGTAGCACTTTTTCATGACATTTCCCGTAGCTCTCGGCAGTCCCATAGGAGATCTAGATACGTCTAGATATTGCTTAATCCAAATAATACTTTTCTTTTTTATGAAGATCTTTTTTCTCACGTGTTTATATTGTAGGCTTTTAGTTATATGAGACTTTACTTAAAGGACATAAAAATTGAAAGTCTTATTACATGTTTCATAAGCATATATTCCCACGTTATTCAAAAAATTGGATATATTGTGGGCCAAAAAAGTAATTAAATTAACAGTTTTTACTATACTGATTTTCCTCCTTTTTTTTAAATCAAACTTTTTTTTAAGAATTATTTTTTATTCCTCTTAGGAGTTTAATATATCTTATATAAAGAAAATAAATCCTCATTTAAAAATTGGGAAATTATGTAACAATGAAATAATTCATCTTCATTTTTATGTGGTAAGAACGTGTTCGTATAAATGAATGAAATATTCAATGAATAATAATTATGGGTACTAAATGAAATGTATTGCATTAAATCTTGATGCACATTAAAAAGTAAAACTATTATAGTTTCATATGAAGAACAGTTAAAATATTTAAGTGTTCTTCAGGTGAAAGTAAAATTTGCCGTATTAAGGACGGAGTGAAAAAAACGATGGAGTGAAAAAAAAAATTTTTTTTCATATTTCTTAAATTATTAGAATTTTCTTTTAAAATAACTAAAATGAACATTTTCTGTAATTATGATCTATACACGATTGTTAAAGTTACTGAGAAGAAATATTGATCATACTAACGAAGTTCTGCCTTTGCTTTACACGAGATTTGATTTTGTTCTTTCAAAAATATGAAAACTTACTTTTCTTAAATTCTACAATTACTCATATTGGTTGACAAGCTGGTAAGCTGAGTGAAATATTCGTGCAAATGAATCTTTAAATTACATTCTTTAGTGAGTATGAAAAATATATTATCCCATGTCTGAGAGAAGACAGTCTATTTGAAGTAGCCATGGCTATCAGAATAATCCAGCAAAAATAGTTACTCTCAATCATAAACATTATCAAAACACTCTTATACGTTGATGGATTTCCCCAACGAAAGTAGGAATAAATGCTATATACGAACAAAATGCTATCACATGCTATTACATCACTGCTTCCTTGCAAGTGACATAATGCAACAGGTAACAAATATAAGAGCTTTAGCTGCATACAGTTTTTATCGCACATTTACGCTTCACAACTCTCAATTTGACGCGGGAAAAGCTTGACAATTACGCATAGCTTTTCTTCACTCAACAAGCATCCAAAATCAGCTCGGCGTTGTTAAGCACCCAACTCCTTTTAATTCAGTATTGAAGTTAACGCAAATGAATCGTATTAGCCACTTTCCATCAAAGCCAATTCATGTTGTAAAATATTTGAATATGCCATAAAAGGATAGCTTAAAAACCTTTCTTTGTTAATTGTTGCATAATAACTCTTGTGTAACAGCATAACACTATACATCATTCTCATATGAAGTTTTCTTTCACAAGTAAATTCTAAGATAAATTTAGTTTACTTAAGAAGAGAGAGTTTTGTACAAAACTGCCTCTCTTTGAAATATAGAGCCACTATCATCAAACATAACTTCCAACGTGTACTCTTCTATTTCATTATTTACATTTTAATATTGTTTTTGATGGAAAATATACTGCATCTCCTGTTTTCCTAAATATTAAGCTTTACATATATTTATAAACTTTGGAATTTGTTTTAGACTGGCTAATCATATAATCTTTAAATTGGACTGGCAAGTCATATAATCATAAAGCAAAATTTACTTAAAAAAGTTTCGAATAATGAGAATAGATAACACGCTTTTTGGTGTGTGTGAGTTTTTTCCCTAAATCATCAACAAAGGTTGGTATTATATACTAATTATGAAGTTGTTATATCTGCGTTACCTCTTCCGATAATTAAAAAATCTTGATTATAATTACATATTGTTAAGTTTGCGAATTTAAACCTATTTCAATGTTCTTATACTAAGTTCAACATATACTCGATATCCTAAGTTTAACTAATCAGTAAGTAATTTACACTTATTAAGTGAATAATTTTAAAGATAGTATGTAAAGTAGATAGTATGTAAAAGAGATAGTACATTACACCTGTAAGTCTATCAATGATGATCATGAAAATAATAGATTGAGATTAAAACTCTTTAATTTTTCAGTAATTGTCAGTTTGACTGAGATATACGAATCATGTCAATACATTCAATGTATAAGTTATAAAAACCAAAATTTACTTTAAATCATTCAAAGAGTGCTAAGCAAATAAATGTATACTCGCTTTCATAGTTCAATACCATGAATAATAATTTCGAAATACAGACTCAACATTCAGAGAATTCTGTTACATACACATAAGAAGGATGAATACTATACGAGCACCTACGGCTAATATTTACAATTATCTTCTCAACGGAATAGAACCACAACCCATGTTCGTTAGACACACCAAACAGTCAGGTATTAACGTCTTTTGTGAGCGCATTGAAAACCGTATGAATGTTGTCAATGCACGAATCGACCACTCATTTCATCCCAAGCTGTAAGAGGGAACTGTTGCCAGAGATAATTATTATAATGACATTAGACAGCTCATACAAGCATCCTCTTGATGAAATTCATGCAAAGTGATGGTGGGCATTAATTAATTTAATGGGAACATAGAACGAGCTATTATTCATCAAATATTAGGAAAAGAGATGCATATTAGGCTATTTGTATCGATGTTATTGGGGATGACACATGTGTGGAAGAAAGTGAAAATTACCACATCTTTTCACACAGTGTAGTGACACCTTTTATATATCAATATTGCATCATGAATTTTTACATGCACATATGTTACTAAAATGTTGAGAAATTTTTTTTATACAAAACGACACCAATCCTCTTCATAGAGTTCACATAAGGGAAACAACATAAATTTTTCATCCCAAGAAGTTTCAGTGTATTAAAAAATCAAAGTACTTACAGATATTAATGTATGTTGACATGTTTATGTGGCTTTAAGGAAATGAGCTCGTACTTTTAATCTTCTTCCTGATACATAATTTATGTTTACTATGAATTTTTAAAAAAGCACAATAGCTCTTATTTCTTTCCAATTTCATAGATCACAGTCCAGTGTGTCTTACTATGTATACAACAATTAGGGATAATTATATTTCATTTACAGCTTAAAAAATGCTCGTAATGTCTACTTAGCTTTGTTTAAGTATAGTAATTAATGCAGAAATTTTTTTTGCAAAAACTGAAACATAAACGTTTTACCGGGATTGAGATAAAAATAACTTTCATTAATAAAATCTGCATCTTCTTGTAAAAAAAATGTTGTTAAAAAAATTACGGATCTGTTACTAAAATTAAAGCAAGGAAAGCGAACAAATGCTTATTTATAAGAATGTTAAGAAAATTTTAAAAGTTATTTTAAAATTGTCGCAGATTTTTGTCACGGAGAAAGTTTCAAAAAAAATAAGTAAATGCAAAAATATTCAAATGTTTCTATTACATACTTAGAAAAGGAATTCCTACCAAATAATTAAGCCAGAAATAAAATTTTTCCATATCATCGAAAGGAAAATTAAACCAAACTAATTAATCACTCAATCTTCAGTCAAAAATGGACGAACCGGAAGTTGGAAGATAACTGCTATAATCTTTCAATTAACAATTTATAGGCTCGATTCCCACCCTCAGGTTTAGGCTTTTGTAGTAGCTTGGATTCGCTATAAACTATGAACCTTAGTTGAATTAGCCTTTAAGTGCAAAGAGGGATTTAGGAGTTATAAGCTCACCACGCACATCTAATTCAAAACCTGACAAAACATTAAAAGAAATATCTAATGCAAATAGGAGTATACTTTTCAATATGATATCTATTTTGAAAATTAACTGTATTTTACCAATTTTATAATCTTAGCGTATCTTTTGGTATCCTTGGCTTATATTACGTTTGGCTTAGTGAAAATTTGGTTAAGTATAAATCAATCACAACTGAAAAATTCCCTTAAGTATTAAAATAAATAAAAAATGACTTATATTTTAGCTAAAAAAACTTCATGTTACGTTGGTATATGAGTTATAAAACTTGATTAATTAAGTTTCAATTTCAGTTTAAAAGTGCGTTTACTGCTTTCTAACCTCGTTTAAGATTATTTTTCTAACTTCAATTTTGGTGCTTGTCAAAAGCATGGAAAATTATGTTATAAACGTACCTATATCTGAGAATTCACTAAGTTTTTTTTTATTAATTGTGTATATATGATACAAACAAATTTTTCAGTAAAATGCTATCATTCTAAACTCTTAAAAAAGCCCATTTAACTGCTAATACTCTAGTTTTTAGTTCATTAGTTCCTGGATGTAACTCCCAATTCGGAAGTGGATGCTTACAGTGGTTTGGAATCCACTTTAAACTCATAAATCTCAAAATATCTAAACCAATTTGTTGAAACAAAATTCATCAAAACGAGGTGACAAACCAATCAAACCTAATACTTAAGAGTTTAGTGTCTATGTTTTCCAGTTGCATTAAATTACAACCAAATCACCTTCAAATTTATTTCTGTTACTTAGAAATTCTACGCACAATTCCTTAGTGACACTTCAGTTAAAAAATACTTAAAGATCGAGAAAATATTCTAAAACTGTGCAAAGAATTTTCACTGAATACATGTTTAATACAGTCAGATTTCAGTCTTATTGATTTTTGCTTGATAACTAAAGAATCTAGAACTAATATTTTCTTTTAACAATATTAGGATGAAAATAACGTGCGCTTGTACACTAGAGATCAGAAGAAGATGTGGCATTTTAATGCAAGCCTACAATTCCATATTAAGTAAAAAAGTCATATCAATATCTTGCATTTGATTCAGAACATATTTTCTTAAAATAAATGCAAATGAAAGGAATCTTCAGAAAAATTTGCATTTTTCGTCTCGGTAACTAAATAATTTTGCTTAGAAGTTGATTCGCTAGTTGGCATTTCGCCATTACACGCTTGTGATTATCACCCTTTTGCCGCTCTTGTAAATTGAGTTTAGTTTTAAAAGAAACGTGACCGGCACGTAAAGTGTTTTTTCGTAATCATGTTTTACGTATTCGTGCCGTTGTAATTGGTATTTCTCCCCATTAGGAATACAAATAGGCAGAGGAAGAACTCGCAGTAGCGAAGCTTCTTTTTAATTCTAAACTTTGCGCACTGCTCGACATGCAGAAAGTCGGCTTTCTAAAAAAATATTAAAATGAGTTCTAATGAACATAAACGTATCGCACATTCACTCTTTACTTTTTATTTAATGTTTCCTTAAAAATTAAACTTTTACGGATAAAATTCACTGACGTTAGCTATTATAATTTTAATATTTTTCTAATTTTGTTGTACAATATTTTCCTTTTACTGTTTATTAAAGAAACTAGAGAATTTTTTTACCTGGAAATGATGACTTAGTAAAGTTAATGGAATCAAAAATATTTTTTTAGTTGTTTTTGAATTTATAATGATATTTTTTGAACTTCCTTTTAAAATAGATAAATCATTTGTGTTAAAACAAAAATATTTAAAAAATTTTTTGATTATATATTTTGCGAAATTTAATTTAAAAAACATTTACCAATAATACAGCTCTATAATGCTTACCAAGACACTCCTATATAGTAGCTTAATTAGAAATTAATCCTAATATTTATGTTTTGATAGTAATAGAACATTTAATTTATATCTTAGCCATAGTTTTGGTATTATTTAGTTTTATATATTTGCCCTAAATTTTCTTTATGAATTAGTTTTATATAAATGCTATTATAAGCATAAAAAGTCAATTTTAATGATAACGTATCCTTTTTTTCTTCTTCAGTTGCACAGTAATTTCCTCATATATATATGACATAAAAATAAGTGCATAAAAAACATGTGCATAAAAATTAGTTATCGTAATCGTACATTATTTTGTACTTTTTCAAAATGCGTCTAAACTTAAGGTATTCGTGCCGTTGTAATTGTTAATTTTTTAATACATTTGCTAATGATAATATTTTTAATATGATGTAATATTTATGTTACAGATATTTTGAAATTTGCTTGATGTTCACATAAAAGCTTTGTCTATTATATGGAAAACACAATGGGACTATTTTCTAATTTTTTAAAATAACCTTTAATAACTTGATTAGTACATTTGTAACTTTATCTATATTATCTTTTTAGTATTTAGAAAGGATATCAAGCATTTCACAATCATGGTAGATACAAATATTATAAAATTTATGTTATTTTTCATTAGTCCCTTAATTAAATTCGTCATATATGCAACCTTTAATACAAATTATAAGTCCAAACATGCGTTTCCTTTTACCGAAATTACGAAATTTTTTTTATTTTTTCTTAAATTAATCGTTAAGTCCAATTTGATTAGATGTGTTTATTAAATATTAAAAAATCATCATGCATTTTCGTTTTTAAATTTTATCATAATTGTTTTTAGATATTTTTAGTAATATTTCATGCATTGAAGGAATTTTTAGTTAGATAATTTTATTGAATAATGTAATGAGTATTAAATAAAATGTGTGTGTGTGGTAACTAAAGAAACAGGGTATAAGTAAGTTTTATGAAAATAAATACTATACAAAAATATATAATATTGCATTTTTATTTACGTTGCATTACATAAAACATAATATAAATTAATTCTACTAAATTAACAGTTTTTCATGTGTAATTAGTTTATTCTTTTGGTGTCTTTTTACCAATCCTAAATATAGCTGAGATATTACCATAACAATTATGAGATAATTATAATTACATAAAAATAAACTGTATAATTTCAAAGCAAATTTTAGACATATTCTTGAAAAAATGTTATTGATTTTCGACCAGTATTTTCATATGAAGATTTTTCTTCAAATGAATCTCTAAAACTTTCCAAACAAACCAACCCATTATACGAAAATGACTATTTAGTTGTTCAATAAAAACTACAGATTATACACATATTGTAAATACCAACATATTAATTATATATGATAAAATACGGGTTCTATAATTATTTCCTCAAATGAAATTTTTGAATATACCTAAAAGATTAAAAATTAAAAAATACATATGCATGTTCAGAAACTATTACTTCAATATAATATAATCAACTAACTTGTGATAAAGGTATCGATATTTTTATTAATAATCCAGGTGTTAAAGCAAGTACGTATAGTGATGACTATAAATTTTCAGCGTATTTTAAAACCATCACAATGTATGCTTCCAGTTTTAAAAATTTTAGCTATTCTAGGAAAAAATGCAAGGGCAAATACAACATGCAGTTTTGACTTCATCGACGAATTCATTTTTTGTGATGATTTACTTACAATAAATGGAAGATATTACATGCGTGAACATACACACACATGTATGTGTATATATATATAATCAATTTTTTTAGGAAAATCTTAACTTCACTAATACCAAGAAACTAAGACAAGATATTTATATTTACAATAATACATATTTAAAACAATCAAATAATCAAAAAAATAATTCATAGAGAAAGGCTTAATTCAGAAAATGGATTGTGTGTTAAAATACCTATTTTACGTGTAAAAAATGAAAATTTTACTGCGATATATATTTGCATGTTTATTTGCAATTCATATCGTATATTAAGAAAATTTTAAATTATACTTTTGAAGTTGTTATATTTAGATGCATACCAAATGATCTATTGAGTTGTTCGGAAAGTTATTTCGTTTTTCCCACCTGGATCAGCTTTTTGCTTGTAAACACCAACTACTTTATGAGTGTGAAATCGTGCTACTACCAGAAAGATGGTTAAAGTTATTGGACTAGAATGGACAATATGCAATGGAATACGATATTTATTCGTTATACGTTTTTCATTTTCATGAAAAACGAAATTACTTTCTGAACAACCCAATATTAACTAAAAGCTGTCTTAAAGCATCTAACCAATTATTGTCTTTTGCCTTCTGAGTAGATTTTTCATAGGTGCTAATCGTATTAACGTGTGCCAAATCAAGAAACCTAAAAAACACTGTCACCCGACCTAATAGATTTGTTTACACAAAACAGAAACATAATATTCAGAGCTAGTTATCTGAGTGTAGCTAGTCTTTTTTATGAACTTTTATATTTGTGAGTTGAGACTTCATTTAATGCATTTATTGACAACTATGTATAAAGTTGCATTACTTTAACAGTTAAATACTTACATATAGAATTTTTTTATCAAAAATGTATTGCCTAATCTGTGTGTTTCCATTTTCTGACAATCATTTGTACAATATAAGATTTATGCACATTTTATATATAATTATATAATTTTAATCTTTGAGGAGAACACTGTAATAAAAAATGCTGTAAAAATAGAATACAATGTTAATATCAATCTTCAAATTGCAGAATAGTACGCTTAATTGTTATTCATAACATACGAGTATTTATTTCTAAATGTTTAATTGAAAGGTTATAATTTTTCAAAAGATGAATTTCTCCAACATCTCATCTTTCCATCACTTAGGAATTTCTTTTTGAAAAGCAATAAACATCATTTGATGTTTCTAAATTGTTTCCTTTGATATAATGAGTACGTTTAAAAAGTCATAAAAGTTTAAGACATTCTTAATTATGAGAATTTTAAAAAGAAATATTTTGAGAAAGCAATAAAATACTGTAATATAAATTCTACGCATCATAGATACGAAGAACTAGAAATGCACAAAATATATTCTAGATTTATGCATTTTAATTTTATTCTAATTCATTTTATTTATTCAAAGTTGCTTTCCACTAAGTCACTTTAAAAGATTCTATAGCTCAAGCCATTAAATGGCTGGTTGCTTTAAGTGATTTGCTTTCAGCCCCAGTATTAAACTCTTCTAGAACTCCTATTTGGTCTCTTCCTGAATAGAGTGGATCCAGCTTCGCGATAAGCAGATGAAAATAAAGCTCTCATTCTTAGGGTTCCCAAATCTCCGAATATTGCGGCTATTTTCTTTAGCCCAGTTTGTTTGGTGTGGGGAAATTCGAAATTGTATCTTCAATGCGAATTTAGGGTTGCAGCATTTTTCTAGTTTTTGCAAGCCTCAAAGAAGCATTGCCAAATTCTCCGCTACATCACACCTATAGAGTTTAAGTCAAGAATATCTAATATTTAATATTATATCTAATATTTAATATTAGATTAGAATGATATTATTAATTTCCCAAAAATACTTTTTTAAATATATATTATATTAATTTATTATTATTTTTTATTTAATTTTATTTTTTTTATTATTTATTAACTTTTTATTATTTATTTTTGAGTATTCAATGAGTTCATTTCAAATTATGTATTTCATTTACAGTAAAGTAAGTTTGAAAAAATTAATTAATATTTTTGTTTTATACTAATTATATTATATTTTACTATACTATTGAATTTTATGCGTAAAAAATCATGTGGCATGGGATTTTATGCTTGGCATCTAAGATGCAGCCCAACTTTTACTGGGTTATATAAATTTAAATAATAAACACCACCAACTTTAATAGATAATACTAATATATATATATATATATATATATATATATATATATATATATATATATATATATATATATATATATATATATATATATATATATATATATATGTTACCTTAATTCCCACATATCATATTTATGTGTACTTATCTATCTGTCAAACTAACTGTATACATGTGTATTTATATGTGTGTAAGTATGTTTACATATTTGGTGAGATAAATTCATTTTTATGTTGGGAGTATCAAAGATTCCCAATTATTAATTTACCTTAACTTGTTATTAATCATTATTTAATTTACCTTAACTGGTTATTAAGTATTGTTTAATTTACCTCAACTGATATTCTCACAGGAAAACAGGAATTATCCTATAGATACATATAAATTATCCTATATTCTAGGAATATTTCAAACATTTCTAAGCAAATTCACAAAAGTAATTGAAAATATTGTAAACTTTTATTTATAATATGCTATTACAACTTTAAAAGAACGTGAATTTTAAAATTTAATTTTATAACAGCAGCAAATTTAAATATTCCGTTTAATACTTTATAAATAGTATCCTCATAAAAAAGAATAATGTGAATTCCCCCTTCTTTCAGCAATGTGATCAAAGATATCAAGTCTTTTGTGTGCATTATATTCTTCTGCACAGTTTATAAAACTTGATTTTTTTCTCGTTCTTGTCAGGTGTTTATTTACACGCAAGACTTAATACAGCAGATATTACTTAATTATGAACTAAAGCTAATATTATATCTCAAATTCTGTTTCAAATTGTGAACTGTGTATGAATTATTTTGCACATAAGCAGTTTAGTCAAATTTGTTACCATTTATTTTCTCCGTATTCTAAGAAAACAGGGGATTTCTGTTTCTTAACTAAAATTGGTACAAAAATGACATAGGTTTGTTGGTAGTACAAACATCCAATAAACCGCGATACAAGAAAGTTGAAAACAGTACTGAAAGAATCCTTCCAAGAAAATTTGCAAACTCTACGAATATTGTAAAAAATGTTTATCAATATGAAAAAGGTAATTTTTAAAGAGGATGCTACGCACATAAAACATTCGTGTCAATCAGTCTTGAATCGATCAAATATTTATTACTTTGAAAAATCAAGGAATTGAATATTTCAAAAAAATATCTAGTATTCTAATATTTCAATGTTCATCAGACTCTACTTTTATGGTAGACCTTAAAAAACTCTTATGTAATTTGCAATATGAAATAAATAAATAAAAAATATTCTTACTACGAGATGAAATAGTTATTAGACTTGAAATTCTTTATGAAAATTAATTATAAGTACGTTATTTTTTGAAAAATACCTGATAGCATGAAAAAAAATTATAATTTTTGTATAAAACAATATTATTTGATAATCATTTAACTTTATTTAAGACAAATAACATATCCTGTTTTCAATTATAGATTTGTTCTTACCAATCGCGTTAAAATCATTTCTAGTTAATTCCAAAATCTTTGCAACATATATAACACATGATTTCTAATCAACTAGCGTGTGTTGAAATATCAATATTTTGAGTAACATATAGCATCCGAGACGCATTAAGTCAGAGAATGGTAACTCAAATCACATGTAGAAATAAGCTAAGACGTATCACAATTTTCAGGCACCTTTCAGAAACGTGACTAGCAGAAGATAATTTCCAGAGTGAATCCAATATTTCGGGAATCCGTTTCCATCACCTGCTCGTTTCCCTATTCCTACTTTCAATCTAAGCAGAACGTACCTAAGCTGGGAAAAGGGCTGTGCACTTCGTGTTAAAATCTAATCTTCGAGTTATTCGCGAGCAGTGCTTGGCTGTCAGGAGAGGCGATTTTCCATTATCTCCCGCTGCATGTCTCCCCACGCTGTTTCCCCGAGATGAAGGCGATACACTCCTCAGCCAAATGGTCAATAAGCAGCGGAATGTGGGAGCTCACTCACTCAAGTGCTTCGGTTGTCCATCGAAAGCTGTTAATCGTATGCAGATTGACTCGGTCTCGGAAGACGAGGATGCGAGGAAACAGAGGAAACAAGTGATTGGGAGAGGGTGTGCTCCCGGGCTTCAACGTCGACATTTGCCTGTAGCGATAGGGATTTGCCTCTCTTCCTGTTGGGGATGATTATTGTAGAGAAGGAAGCGGGTAGCAAACGCTTAAGAGATAACGCGCTGACTTTGTTGAGATTT
The DNA here is from genome assembly GCA_037975125.1 of Latrodectus hesperus. Classification (NCBI taxonomy): domain Eukaryota; kingdom Metazoa; phylum Arthropoda; class Arachnida; order Araneae; family Theridiidae; genus Latrodectus; species Latrodectus hesperus. The sequence goes on from CM075854.1 coordinate 35,408,288, forward strand.
ACTGAGCCTTCTTACTATAGGGGCGATGACAGTATTTTTCTTTGTTCCTTTGTCGTACGCGTTCGGAAATTCAAAAAGAACTAGAATATATATATTTTTACTTTAGCTTTGGGAAAAGAATCCACTTATAATGTCTTTGCGAAAAGCGGCTAGAAAGGATTGAAGAGGAATAAAAAATAAATGTATTATTTTATGTTTTATATGATTTCTCACAGAGTTATTTGAATAAATAATAAATTTAAAAATGGAGCATTTTTAAGATAGAATTTCTACACATGAAATATTTATAAATTATAATCAATGTTTTCTCAATCAAACAATCGGAAAACTTAATTATTGAGCAGTTATAGCTATTGAATGAATGATAGATAAATAAATAGAGTATTTAAATTTATATTTGAAACAATTGATAGGAAATGGTGTGAAACAAATAAAATAGTTCTCAAATTTCAGATCTTTGTTATTTTAATCTAAAAATAAATTATTTGTATTAATGCATTTTAAATAAAAATTTTCCCCAAAATAATTCATTCCTCAGTATTGAACAAACTGTACAGAACATATTTCCTTAACATACATATGTTTTATGTTCATTGCTAAGTAAAAATGGTAGATGATCTTGTGTTTGACATTGAATATACTGATAACATATATTGGATAAATGACATTCAACTGAGACTATTATATGTTATAACATGAACAAAAACGTGTGTGATTAAGAAATTTTGCTACTTTAAGAAGTGTAATTTCACTTTGAAAGAGTAATATATGAATTACAACTTCTGTTGTTAGGAAGAAAATATCAAGGTTTCTTATGCGATTAAAAGGCTTAACAGCTTATAAAAAAATGGAATGTATTTGCTTAATTGTGTCGTGAAAAAATTTAGTAGGAAGTCTTTAATATCTACTTAGTTTGAAAATTTGGGGGATTGTGCAAATCTATTTTCATGGATATAAAATGCTGAGAAAATTTTATTATTTTCTTAATTAACTGAAAAATTATTTATTAAAATTAAAAAACTTAATTATTTTACCAAGCTCAGCATTTAGTTGTTAAAAATGCTTATGACCCAGACAGTACTGGATTAAAATAAGCTTATTCTAATAATTAAATTAACATGAGAACTGTAAAACATGTAAAACAAAATTAGAAATGAGAATAATAAAACAGCTAAATAACTATAGATTAATAGAAAAATAAGAATTATTTACTTTTTGGATATAAATTGCGCGGTAAGAAAAAACATTGTTATGAATTATTTATTTAGTTAGACCTTAACAACATTAATTATTACAGTCTTCCTGAATGGAAAGAGAGAATTGTGTGTGAAGATAAACATATTGCTTAGAAAATGATTAATATATCCCATTTAAGATAATGACCTGAGGCAAAATAAGTTTTTATAATTGAATCTGATATTAAAATTAATGTTTTTCATTGATGTACTTAAGTCTTCTGGTTAAAAATCAGCATATATTTGAGACCAAACAAATATAAATGGTAACAATTAATTTTTTGATATCGAAAGGATGAAGAAAAATTGACATCCCGGCATTTCCTTTTGCATTGAATACCATGACAACTCTTCAGACTAATTTATAAAATGAAGAACTCGGTTTAGCTCCAAAAGTGGCATCAAATCAGAAATGTTTCATTACTCATCATTATTATTAGTAACATTGTTCATTTATACTTAGATTATTTTTAAAAGGAACTATACCTTGTCCTTATAATTTCTTTTGAATTTTTAAATAACAATTATCCTTGTAATGTCGAAACTTCATTTCAGGGGACAATATAACTCGTAATCAGAAGTGATTACGAGTCTCGTCATAAAAAGCCACCTGCAGATATGGAAGAAAAATATGACACATCAACCCTGTAATTATCGTGTAAAAATTAGATGGTTATTAAATAAAAATCAATGAAAAATATAAAAAGAAAAGCACCATTACTTAACTAAAAATTAAGGTTCTAGTATATACTGGTTTAGAAGATACGTTCTTTTTAATTTTGACTATATTGCCAGTAAAAAAAATGAATCTCACAGAAGATTATAAAAATATCAAATAAATATATATTAGTTAATTACATTTTGGTGTAGAAATATCGTTTACCCTTAAGGTTTTAAATGTAAATATTGAGAGCGATTGTAAAAAAATAAGAAAGCATATTCTAGCATCAGTTATACATTATAATATATAATTTTTTCTTTTTAATCAGAATTTTTAAAGTGTTTATAATTGTTTTGGAGCAAAATTTGCTAAGATGCAAAATTTATTTTAAGGAAAAGTTTCTACATAATAATAATTAACTATTCACGAAATAAGCTTTAATCATTCACAAAATGCATATTATAATACGATTCTTTTCAATGCACTTTACCTGAAGAAAAGTAGAATTAAAAAGTTGCTCATATTTATAAAACATGCTTTTAAAAAAACTTCAACTTTGTAATTTATTTGATCTCTTATTCTCAATATAAATTTATCGTATTATTTAATTAATAGAAATGGTATGCAAGAGAGAGCACACTGTTAGAAGTTTTGTAGCATTATAATGAGAAGCTAATGTACCAATAAATATTTTGCGGATTGCAAAATCTATAATAAAAATTGCTTACAACCCCCTGAGCAGCTAATCACACAAGAATATAATAATCTTCAAAACCCATCGATAAGTTTCAGCAATAATAAAAATATAAGTATACCAAACCCTCAGATGTCAATAGCTGATACTAAAGATAAAAAAGAACACCTGGTTCTTATTTTTTCATAGTTACTACAGAATGAGTATTAAAGTTACTCATAGTTACTAAAGAAATAACTATGCATTAATAATAGAACTGAATTTCACTTGTCTTCTAAAAGTAAAGTATGGACAAAAGTATTCTTCATTTATTCAAAATGAAATTGAAAATAAAGCCTTCACAGAAAAATTAAAAAGGTACATCCATGAAATAGTATTTACTAATTCATCAAGCATTTTTTCATTAAACTTCAGCAATTACTATTAAGGTAAAGTTAATTTTTCAGAATTTTTTTCTTTTAATCAGAACTGTTAAAACATTATTTTTGGATTTTTCAGAAACACTCCATAGATTTATCATTCCCTAAGAAACAAAACATTTCCTTCAGATATTAGCTTTATTTGTGCTACCTTTCAGCAATTTTTTTTTAGTTAATAGGACACTTTTTCTTCTTGGTGGCTTGTTGGTTGGTTGCTTTACATATATATATATATATATATATATATATATATATATATATATATATATATATATATATATATATATATATATATATATATATATAGTGTAAAGCAATCACCAATACAAAATATTTTATACGATATATTTGTAAGAATAACATAATTCTAGTGCAGTTTTGCACTTTTCTGAAACAAATGACAATAGGAAATAGACAATCGACATAATGCAGTTTATTGCAGCTCAAACTGTAGGGAAAATAAATTCAATAACTCAGAAATATATGGAAATTTTCAATTACAAACTTTCATTATTCAGTAGCTATGCCTTGCTAAAATATTGATACACACAAAGAAAATATATTTTTTGTTGTCATAATATAATAATGCATTAAATTGCTACATTGCTTTTACACACCCTCAACTATTGATCAGTATCCTACTTTTGCTGAAATAGATTTTCGTCTAAAGGATTCTTTTGATACAGACAGATCAATACGTATACTACAAAAGAAACAATTTTCTGGTTTAGCCAGTAAGAAAACCAATTCAAAAACATCCTATTATTTATCACTTTTTTGAGGCACTTGACATTCTTTTCACAGTTATTTGACTATTTCCGGGAAAGATACATGTTGTTTGTAATAATTATTTTATCGAACAGTTTCCAGAATTTATGCAGTAGTTTCCTACTTCTTAAAGTGTGTTTCTTTCATAATATCTGTTTACAGAAATGATAAATATCAAAATGTAATTAATAATTTTATATTTCTGAAAAGGGGGAAATATGAAATCAATTCATAGACCAAACGTCAAGACATAAACCTGGGCGCATTTATTACAATAATTAATATTATTATTATTAACTATTTTGCAAATCAAATCCACACATCTAATGAATTAATTGCTTACAAAATTTTGAGTATTGTATGAATTAAATTTTTTATTGAAGCACCATTGATTCGTTAATCTTTCATGACATGCTTTGTGTGTCAGCGTGTGTTTTTTATTTAAAAGATTATATAAAATACTGGAAAATACAAATCTTCATTATGTATAATGCTATTTTTATGACAGTACTACTATTAACTAAATAATCTTTAAACTTATTTCTGTGATTTAAGTTTTTTATCAAGTTAAGACAAACTATTTTAATAGTGCGGTTGTTAGTTTATAATTCCAAAGTTTTTCACGCATCATTAAAAAGTTTTCAGACATAAATGAAATCTCATATCTTTAAAGAAAAAATTTTCTATGATATAAGAAAGTTATTATAAAAAATAATAATTCAAAAAAATATATCATTAATATAGTTAAAGTATCTGCAATAAGTTCAATCAATATATTCCTTCTTTCTCGTTGAAAAATGCTGAAATAAAACACTTTTCTGTTGATTTAAATTTATTATAAAATGCTGTATTATGGTGACAAGTTTTCTTTGAACGCTTATAGAAAGCGTGTAACATATTATGTATACAAAGTATTCATTATATTAAAAGGCGGAAAACATAATTTATTTGAGGTATTGATTTTTTTTTAACTTTTGAAATATTTCAAAGATATTCTCCCCATAATATAATAGTTTTAAACGGGAATATAAAAATATCTATTATCATCAAAATATAATAACTTTTCAAAAAAAATTTATGTATACAGAGTTTTACCGATTCATTTAAATTTTCCGTCTGAAAATTGATCAAGACAATAATGCTAGCAAAAAGAAAATCAAAATGATTAATTTTACTACCTGATTTAAAGTCCTTTTTGTTTTTAAGGCTGATATTTTGTTATATTACTTTCACTTATTTATACATTGCATTTCATTAAAAATTTCTGTAAGTGTAATTAAAACATATTGTAGTTATAAAAACTGTCTTTCGTGTAGAATCTTACATCTTGTCCTTAGTATGCAGGTACAAAATAAAATTTTGGATGTCTTACAACTCTCGAAATGGTAGAAGCTAAGAGCTTATAGTGTTAATTTTAATTGATTTCATATGGTGTTTGAATTATGATAGCGACTGCCTCAAAATACAGTTTGATTTTACTTAGAAACTGTTTCCATATACATTATTTCGGTACCTATCTTTTCACCAGTTACATAATATTAAGCTCTGTCTTAAATTTTCCACACTTGATGTAATATCCCTTTTAAGTATTTCCTTGGAGAAAATATTTAGTTAAAGGTGAATAGTTGGCGCTTCTACAGGATATCAAAAATGATATTCCATTTTTCTGTCTTTAGAAGTAACACTCTGTAAGCCATCAAAATATGATGCTTCCTGATAAATATATTATTGCAAATGATGTAACATCAAAAATGCTTGGTTAATCATGCAGGAAATTATCTCCAGCCTTATCCCTTAGCTTTGCATACGCTTTGAAGAAGCGTTTATGTGCGAAAGCCTATTTTCCTTTATATAACATGAATATTTCATGCTAGAGGTTGTGAAGCAATTTATCGCTTTACAACTCGTAACTTTCACATTTATGATCAAAGTTTATAGTTCTTTTTGGCCAAGGTAACTTTAATGGCGCCACGTTTTATGACTTTTTTTCGGTTATAGTATGAAGTTTACAATAGCTGTAGAATAACATTATTAGTTTCCAAACTGTCCCGTACATCATAGAGCAGCACTTCATCTTTGTCACAAATGTTTGCTCTTCAGCTTTTGAGGTATAAATTAATACAATCACACATTATTCTGAATTATGGTTGCTCATATATGACCCTAATAAAACTTCTTTTCTTCTCTCTATTCGGAAAGAAAAGCACACATATTTTCAGGAGTAATACTAGTTTTATTGCGAATACAAAATAAAATTGCTAGTCGGATTTTTTAAAAGCATATTAAATATATATTCGTTTTCAGTATGATCAATAGTTTGATTTATTTTATATTTACGGTTATTTATCTTTTGCAAATATAAGAAGACCATTGGGTTATAAAAGTATTTTACCACACAAAACGCAAATCCAATTTAATTGCTCTTTTAAAATATGTTATTAAGAAACAAAAATATTTGTTTTGATGGGAATTTTTAGAACTATATATCAAAAGAAGTTACATTATAAAATGCTTAATATTTGGTCTCAAAACCTTCGACATTTAAATATGTAATTCGTTAACATGGATATCTGTGAGTGGAAAATAATTTAATTTTCAAAAAATAATATTTCATTAAAGATTAGAGAAGAATATCCTTAAGAAATATATCCTTTAAGTTATTCTTCAAGGATTGTACAATTAATGTCTTTTAAAAAGGCAATATTGTGAGCGCAAATCTTTAAAAGTCATTTCTATAAATTAAAGAAACATAAAATCAATACCCTGGCATGCAATACTTATATCTAGTTTTAAAATGTAGTTATGATATAAGAGAAAATAATGCTGCATTGCATTACAATAAAATAATGCTAATTAAAATAAAGATAAATTGAAAATAATGCTGCATTGCAATTACATTACAAACTAATGCTAATTTAATTTCAAAAATAACAGTTTATTCTAAGGAAATGAAGTAAGTTTCACTTCTTATAATATACAAAGATAAGAATTAATTATAACAAATATATAACAATTTATCTCAAACAAAAGTGTTTTAACTGATTAGAAAATGTTTGAATTATAAACTATGATTATGTAAAGGTATAATATTATTAAGTAAAATGTGGTTGAGAACATTTTTTTAAAATAATTACAAAATGAAATTTATTTAGAAATATAAAGGGCAAATGCCATAATGCTTTATAAAATTGAAATGGGATTTAAAAGTATCAAAAAACTGTTATGTAATGCATTTTTTATTTTTATTAAAAATACATTTGCCAACAATAGCAAATATGCATTTATCTCTCAATGTATTATATTATTTTTATAGTATATCGATACATTTGTTGGATGTTGTTGTTACTTAAGACTCTTGAACAAGCCAAGCTCGCTATGTCATTGGCCATACGAATTTAAGTCAGTAGGATGCGTCTTTCGTTTAATTAAAGCACCCCGAGGATGAAAGTAGGATTTTACTCTAAACTCCTCCGATAGATGGCACCACCAGAGGATACACTACAATTCTGACATCGATCTGGAGGGGGTAAGATTTTCTCCAGACCATTACACCCATGGTAACTGCTCAACGACTGACCGCAGGACTTTTTGTTCCACAGATTTAATAAGCATGTATATCGCTTGTACTCGGTGGTCTTTCTGTGCAATGGGAATTGAACCCCACCCTTCCGGATTGAAAGTCGATGTCCTAACCACTAGGTTACCACAGCCAAAATATTGATTTATTATTAAATCAGTGTATTGTATTCTTACATATGCAGATACTCACTTATAAGTGCTGATATTCTCTGAATAATATTTTCAACTCAGTACTTGTCAACTTACTGAAATGCGGTCAGGACACTACTATGCTTTTAGATATACTTAAAAACTTTCTCTCAATATTCGTGTTCAATATTTTAGTGTCTTATTATTTAATATTCAATCATGAAGTATTATTCGCAGTAAAATTCTATTTTATTAAAATGTATTATTTAATAAAAATTAATTGTTAGAAATCATACTTAAACATTCTAAAATAAGACAAAATAATATATGAATATGATTAATGAAACTTACACTTTATAGGAAAATTAAAAAATGTCTTCTTTAGCAAAAAATGTTAATAATTTTGAAAAAAATTGCAATACCATTATATTGCTCATTGTGTTACAAATTGAAAAATTTTTAAATCTAAGAGTCTTAGCTTAATTTCCGAAAGAAAAGATATCACATATCTGAAAAAGGACTTAAACATTTTTAAATTGTTAAGAAATATTGGTTAAATATGTTTTTAAAAAATCCATAGTAAATTATATTATGTGAGACATCGTGGCGAAAACGCTGCAGTAACAAAATCTTAACCAATGTCGCAATAAATTGATATTAGTTTTGAAAAATATGAAATGGACATTTATTTAAATGAAAAAAAATTAGAAGTGAATAATTTAAAATTATACTCACACATATACGAATGTACTTATATTTATCAACTAAAGGAAATTACTATGCATAGTACTCATATAATATTATACGGAGTTTCCCAATAGTAAGGTATTTAATCTAATAGAAATAACTTAATTTTAATTTTGTTATCAATAATAATTACAATAAATTATAATTAGTGAAGCTTTCAAAATATGATTCCTTTTAACCGATTTAACCATTCAACAAATCATGATCTAAAATAAAATCTAAATAGTTCAAGTTTATAAGTTTGTCACATCTATCTCCCCGTGCTGAATATTCTCTTTATCTAAAAATATAACTTCAGCCTATTTGAGTTCTGATATTATGAATGATATTTTTATGGACTTCCAAATATTTTCTATCCATTTTGCAAATCATAATAGCCAATTAAATCTTTTTTATCTATCCGTAATCATCATATAGGTACAAACGTCACATTTTCAAGTTTAACTTCTACATACGCAGTTGCCATGTTTCTTTCGATAATTATGATAATTAAAATTTAATACATTTAATTTAAGATAAATATTTTGGTTTCAAACTTAGTTTTAGGCTATTTAATTCCATACGCTAATGCAGGGAAAATGTTTAATTTCAAAAAATGCATTTACATAAGCTTTCATATCAGATAATTTTTACTCATTCATTATGTAATTCAATGTATTTTTGTTTTTAAATTAATACTCACTTTCCCTATATGTTTAGCCTATGTAAAAGTTCAAGTTATTAATTCACAATTAATTTCAGTAAATGTTCTTTAGTCATTCATTTTCATTTATAAAAAAGAAAATTCTATCTTGTTTCAGTGGTCACAGTTAAAGAATCAACATAAGTTATTTTTAAACTAATCACTTTTGCATTGCACATTTATAATGCTTGTTATAAACACCACGAAATAAATTCTATAATTTGGCTTTCTATAGGTATGGAAAGGAACTGCTTTATAACAGAATTCTTTTTTTCAATAAGTAACTAGTACTAGTATGAGTGTTCTAAACGCAAGTTTACACTTTTAGAAGGCTTAGTTGATAGTAATAGTTGTTAAAAATGCATAATATTTCATTTGTTGCATTAATATAATATTGTTAAAATAATGGGTACACAATTATTTAAATAAATAAAAAATATAAAACACAATGAGCATTTAGTATCATAAAATGCAGCCTCATTTTAGTCATAAATATACAGGAATATATTTAATTCATGATTTCCATATTGTTTATAAAAATTCAGTGATTTCACAATGGGTTGTTTTAAAATGAATTTCTATTTGTGTGTGTGTTTACACCAGAATAACCTGTATGTTTCGAAATTTGTTTGGAATATTTCTTGGAAACATTTGTAAAATAAGAGAATAAAATGCACATTTTATTTTATGTATGGCTCAAAATTTGCATGCATTTAAAAAAACTCTTTTTTAAGCTATTTCCATTTAAAAATAAATTTGAATAACAATACGAAATTTAATGATGTACGTTTAATATTTCTGTTGAATACAAGTATCGGGTTTCATAGGAAATTATCCAGGAACGTTTTCTATTCTTTTCTGTTAAGGTATTATAATGGAAAAATTTTTTTACTTGGATTTCGAAAGCATGCCTATATAAGACCATTGCAATTTTTTTTAAATTCATGTCAAATATTTCATTGCGTTAACTTTAAATCTAACAAAGGAATTGGATAAAATAAGGAAATATAACATGTTTAACTTTAAAAACATGTTCCTATTTTAATATTTTTGACATATTTCTTGTATTTATCAATTTCTTTTCAATCATTTCAATATCGCCACACATAGTTTAAACATTATCTGGGAATTATTACATATAATCTATTATAAAAGAAGATTATATACAAATATATATATATATATATATATATACATATATACACACACACACATATATATATATATATATATATATATATATATATATATATATATATATATATATATATATATATATATATATATATATATATATATATATATATATATATACAAGAGATAACATAAAAATTTCCTATATTATAAGATAATATTCTAAATAACTTATTTTTAAGATTTAAGATTTTTAAGAAAGTTTTCAGAAACAAATGCAATAAAAATATTACTGTACCTGATAATTGAATAATATCTTTAATAATTTATTGAAATAAATTCGTGAAGCAATGTTTATTAGCGAGTACTTTCATTTAATATGTGCCTTTAAATATGAATGGTTTTTAACCATATTTCATTCAGTGTAAATAATCATTCTTTTAAAAAGTACTTGATTTTGTTTACCTTCTAGCATGTATTTTTAATAATTTTGAGCTAATTATATATACTATAAACACAATTTTGTAATATTCATTTGTATAGAAAACTCTGAAAAGAGACTTGTATTGTCCTTATGCATATAGGAAGGAATTTAAAAACTATTCAATATTTCATTTATTTATATTTATAATATAATTACTTTAAATATTAATATTTTAAAAATTTTATTATTTTAAATATTTTTTAATTGCAATACTTAACTAAAATGAGTTTTAGATACAATCGACAAAGCATTTTAAGCATGAAATAGTTCCATTTTAAAATGCTTAGATAAAAGTTAATATTTCATTAAATTGTTTCGAATTGCAAGTTTTTGCACTGTTTATGCTTATAAATTTCTTAAGGAGTTTAATAAGGTTAACAATTCAAATAATATACTTAAACAGACAGTAATTTTTTTTTAATTGCTAAGTGCATTTTATAAAATAATATGTTTTGATAAATATTGAAAGAATTTTATTTCGATAAATATTTTTGTTTAAAAATATACAGAGCTATGTGTCTAATTTCTGACATAATTGGAATAAAAATCAGTTCAGATCATTTATGATAAAATTTAAAATATCCGAATAAAGTTTTAAGCTCGCAAACATAAAGAATAGACGAATAAATTGCATAGATATCCTGACGTCACTAATGCCGCTTTCTACCTAGGAGTTCTTAAATCTTTGAAATCTCGATACTTCAGATATTGGCTCATGTATATTACTTGTTCCCAGTGGATATTACTTTCGTCAGAGACAGCTCTACACCTTGTTATGCAAATGAACCTGCAGTCCCGATACCGTAAAGGAGCGATGGTTGCTTAAAGTCATCAAATTTGCCCGGCTTTTGTTTCTTTTGGGTGAAGTATAACATCTCTAGTGTAACTTCTGTACAGTGGCTGTTGAGAAGCTACTGATGAAGTGGCATAACTTTCGCGACGAAGTTTGCCTTATTACTTAGCTAAAGTGAAAGCTTTCAGAGAGAGAATCCTTAACCTTTTTTTCCTCTATTTCCTTTAGAGAAACATATTCTGGGCGAAAATTGTGTGCTGTCATTATATTATTGTGTGCTGTCCCATAAGGTTTTGCGACGTTAAATATTTACAAGGTATTTCCACCCACCTTGCTTAGAATGAGAGGCACTTGTTAGGCTGCTTGCGCATATTAAGTTTAATCAGATATGGCAAGGTCCAAGAACAAAGAAAAGAATATTTATGTACTAAAAGCAAAAGTTATCTATCAAAGATTTGTAATTTTTGAAAAGATTTTGAGTAAGAAGGGAATATAAAATGAGCTTATACCGTGTTTCACTTTATTATATGTGTCAATTTTGTTTTCCCATACTGTAAGTTTATTAGAAAATCTTCACACACACTTTAAGTATTTTTAAAGAAACATAAAGAAGAGCTAAAGTCTCAAACATTAAATCATGAACAAGTTTATTTAAATTTGAAGGTGTTGGTTATGAATTTATATTAAAAAGTACCACATTCAAGAAACTTACTCATAAAGATAAAAGAATAATTATTTTAAACCATTTTATGTGGTAAAACTTTATATTATTTTCACATAAGTCACAAATATTAAACGAAATTAAAGAAGGTTTGAATTTTTATTTGTTAACTATTCTCATTGTGCATGAAAATGTAATAAAATTTACTATTCTTTAAGAAATACTTTTCATTAGATATATTTACTTTTTGAAGTTAAATGGGCTACAAATATAACCCTTTTATATATCAAATATTTTTGTGAAGTGAAAGGATATAAATTAAGCAAACTTAACTGAGTTGAAAAAAAATTCATATTTATTCTGTGCAATTTTTGAGAATTATATGGGTTTAAAATTTATATTTATTATTCCAGTAAGGGATTTTTAACAAGCCTTGAACACGCTTGGTATTGCTTATAATATTTTATTTTTTACTTGGCATTTTCCACTTAAAGCCTTAAATATTATCATTATTTCTTGATAAGTTTTCTTTTTATATATAAATCATTGGTAAATCGTTAACATGTAATATTTTATTTGATAACTTCTGAAAATGTTTGTATATTTACCGTTAGATTTTAAGAATTTTTATGTGAAAAATTTAATTCTTAATATTCCAGTAAAAAGGCAAAGCTTTACGCATTTTTATTATTTTATTTAATTTATGATAGACAAATGAATGTTAATAAGTATGAATTTTCCATTCTGTTTTCTACATAAGATAATGATGGAAATTGGTAAGTACAATTATTTAAATTTGTTATAGTAGTGTAACTGTTTTTACAATTATATAATGATTCATCATATCTATTTTCATGAGGAAGCATATAAATTTTATCTATATAGGAGGTCAGATACAGAAATTATAAATGTATTTATATAACATTAAAAGTACAAATCACCTACTTATTAGTTAGTTATTTTTGAAAATTCTGGATACTTTATACATATCTATATATAACAATTCATTAAAACAATAATAAAAATATTTACTCTCTTTCTGTTACAATATATATAGTTTCTTAACGAAACAAAATATTTATAAGTAAATGTAAAGAATGATTTCGTAATGAATAATGTTACTGAAATTAAGATACCATGACCGCAACAATATTTTTAAGTTACATATACACTGGAATATTTTTTTTTTACTTTATCATCATAATTCGCAAATTATTCTTTAAAGTAATAATTTAAATAACATTCAGATAATTACATGTATATACATAATTTATTATTTCAAGGCATGAATTATCCATCAATTAAAAGAATTATTTTAATTTCATGTATGAGTCAATCAATCATACAAAAATTATTAATTTCTAAACATCCCTCTAAAAATAAAAATTAATGGTTCACAAATATGAATTTATAGTTGTTGCACATGCGTTCTATGTCTAATATACTAATATATCGCACTTCAAAGAATCATAAGGCTATATTTCAGTATCACAAAAACTACACATTTTGTAATCGATTTTCATTGCTGATTACATATCAGTATTATTTTTGATAAAATGTCAAATTAAATATAAAAGGGAAGGAAGAAAATATACATAAAGTGCTTGATTTATAAAGGTATTCTTGCTTCCACTGAATAACCTAAATCAAACATTGTATTCTTTTATTTACTGTCTTTTAAAAAAAATAATGGTAAAGTCACCATTTGCAAAAGTTATATAAAAGTGAATGCAATGATATTTATTTATTTATTTATTTTTGTTATGCAAAATCAAAGCCTGCTGTTCATAAAATGCCGGCATTCCTTTGAATTGCGGCTGGAGTTTTTGCCTAGAATGAAAAATATGAATACATTTATATATATATATATATATATATATATATATATATATATATATATATATATATATATATATATATATATATATATATATATATATCCTAAGTCACACACACAGGCAAAAGGTAAAAAAAATAAAACAAAAACAGAAAGAAAGAAACGTTATTGTGTCTGAAAGTGTTTTTCCCCAAACTGATAGCTCCAGATCGTAAATATTTTTTCTATGGCTTAGCAAAAGCTTTAGTCCTCCTCGCCGCTGCAAGGGGTCGCTCTGGTAGTCGGCCATTTTTCCCCACCAGTGTCAAACTCAGTTGCTGGAGCCTGCGGTCTTCAATCGTACTATCTGTCAGTGAGCTGAAAAGAAAAAGGCGACAAAGCAATACTTGGGTTTCGCGGGTAACTCTCGCCTTCACTGAAACAGAGCAAAGGGGTGCCTCATAAAGTTACTTATTATAGGAAGAAGGATCCAAACCTGCGATAAATAAAATGCTCCGAACAGCTTAATATTTCATTTTAAGCGAGTTGCGATGACATAGTATCTATTAAATTGCTCTTTTAATCAGGCTATCTATTTCTATTTTCTATCATTTTCTAATAGTGTTGGAATTATTGATATTTAAGACCATCTTTTTCTCTCAGAACTTTTTCATTTTCTAAGCTAAATCGAGCGCATGTGATCTTTTATTCATATAAATGATTTAAAATGAAAGATCAGAAATATTTTTCCGTTTTGATTAATAAAACTGAACCAATTTTGAATGTCTTTCATGAATATAAATTATGTACAAGGTGAAAAAGGTTATTTGAAAAAGGTTTTGAGATTTGCTCTTTTTCCTTCTAAAGAAGAAAATTAATTTTAAATTTGAACTCTCAGTTTAAGCAAATATACTTTGCACAAATCCATTAATTTAATTTTAGAAATAATACGTTCTATATGAATTATAGAGTTTGTTGTGTTATCTATACAATACAAGTCATATTTCATTCATCTTTATTCATTGCGCATCATTTATTTAATTGCAGTAATTGAAAAATGAAAGAATCTTTCGGAAATTTTAGAGAATATTAATACAGTCCTATAGTTTTAACATTAGTCCTAATTCCTTAATAAAATTCTCACTATGTTGTTGAATTAAATGTTGAAGCAAATTATTAGTCAGCCATTATTTATTCTTGACTAAACGCTGTTTGTTAAAGGATACTTGCAATATTTTGCAAAAGAAAACTCCACCATAATTAGGCATTGATTCTTAAAATTTTGGAATCATTCATTTGAATGTAAAAATCATAATGAATCAACTGGACTTAGCAGCTTCTAAAGGGGTAAATTATTATATATTAAGATATAAAATTAAACTCTGTTTTAGTCATGAAAACTGTTAAAAATGGTCTGTTTCATTAAATTTTGTTGACATCGAGAATTCCTTATTCCTAAAAATTGAAAGCCAATGAATGTTGAATTTTGTATAGTGCATAATATCCTACATAGTAATATTTATAATTAAGGGTAACTTATCACGAAAAAGAATTTTTAATCAACATTGTAACTATGGATTCACATAAAAACAGTTTCAAAAGCACTTTACAGAGAAAAATATCAAACATGAAAAGAAAAAAAAAACAGAACAAATCCATTCACAAAAGTCACCCATGAAGAAGAGACAAGAATGGGCTAAAGTAGAAGAAAAGGACAATAAAGCAATTAAAGCTATATTTTCTTACTCAGAGATCATCAATGTAGTTCAGTAGTAATTATAGCATCCTCAACATATTGAGACATATCCAGTTTGTCGTCATTTTTACCAATTTGCTATTCCAAAAAATTTTGAAACTTCATTTAAGCCTCATTTACAATTTTTCATCGATGAAGAAATGTGGGTCTCATTCCATGATTCAGTACTTCATCCACAACTGAAGTATGGTTTCATAATGCAGACATAAATATTCTAGACTGATTTGTAGAGTAAGAACTTAAAAGGCTCTTCTTGTATAAAATAATTTTGTAAATCTCAAACAGTCAAATTTTCAACTAATATAAAGAAACCATTGTAAACGCTGGATTCAAATTGAAATTTTTCTTCTTATATGGAATTGTAAATCAATAAAAGATTATGCATACTCTAGCTCATTGGAAATAAAGGTACTCATAAAGTACTTTACAAAAAAAAAATATCAACTTGATAATTTTATTTCTTGGATTCAAGTTTTCAATATTAATATATGTATAAATATATATATATATATATATATATATATATATATATATATATATATATATATATATATATATATATTTAAATTATATTCTCAATTTTTATTAATTTATTCATAGTAATATTATGTATAATATCGTTTCTTGCATTTCTATAAGATTCATTTGATTTTAGATAGAAACATTAGATCAAGATGAGATATTGTCTGACACTCTTATTAAGATCTCGATTACAAGATAAGAAACAAAATTGATTGCTTTCTCATAGTGTACACATTACATGAAAAACATGTGCTGTAATTTTTGATATGATTATTTTTATAAGGAATTAAACATTTTTAGAATAAGAGTTTTTAAAAATATTAAGAATTTTTATCAAAATTAATTATTATTAGAGTCGCATATTATATTTATCAAATAAATCGATAAAGGTTGGTAGAAAATGATTTCACTTATCCATGTTTGCGCAATAAAAATTAGTCTACAAGTACAACCTGAATTTCTCATTAAAAATATATAGTGTCTTTCTAATTAGGTACAAAATTTTGAAGGCCTTAATCCCAATGTAGTCATATAAGTTTGAACAGATATAAAGGAATGGTCAATTATTGATATTCCAATTTGCTAAAAAATAATGTTTATTCCATATTCATAAGTATACACTTCCATGAAAACTTTCAGAGGTATAGCCAAGAGTTTCAGAGATATTTTAGAGACATAAAAAGTTCAAAGTAAACTGGAATTTGTATCACTAAACTTCTGATTGCATCTAAATGTCTTAAAACTTTTGTCTGAGATTAAGAATTCCTGTGATTGAAGCATTTTTAAAATTCTTTTGATATTGTTATTATTTTCCGAAAATGTTTCTCTTTAAAACTTTATGAATTTCTCGCTTTTATTTTATAATTCATTCAAAAAGTATTTAAACCACTAAAATATTTGAGCACGTTCTCTCTCTCTGTTGATAAGATAATTTATATTTTTTTTTCTTCTTCTAAATGTTAGCATCTTAGATATCTTCGTATAGGTCAGTGCTATAATTTTAAAAAAACTGCAAATATTCCTTAACTTCATATGCAAATGATGATTTTTTACTATTTATTTCCATTTACACATACATTTTTACAATACATTTTTAAATTTACAAATACATTTTTAAATGATTTTAAAAATGTATTTTCTCTTTGTTTGCTTAGTTTATTTTATAAATTCAAATGATAATTTTGTATTTATTAATTTAAATTAAAGGGTAATTTTATACAATCGTATTACTATTTAAGAAACTATCTTAAAAATCAAATTTAAAATTAAGAGTATTGTTTAAGGTAATTAAAGCATAAATCTTATCAAAAAATCATATAGTAATGAATAAAACTGTACTTATTTTAAAGTTAAAAATCTGCAATATTTTAAACATTTCCTTTAAATTATTTTAAAATTAATGTAACTCTTAAAAATTAACAAATTCACTCTAAAATATATCAATTGATTTTAAAATTAAAAAACTTTATTTTCTTGCAAAATGGATTTTACTACGGGTCTAAAAGTATTTTAGATAGTTTTAATGAGACTGAAGTATAAATTTAAAATATCCTCAAACTTTAATTATTTTTAAAAATGAATGAAATTTTTCTATATTCTGCAAATTTATAACAATTTATCGATGATTAATATAATTTGATAATAATTTTTTTCTATTGCAAAATCAAAAGTTTAATTTCAGGATTTTTTTTATCCATAAAAATTTTAAATAGTTTTTTTTTAATTTCTACACATTTAGACTGATAATTGAATAATTTTATTTAAAAGTTAAAGAATTTAATAAAATTTAAAATGAATTTAAATAATTTAACTTACATTAGATATGTAGATTTAAAAAAAAATGAAATTTATTTTTAGTATTGCAAATTGTGTCGATTTTAAATCATACTTATCTTAGTACATTTTCTTTTTATCATTTCAAATAAATGAAGAGTAAATCGATAACACTAAATTAATTTAGCAACCCACATGAAAATTCTACAAATAATAATTTTTGAAAGAAAAATATATTTTTAAATCAATAGTAATTTGGGAATCCTGCGGTATCTTTTTATTACCATGATAGGCTGCTGAGGAAAGGTTTGTTCTTGTGATCGGAAAAAAGTAGGTCTCACATGCCTGAGTAAGCCAAAGATCCATTATTCTGCAAAGGTCTATGCATGTCAAATTTTCCGTTGGATCCAATAGCTCTCCACTAGGAAGTGTGTTGTAGGAAGAATGGTACCAGTTCAGGTGTTTAACTCATTTGATTTTTGCTCAAAAGTACGCATTATGCTTAACTACTTTCCCTTTGACAAAAATATGTGACTTGAAATGTATTGCGAACCAACTTATTGTACTATTGACTCTCTCTCTCTGTATGTATATATATTATTCTATTTTATTTTTTTTTTAGAATTTGAAAATAAAATTGCTTTGTTTAAAATTGAAAAGTAATGTTTATTCTCTGCATTATACTTAATATCTATTGAAAATCACAAAATAAAATAGAAGAATAAATTTTCATCATTCTTCTTTCTTATTTCTTGGGAGTATATAATAAATAAAAAGATATAAATCAGCACTTTTCCTCAAATGCAGTTCTATAAATACAATTATTGCCCTTTTCCATACATTTCTCAGTATATCATTAAGAAATCTATGGAAAAAATAGCTGGATAGTAACATGAAAGGTAATTACAAAAAATTATTTATAGAAATCAAAATGCAAAAACATTAAGAAAATATGCCCGTTCTTAAATATGTTATTGGAATATCAGTGTAACCTCGAAGACTGGGGCAACGAGAAATTCTCCCAAAGCTAAAACTTATCGAGAACCTGTATATTTTTTTATCATTTCTTGACTCACGCTTCACTTTCTCTATGTTCAAGTATTATGCGAAGACACAAGAGGAAAGGGAATAAAAAACATAAAGTCCAGAATCACCAGTTAACCGTAAAGAGCCTAACTTGGATAATCTAATACGTGTGGAAAGCCTGGGAGATGGTTCTACATCCAAAGTACAGAGAGAGTGTACTTCCATAGCTTGGAGGCAGCAATCATCCAAGGCAGCAACTGTACCTAACAGCGCCCCTAAGGAATATACTAAAGGAATACTTACTTCTGGAGAATGTTGCTAGACACTTTCTAAAAACAAACATGTAGCCTGGAGAAATTTTTCTGAGCGTGCTCTACGTTTTGTGTAGTGACTCTTCTTTTCTCCTTTCAGAATAGAAATCTCAAAATTTCTTCTTCCTTTTACTTCATTTTATGCTTTGTATATAAGCTTTACTATTTTTATTTGTGCCGTCATTCCCCAAATGGGTATGTGCGGAAAGGCCACTCACGTTGAAATAAATAATTTATAATGTCTATTTTGGGATACATTAATTTCTTCCCTTAACTGAAAAGAATTAATCCTTCATTACTTCAAATACTTTGAAAGTTATTTCAAAATCTGTAAAATATGACGCAAAATGAATTTATTGAAGAAGCAATTCTCCTTTCAGAATAGAAATCTCAAAATTTCTTCTTCCCTTTACTTCATTTTATGCTTTGTATATAAGCTTTACTATTTTTATTTGTGCCGTCATTCCCCAAATGGGTATGTGCGGAAAGGCCACTCTCGTTGAAATAAATAACTTATAATGTCTATTTTGGGATACATTAATTTCTCCCCTTACTGAAAAGAATTAATCCTTCATTACTTTAAATACTTTGAAAGTCATTTCAAAATCTGTAAAATATGACGCAAAATGAATTTATTGAAGTGGGAATGAAAACAAATAATATTTGTGTAACGAACTGACTACGATCAAAGAAAAACCCTGCATCAAAGAGATGTTGAACACTGATGAGGAAATATTGATGTTGATCAAAGAAAATTTCTTCATAAGCCATATATTAATTTTATCGCCAACATGTTAAACAATCCTATCATATAAATATACAAATTACTTTTCCTAAAACGCAAAAGTTATAAGTTTACTAATAATTAATTTACTTTTAATAACAGTATTAGTTAAGCATCAATCTTGAAGAAAGTAATTCTCAAGAGTACAGTATTACGAAATGGTAACAATATTCACATGTTTGCATTATTTAAAAACTCATGTATATACTTTAACATAATTGAAAATAATACTTAAATGAATGGTCTAAAATGTATTTACATTTGATTTAATGCTTAAATTAATTTATCCACTTCAAAATTATTAACAAATAGTGCATGAACAAACCCAAAATTATTTTGTATGAAATATATTTAATTTCAGATTCAATTTTCATATAATTTTTACGATTCTCAAATATCTTTACATTTCTTCCTCTCAAAGATGCTTATAGCGCAATCAACGAAAAGAACACGATTTTAAATTGATCTCAAGACTGGTTTCCTCTCCGATAAAAATTCCTCTTTTAGTATCGCTTAAAATGATAAAATGAAGCGAATTAGTAATTTTCATTTCTATAACTACATTCAAAATGAGAATCTTTCGAAAGTTTTCATATTCCTTTGTTTAACTTAAAGAGTGTTAAAATTTAATTCAAATACTGAAAATACCATTCAAATAATACTTACTTTATATACCAAGGGAATTAAATTTTAAAAGTAATTTTTAGATTAAAGCTCATTTTACGCGTGTAAAATTAATTATTCCTTTGCAACGACGAATACATTTTTATTTCTTTGGTTATTGAGTATTTCGCATTTGAAGTTAACTTTGAATGTGATTAGAAGAGACAATTTAAGCTGTAATTTTTCTAAGGAATCACGTATTTATCTCGTATTTCAAATTTGATAAAAATGCATCATATTCACTGAAACTGAAGATAGGTTTTAAAATCCATGCGAATTAATTACTTCTCTTAAAATGGGGGGATTTTATTTTGCTGTTCCTCATGTGCATTAGGAAAATTAATAATTGAATTCTATGAGCAAATATATTACATTATTTATTCGTTTAAAATATTATAATGTATATTATTCTCATAAAATTATATTCAACATCATTTATTGATATTTAACGTGTGAATAGGATCTTTTTTTAGTATACTATTTGCTACATAAACCTCAGTTATTAGAATATTAAAATTCAGAAAGAGCATATTTATAAATCCCTTAATGCAAGTGGAGTGAAATTATAAATTTTTAATAGATAACTGTACATGAGTAATTCAACAATAATAAAGAGTTAAATCTTTATTTAATTCTTATTTAGTAAATTTTAAGGCATTGTTATCTATAAGGTTTCGCTTAAGATTTTAATAAATGATTATTGAATTAAAATTTGTAGAAAGAAAGAAAATATTAAATTATATATTATATATATATATATGTATATATATATATATATATATTATATATATATATATATATATATATATATATATATATATATATATATATATAATTATAACCTTTTTCTAAATTTTATAAGATGTCAGTCCTAATACGAATCCTTAGGTGTTAATGAATTTTGCAAATACTCTGAAAAAAATGACAAAAATAAAAATACTTATGTATCACATTTGAAACAGAATTTGAAATTTGCATCACTTTAAAATTAAATAAAAGTTGCTTTCAAAAATGCAATTATAATTTACTAAAAAATATACGAATAACTCAACCGACTCTGAGGATGTATTTTATACTTGGACACTAAAGTGTGTTTTAAGGATTTTTTCTCTTATTCAAATATTCTTTATATTCCTATCGATAATCTTACAGAATTTATCCAAAACATGTTTGCGGCAATGGTAGCAGTTCAAGAGACCATTTAAGGGCTTAGTTTCTTGGATGAATTTCAAATAATTGTGTTTTAGTCATTTAGATTTAACTAAATTATTTTCCAAAAAGATTTTTCTGCCTAAGACTAGAGTACTTTACAATGGGTAAAATGCGCCAGACGTGCGATGAATTGCGCCAAACGGGCTTAACGGTTCGGATTGCGTTTGTATAATGCGACTTTTGTTTTATGAATTAAAGTGATCGTATGACATGTGCAAAATTCGTTTTGAGTGCAACCCTTGAAGCATTTAATGAGTAATTTTATATGCTTACAATTTAAGAATTTTTTATGTTAATGTTCCTGTTATTGGACTTTTAAGTCATATCATATTTTTTTAAAGTCATATTATTTCAAATTTTTGGAAGAAGTAGTGTTTATAATTTTTAAAATATTGTTTCAAATTTTTCAAAGATATATTGTTTGGAAATTTTTTATAAAGTTATATAATTTTTGTTAAGTCGATCATTAAAAGATCCGTGCAGAGCTCTAACCATATGCCTGGTTAGCTTAATTCATACATCGCAGAGTATGCATAGCGAAGAAACCATAAAGAAAATACAGTAGAAAATTTCTTCGAAGCGATTAAAACCGTTTATTCTCCGGTCAGGAGCAATGATTGCGAAAGCAGTGAAGATTGGGTGAGTTATGGTGTTTTTTATTGAAATTTCATTCAGAGTGGTAATAAACTCTAATTTTTATAAAAATGTATGTTTACATAACTAAATACACCGTTAAGTAAGCTTTATTGCGTGTTTACGTTAGTGTTAGATTGTGCCATACTTTAATTTTTTTAACCACTGCCCGGTATATTAAAATTCGAGTGTTATTAATAAAATGCAATTTGTTAACCTTAAAAATTTAGCTTTATTACCCGGTTGTCATTGTAGTTGGTAGCGCTACACTGAGATTTTTTAAGGTGTGTGCCACTGCTCGGTATATTAAAATTTGAGTTTTAATAAAGAATTCCAGTTATTAGAATTGTAATACTTCTATAGTACTTAATTATAATGAAATATTCAAAACTTTAATATTTGGAATTCAAAATAGCGCGCGATTCCGAAAATGAAGTTCGAACGTGATCGGTATTTAGTAAGTGGATGTTGCGCGTAGTGACGTAATTTAGGATGGCGAGTTGGATGACAGTTCTGGGCGCGAAAATGGGAAATCACGCCAAACCTGTACAGTTCAGTCGTCTTTTACATCATCTATACTCATTCTTTTTTTCTTTTTTACTTTCCATTTTTTTGCACATGTTTTCTAAGATTTATTAGCATGCATAAATTACTGTACACATATTTTTATTTTTCTAATTTTTTTTACAATGTAGATAAAAAAAATTTAAGAAATCATTTTTAAAAAAAATGTGAAATGGAGATATTTAATAAAGTCAAGTTTTAAGTAAAATAAGAGATATCTTCAGTAAAATTTGTATTAAAACATCAAATTAGGTTTCTAAAATAATTTATGTTATTAAAATTTTGCTTTGAATAAATGGTTATTCAAAGATTCAAATTCATGAAGAAAGCTTGAGAATTTTAATGTTGAATCACGAAAAATTTTAGGTTCTCTGATTCTCAATATTACAAATATATTTATTGGACTTCTTATTAAACACAAACTAAAATTACATATAATGAGATATTAACCTGAAAACATTCTTATTTAATATGTGGAACATTATTGTGTTGTTGAATTAATTTTTTCATGATGTTCACATCAAATTTCTTAACTGCAAATCGAGAGAAATTAACGGAAAAACATAAATTTAAATATCTACTTTTCTACTTTCTTGAAAATAATGTGCTTATCATTCAGTACCACTAGGTTAGTCCATTTTTTGGGTTACCTAAGACTTCTTTGGATTTTGTTGATTTGGTAAAATTTCAATCTTAAATGCTTATGAGATACTGGAAGAAATAATTCCAAATTTAAATCATCGTATGCTTATTTAATAAATTCCTTTTAAACAAAATGCTTATAGATTGACAAATAATATATTGGGTTGTTCGGAAAGTAATTTCGTTTTTCCTACATGGATCAGCTTTTTGCTAGTAAAAACCATCGACTTTATGACTGTGGAATCGTGCTACTACCAGAAAGATGGTAACATCTATTAGACTAGAATAGACAATGTGCAATGCAATACAATATTTATTTGCTGCACGTTTTTCATTTTCATGAAAAATGAAATGACTTTCAAAACAACCCAAAGTTTCCATTTTTAAATTTTAGATGAACTCAAAAATGCTTTAAAACACATCAGAATTATATATCTTTAACCAGGAATTTCATGAAAGCGCAACAAACTGGAAATTATCAGAAAAGAAGTAAAATCTTCTTACTAAAGCTTTCACTTCGGCTATAATTTTAATAAAAATCGGACTATTCCTATATTTAACCCAAAGTTTCTAAAGTTATATTTTTTCCGTTTAATAATCATATTGTCATGGCAAAATTTAAGTTGATTAACAACAATATATAGAAACTGTATCTTGGTGTATTTTTTAAACTTTCTGAATGAGAATACGCAATTTAAGACTTATAAAAACGCATTATTATAATTATCTCATCTGCCATTTAAAATTTTAATTTGCTCTGATGCAAATACATTTAGAATCTTTCTGGGAATGTATTATTAATACGCAATATGAAATGAGTACCATATACAATTTGCTCATAATTTAAAAATATTTACGAAATAAAATTAATAGAAAAGTTGAAAAACTAGTTTGTACTTTTTGTTCAAACATTTTCGTTAATTTATTGAATATAAGTTTTATGTGCATACTTAGAGATTTTTTACGTTGAGCTACAAAAGCTTGATCAAATCACAAGTCAATTACATCAGTCTAACAATTGACAA
The DNA here is from genome assembly GCA_037975125.1 of Latrodectus hesperus. Classification (NCBI taxonomy): domain Eukaryota; kingdom Metazoa; phylum Arthropoda; class Arachnida; order Araneae; family Theridiidae; genus Latrodectus; species Latrodectus hesperus. Next base: position 35,433,001 of record CM075854.1, read on the forward strand.
GCAATCATTTTATGTCAGTTTTCTTGTATACATTTCTCGCGCGTAAAACATTTTTGGTATAACGTTACACACACTGATCCACTTGTATAAACAAGATGGTTAACAAACAAATCATGTATTGAAAATTTTCTTTGCAATGAAAATTTTTTAATTTGTTAAAAAATTCCGTTTATCATCTTTTCTGTTCCAACTAATAATTTCATAATTCTTCGTAAAATGTTGATGAATTTTAACAGTAGTTTAACATCAAAATATTTATATCGACTTATATTTTGAAATCTGCTAACTATGGGGAAAATCATGGGTTAACTTAATTTTTCAAACCTTATTTTTTGTTATTGTTGGAGTGAAAAGTTTTCATAATTCTCTTAAAGATATCATTACACAGAAAATTATTAATGTTTCAAATTAATATTTCATCATAAGAACTTAATACCATTTCAGAAGTATTTGCAGAAAAACAAAGTTTTTGGGAGATGCAGCAATAAATTTTAACCACTTGCGATATATTATATTATTTTTGCAAAATATTTAACATAAAAATAAAGACGAAAAAAAGTCATTAAAATAGAATCAGGAAATTTTATAAAAGCAATTAAAATAGTAGATATAATACTTAGATGAAAATAACCCAATGTAGTTGAACAATTCAAAGGAAAATTCTTTTAAAAATTAATTTACTCTATATACGAGTAGTTTATATTCTGTTGAGCATGTGGTAATAATACTTTCGAATATAGGCCATTATTAAGATATTCGCCTAAGTGCGGGTAAGATCCTCTATCGATGGCAAAGTTAATTGAAATTTCAGATGCATTTTCTAAACTAGTTCTGTACTATGTAAAATATTTTTACTTTTAAGATTTTCTGGACATACGAATTCTCAACATAGCTAATGTAAAATTTAAAATATAACAATCCAATAAATGGGTAATGTTTGTGCTGAGCACAAACAGATTTTTTAACTTTGAAACTAAACATATCAGCAAAACATTTCTGCATGTCATGGTATAAACACAGGATGACTATATAAAATATAAAGTTTTTATTCCCTATGGATAATTTTCTGTTTTGAAATAAATCTCCAGTTTCAAAATCAATATATTAAACTATTCTTGAATTTTGATGCTTACAACAACTAATAATCAGGAAAAAAATTTGGTCAAAGCTTTTTCTATTAGTTTCCCACCTAGTTTTTATTTCGTCCTTTTTGATTTTTCATAAATATAAAATGAGTTGTTTTTACAGTTGTTAAAACTATATAAATTGTTATAATTTAAGTTTTTTTAGTGCTTAGATGGAAATAAAATTTTAGCTAATATGTATTTTAAATTGTAATGAATGTATACATAATTAAACAATTTTGATATAACAAAAAAATTTTTAAAAACACAATTTACTTTCATAAAAAACGTAAAAATCAATAGTAGTTTTTCTTTCCTTAGTTAGAAAATGAAAGGGAAATGAAAGTAGCTTTTATTTACTTTCCTTTTTTGTTTTTGTTGATAGGTACCTTTGTTATTAATTATGTTCCTATTATTCAAATTTAAACTTCATTTAATAAAGCGTTAGCTAAAATATTTTTGCAAAAAAATAATAAAAAAGCGCTATTTTAAAGAATTGAAAAATAACTAAATGTGATATTGAGGTAATTAACTCGAGAAAAAAGTTAATTGAGGTTCACAATCAAAATAATTATAGTAAAAAAGAACAAAAAAAGTGTTTAAAGTAGCCCTCAAGGAAAAATAGATGCATTTCATTGCGAAGCTAGACATTCTATTCAAAATTAAGAAAAGAGAATACTTTTTATTTATACCCATATTAAAAATTGAAGTTTCATGAAACAAAAAAAGCATTCATTGAAATTAATTTTGAAGTATTCTAAATCGGAGAAGAATTTGAAGAGCACTTCAAGTAAATCAGTGAAGATGATTCTGCATTTAATTAAACACGCGGTAATTATCAAGATTAAAACTTAATAATTAATAAACGAGTTCATGTCAAATACTTATTCTTAAGTATGAGGTACTTCGGATTTTGATGGCATTTTTTTCAAATTTTTTTTCAGTACGTATAACAAACTTTCTGTGTACAATGACTCTAAAATCCAGGAAAGACAACAGGCGAGGCGAAAACTTGAAGAGCCCTAATCACTGCAATGATTAAGTAAGAATAAAAATGATCGTGAAAGAAGTACTTGGACGAGGAAAAGAAAAAGTTCCAGTTCGGGAACCAAAAACAACTTTTCGCAGCCTCGTAATTTACCACTCATTTGTCTTTTCTGCAATTAAAATTAGGAGAGCAGTACATTCTTTCACTGTAGAAATGGCTGAACATTGCTTTTATCCCAATTAAGCTCAAAACTTGGTGTCATAGTAATTAAGGGAGAAAGGTTGTGATTTGTTGGCTAAGAAAGTATGATGATTGCTATGATTAACGTTTGTAGTAGCATTCTTTCAGAAAGATGGGCGGGATTGCACATCCATGCACTCCAGAAGTCGAGGGAAATCTAATTAACTACTTCTGTACCTCATCCATAAGTATTATTTGGTTTCAGTTTGTAGTCTTCTTTGGAAATTAATGGTTTCCTCTATTGAAAAACGTGAATTATGTGTTTTCATTCACAATAAAAAATGGTGCAATTAAATTATATTTATTAACCTATTTATAAGCGTTTAAAGTTACTTTAGGAAGAAAGATATACTTATGAACTAAAATAAACTGGTTTCTGAAAATTTTGAATTTTTCATATGGAGTTAAATTCAAAATTTTGCTCAGGGAATTAATTATATTATGAAAATACGATATTAAAATCAGCTTAGGATTAAGTGATTACATTCTGGTTTTCAAACCAAAGGAGAATGTGGGGATTTTCATCGCTCTACGGATTTCGCATTAATTTTAATGACTTTTAGGATCTTAAACTTTTTAACTGAATTTTTTTTTTCAACTCACTCATGACTTTATGTAAATTTGTAACAATTAAATCGACAGAAAAAATTTATACTTTTCAAAAAGCTCTTCACTTTTTACTTTATTCTACAGCTGATTTTTTTTATCTCGCACTCAAATTTACAATCAATTTGTGTAAACTATACAACTACAATTTACTTCAATGTAATGAGAAAAATGAGAATAGACTACGGTGCAAATATATTGTAAATCTTGAAAAACTCATCTTAAGAAAAATTTTTGTTTTGGAAAATTTTCGTAGGTGGTAAGGTACTATAAAGTCATCATTGGAAAAAGAGAAAAAAAGTTGTGAATCTTTGTGGTTCTCGTTTCGACAAATGTGCTAATTCAATGCAAAAAAGTAATATTATTCTCTTGAAGTCTAATGGATATTAGATTAAAATTTATATACCACTTCAATTTATATGCCGTCATAATCAATAAGCTGTAATTGTAACTTAAATTAACAATAAATGTTGTTATAAAACTATATATTTGGTATCTCACGTAATACATTTCTGGAAGAATTTGATTTGGGTCGTATTATTAATTATAATGAAGGGAATTAAAACATCCACATGAATATACTTACGATAAGCTGAATGGTATAACATCTTAAGTCTTCATATCTGCTTCAATTCAGCGTATTGATCTTTAATTCAGCTTTATCTGATTCGAATTCCAGATCGTGGTTGAGTGTAGTGGTTCGGATTCATTTGAAATTGTTTTCCCCGATCAATTAAGCTCCAATATGCAAAATTTGGCCTTACAGTAACTGCAGATTTATGAATTTACTTACTTCAAAGAGAAAAGTAAAATCTAATTTTCCTTTAAGATCCTTGATGGGGTTGAGCATTTAACCGATATTCTCAATAATGAATTCTGTCTCTATATCTACATAGATAAAGAAAATTAAAAACTTCCTCAAAAATCAATGTTTAGCAACAAAATATAGGTATTATCAATTTTATATTATATTTTCCATATTATTTATTTGTACCATGTGGTTTTTTAAAAACTTATGAGTTTTCTGAGTTATTTTCTGTATTTTAAATGAACACAACTCCTTATCAATGGAAAGAGAGATATTATTCCTGGAAGATATTATAAAGAAAATGCTGGAAAAAATTTACAATGCCTTTTTCAGATATTAGGACATTCACAATCAATGTAATATTCTGATACGAATAATAAAATATATTTGGCTGAAATTATGAATCTTGAAAAAAGAAATTAATCTTCTATAATTTCATAAACGAAAATTCAATAATAAAATAATCAAAATAATTGTCTTAACCAACTGCTTAGCACTACAATTCTTAATTTACTTTTTGCAATATATTTGATATATGATCTAGTGCTAGATCCTGTGTTACATGTACTAATATATATAATTATATTTTAGCTTGTTTTCTAAATTTAAGATAAAAATAGCATAATAAAAATGACTTCAGACAGTTGTGTATAAAATATTTGAAGACAATATTTTTGTCAAAAATACTTATATATTTGCAATACATAAAAATCCATATTCGATTAAAAAAATAAATAATGTAAATAAAATTATGTGGTTTGATGTAAAAGAAATATTGTTGAAACTCACTTTTTTTAATAGTTAATTCATGTGGTACTTCTTTTCTCTACGTCCTTGAAAGATTTTGTAAGTAATAATTACTATTGTGGCTGTGTGTGTGTGCGTAAAAAGCATCATTTGTGGAGGAGAGTAGCACAGGAATTAGAGATCCATGTTATATGATTAATTTTATGTGAGAAAATACCCTCTCCATATCAATGTCAAAATTGAAAGAGTGGATCCTCTAGGGGTGCCATCTATCGGAGGAGCTTAGAGCAAAGTCATACTTTCACCTTCGTGGTGCTCTGGTTAAAAGAAAGACGCACCCTACTGACTTAAATTCGTATAGCCAAAGGTATAGCGAGCTTGGCTTGTCAAAGTGTCATAAGTAACAACAGCATGTAAGAAAAGACAACTAAACCAATTTACTGTGTGCTGTTTTATCTCCATAATCTCATATATTTAACGCACATGTAATAATCAACCAAGAAGTTAACAGTATGAAATATTAGTTCAAAATAGTTTTACAGTTTTTCATAATAATAGGTAAATAGCATAATTTTAAAATTTGTTATATAATTTTATTATATATATATATATATATATATATATATATATATATATATATATATATATATATATATATATATATATATATATATATATATATATATATATATATATATATATATATATATATTATATATATATATATATATATATATATATATATATATATATATATATATATATATATATATATATATATATATATATATATATATATCCTCTCTGATTAGGACCTACATTAACCAGAGTTGAAAAAATGTACATAGTGAAAATAAGCAAAATTTTGTGAAACATTAGAGTAGTCCATACATAAAAGCATCTTTGTCAGTGACTGGATAAAGCTCACAAGATAATCCAACATAAAATATTACTCTTAACGTTTATGTCCTTGGGTTAGGAAATACTTTTAATGAAAATTAAAAAAATATTTATAAAATAAAACTGATTATTGAGAAGAAAATTCTATAAAAAATATTAAAAGTCATTGAAGCAAAACGAATGAATTTTTCATAAAAATAATGCAACATGCATTGAAATTAAAATTAAACAATTTTGAATTGAAAGAAATAATCACTGATGGTAATTAAATAAAATTCGTTTCATTATTTTGAAGCGAACAATTCTTATTTGTTAAATAATGAAGAAATATATCATGAAAATAAGATTAAAACTAGAGTGATGTAATTCTTTTTTAAGCAAGTATTTTACATATCACTATTTATTATTTGATTTAAGACTCTTCATAACAGTTTGGTGAATGGGAATTTTGATTAATGACTAACTTTCAGCTTATTTTGCAGAGAAAAATAAAAATAAAAGTATTGCATCAATATTAAAATTTTTCAACAAAAAGTAATTTTACTTATAAATGTACAAATTTTAAATTGCTGCAAAATTATCTAGCCTTCTAATACAATTGTGACATTTTTACTGTTTAATCAGCGCAAAATAATTTATCAAAAGACACACACACAAGTATACACACACTCCTGTATTTCTGTATTGTATAATTATATAAATACATTATTGTTAATAAACTATCTGATGTTATTTTTCGGTAGTAGGAAATTTAATAAAAGTAAAATATTTTGTAATATTTTGCGGGTATGCCAATAAAGTTGCAAAATGTATGGTGTCATATATATATATATATATATATATATATATATATATATATATATATATATATATATATATATATATTATATATATATATGTTTAAATTAACTATGCTTAAAAACAATCGCTAATGACATGTTCTTCTGAAAAACTGTAACATAATTTCATTATTGCATCCTAACAAAGAATCTGAAGCATCAGAATTAAATTTCGCACTTCTCTTTCGTCCGCGAATCTCAGGCAGCTTGAATTGCAGGAGACTATTTAAGGAAAAGTAATCTTTGGCGAGTTTCCCGAAGTTCATCAGAGCTGCATTCTGTTACCGTCAGCAGAAAGCGGGGTGCAACAAAAGGCATGAAGAGAAGTCCCCTTCACAATCAGTACCTAATGGAGGATGAAAGAAGTGATATCAGTACGTCCTGAAACTTCTTTCTTTTCCCCCCTACTTGGAATTGTCAGCGACAAGTTCGCTTGAGTACACACCTTACTAGGGTGAATTGACACCATCTTTCTTTCTGAAGATACTTCTATTGAAGCCGAAGTTGTCGTATTTGTTGCTCGAGTTGTTCACTTCTTTTTATATCTCGCCCCTTTTAGAGGCATGATCGCTTATATCTTCTCATATAAGTCGCACACCTCATGGATTGCAAGAACACGAATTGATACCGTGTTCCCGAAAATATCACCGATACTAATGCTGGTAGTCGGCTACCAATAGATGTTACTTTTTGACATCTAAAAGAAGCTCTTGCTTCTCTTTTTTATCTGCTTTGTTCTCCTTACTTTTTTCCATTTATTTCCTTAATTCACCTATCCTTATCTCAGCTGTCTATTTGATCGTCGGTCCATTTTTTTCTCCTTTGGGGTTTAGGGACATAAAAATATATTCGATGGGATGCAAGTCTAATACAAAACTATCATTAGTTCTTAGTGTTTGGCAACGTTTATTATATATATCTTAATAAACATTACTTGATTACTCTTTATCTTGCAAATAAATTTTTAATACAGGCACATATTAAATTTTGCTGTTTAAATTATATTTAATTCGACATTTAAGTTTGAAAAATTTTATTATTTTAGTGTATATATCTCCGGGCAACAAATGGAATTGAAAACTCTTCATAGTGCAAAGTTTTATTTCTGTTTTCAAACATTTTAAAATATCAATTACGTAATGGTGTCTTCATGTTTTCCTTACAAAATTCTTTCATATGTTATTAAAAACATTTAGAAAATGTTATTCTGACAAATTATAAATTTATTTAATTATTTCAAATAAGAATTTAAATATATTTATTTTTATGAGACATATAACACATGCAAAGATAATAATTTTAATTAAAAAATTTTTTTAGTTTAAATTTAGCAAAAACTGATGTTGGTGAAGATATTATCATTGGTGGTACCGTCAAGCATGTAACTAATGAACAAATTGTAGAAGAAGCGTTACCTATGATGTTGAAGAAAGTGACCAAGAAGATGGTACGGATGAGAAAGAGGTGAACTATGGCACAGTTTTAGCTCACGTTGAAAGTCGTATTCACTATTTAGAAGAAGGAAACGCATCATTATTTTGTGGTAAAATAGTGAAAAAAACTTCAATTACCAGTTAAGTTTCACATCTGATTATTAGAAATCAATTCAGTTAAGGACAATAAAATTAGTTTCATACATTTTATACTGTTAGAGCATGTTTCTGATCAGAAAATATTTAATTGCTATGATAAACGTTTTGAGAAAGCTTTGTGCTGCATGCCATATCAGAAACCAAGCGTAAAAATGTATATCGATGTGATTGACTTGAAATTACAGATATAAAATGGTTATAAATGGCACTCACTGCTCGATATGTTTATTTTTGAACACAATTTTCTGTTTAAAATATTGAGATCATCTTATTAGGTTTTGTTTAAAAATGGTAGCAATGCCAGTGGCTTGAAGGAATATAAATAGCAACTAACAAAACAGAATTTGTGAAAAATAATTTAAGTACTGGACTGTGATGATGTAAAAAAACATCAGATGAAAATAAGAGCAATTGCATCTTATCTGCATTTGTGGAAATTAAATTTTGATTTAGACTAACAACACGCATGAAATAGCGTAGCTACAAGTATTAGGATATGTGCTATTCAACACTGCAGAAAATCATTTGAAAGATGTTTCGTTTCTGTTTCTAGGTATTTTGCAAGGGATTGAATTTTTCTCGACAAAATTAAAGACATGCTTCAATGGCTTAGAAGAAATGTAGAAGTATGTGTGTACTTCTCTTCTGCTTTCAAATCTGGAATAAATTATAAAATTATGATTGTAAAATATTTTATCAGGCAATAAAAGTTTTTTTTTTTTTTTTTTTTTTTTTTTTTTTTTTTACTTAAAAGGCACTATCAGAAATCAGTTTTTCTAATTAAGACTTTTAAGCCTTTAATATATTTTAACATAAGACTCTTAAGCCTTTAATATATTTTAACAACAACCATTGTACTTCTTAAGATAGTGTATGAGATGAATTTAACATATCTTTCAAATTTATTTATTTCGTATTTTAATTGAAGTCACTCCAACAGTATCATTTGTTATCTTGTTGCACCAATTAGATCTGCATGCATGTTAAATGAGAAACAACAACTGGATTCTTCAACAGCAGAATATTTAAATCTTGGAAATAACAAAATGTATGTCGTATGAACTATCGCCGCTTTGTCACTATCGTGAATCTTTGCTAGAAGTCTATATTTCTGAAGAACAAATTATAATTTGAGAATTCAGTACAAAGTGGAAATCCTGTTTTATAGATTTCTCACCATGTGACTCATGATTGGGAATTTATTTGAAACTTTTGATAATGTAAAAAAAATATTTGAATAACCCCCCAAATAATGCTTTCTGAGGGAAAAATCGATAAATGTGTTAATCATTCTACAGTTCTACATGCCATTCAAAGAATGAGCTTTTTTGAAATGGTTAAATGGAAATAATATCAAGCTCTTTTAGAAACTATAACTGATTGATGTTTTTATTTTTATAAAATTTTGTCTTCCTTCTAAATAAATACTTATATTAATCACAGGTTCTTTTTCGATATTTTTTTGAATTTTGAGAAATAAATGTATTTAAGGATCAACAAGTTCTATTAGTTTTGACAGTTTAGTGGCTTAAAATGCAGTAAACCATTTTAATGTCCATGTCTTCTGGGAGAACTTTTCATAGAAAGCGTGTTTATTCACGTATGATAAGGAAGGAAACCCAGAAAACTCTCAAGCATCTATTCTACAGACTTGTGTACTGAAGGCAGTAACGCAATATCAATCTCCTTTGTTAAACAGTAGCTGGTATCGAATCCAGGATATTTCACTCTGAAGAACGGTGTCCTAACATTTAGCAAAGGTGAACGCAAGTTCTTCGTTAGTTCTAAACACAGGTCTCTCAGCAAGATTTGGAACCATTAGTTGCTATACAATACAATTCCTGTAGTCAAACGAATTGGATTTGTTTACTTATGGCTACACCATGCAAGCATTTTTTTTCATTATCAACATCAAAAGAAATAAAAATAGGTAAAATGAATAATATAAATGTATAAAAAATAACATTTTAATAAATACAGTACATTAAATTTTTTTTTATTTATTTTTATATTGTATTTATTGTTCATCATAAATTTAATATTTAACTGAAGATTTTACTTAATAAAATAGTTAAAAAGAAATTGAAGTTAATTTGTTGCAACGTTAAAATCCTTCCCAGTAAATTAAAATATTCTTCGAATTATAAACACATGTATTTACATCGCACATCTCTATTCACTCTTCTCACGAACCTTACATTTTATTTTTGAATTTTTATGTTAAAAATGTGAGTAATTCTGTTTTATATGTATTTATATGTGCATGACTCATTTATATGAGTATGATAATGTTTATTTTTAGCCGCCCAACTTGTCTAGTGGTCAGCGTACCTGACTGCAGACAAGGAAGTCCTGGGTTCGAATCCCGTTGCGGGCATGGATGTACTTTTTTTCTCTCTCTATCTATCCTGTCTTTGTCCTTTCCTTGTATGAATGGGTTGTGAATGGTTGCCTACCCTATAAACGGGTACCTATAGCATGTGTGTACTGAGGAAGTCGGACTCCACACCAAAATATGGTTCAGTTGGAAAAGTGGAGCAGCGCACCCCATGTTGCCAGCCTAGCACAACAACAATGTTTATTTTTAAGGAAATAAAATGAAAATAAAAAGTGATAATTTTAATATATGAAATAAATTTTATTACTATGCTTGTCAGGTATGCTTGCACGGTATATATCTTATTCAGGATAAATTAAGCTTGTACTAAATGAATTGAAGGATATGTTTAGCATAAAGTTAGTGTAAGACGCAATATCCAGATATCTAAAGAGTTTCAAAAAGAGATATCCGATTTCTAAAATAAGGAAACCAGTTTAAGAGCCTGAAATGTTAGTCATAAAACTGAACTTTAAAGTGTCTCGATACAAGTAATTTTGTTTCTTAAAAGATTGAACAAAATTTAACACAATTTTGTTAAAAGTTACGTTACTATAGAGGCAATTTTTGTAACTCAGAAAAGCTACAAATTATAGAAGAAATATGAGTAAATGGAGTATTGAATAAAATATAAAAGACGGTTTTAAATTTCTCTTTGCTGTAAAATTTAATTCATTATAGAAAATGAAATCAAATAAACAACGTTACTGAGAGAATAATAATATGTATGGAAAAAACTGTCTCTCTTTTCAATGAGTTTTGTGTATCATTTAAGAGACTTAAAAAATGTTTATTATAGGGCTATTCTTTTTTTTTTTTTTTTTTTTGGACTGATAAGAATTTTTTTAGATTATAAAAAATTGTAGGTAAACTGTATTAAATATAAGTCCAATTGATAAATTGCATAAAACAGATAAGATGTTTTTACCATATTACGCCCAATTATTGCAACTAAATATGGATTATCTCTATGATTTAGACATTATATGCAACGTGATACCACTCTCAGAAGTCGTAATTCACTACATAAGGTAAATTTGTTACGTGATACCAATAATTCTCATCTAAGAACTCGTTTTTTTTGTACGGATATATCCTTTCAAAATAGCACCTAATGTATCCGCAGAATATCTTGATTAATATGAAGTACATTCCTTTCTTCAAAGTATCTTGTACCATTATAACCAATTATTGCTCTTATACATTCTGAATGAAAAGACTGCTTTCCAATAATAAGTATCTCAAATATATATATATATATCTAGAAATCTTAAATAAAATGTTTAAAAATGTTTCTATCTTACTTTTAAAACAAATCATATGAAATATTCTTGTATTTTAAAACATCATTTTCAATTTTCATTGATATATCAATGATGTTATTTTGAAAGAAGAATGTCATTCACAGTGAACATTTTGACGTAAATAAAACTGTAAAGCAGAACTTTTTCATTACAAGGCAACAAAATAAATCCGTAATTTTAGTAACAAAGATTAGTATATTGAACGAAAATCAATAATTTCTGATTGTAAGTTAATTTTGCAAGGCATAAAAAAGCGCAGAAAAATGATAACTGTACTTTTATGCTTTAATTGTTTGATTGATAATGATTTGTCCTTTTCAATATGTTATTTCAGCTTTTAAAAGTAACTTTCAAAGTAACTTAAAAGTAATGTGAAGTAACTTTATTTTTTCTCTAAAATTTCTTAAGACGTTCATGCAAGAAAATACTTATTTATATATTATGTTTCAGAAAATAGCACTTGTATTTTTACGATCATTTGTCATCATAAACCAATTTAAAATTATCTGAAATATTAGATTAGATCAATTAAAAAAATACATTTTTAGTATGAATTGATGTTGTATAAAAGAACAATTCTTGTATCACAAAAATTTACAAAAAATACTAAACTCCCAAAGATTTGGAAATCAATTTCTTTATATATCTTCATGAGTTTTTAAGGAGTCTATAAGATGTGAACAATAGAATTATATACAAAATAGCATGGCACAGAACTGTTCTTGGATTTTCTGTTTTATATCATTTATGGCCGATCAATATATTGCATTTTTAACAGTTATCTCTCTTTTTCTCTCTCTCTGTTTACTTTTTTAAAGGGACTATTTAATGAATCTAATTTAATATAATCGCACTTAATTGTATTTAATTGTTTATAACTTGAATTCTAATGACACTTCTTTAACTATATTTTTGCAAAAGGTTATTATGTTTTTTATATGGCTAAATTTTATAATAAAATTTTGACTAAATATATATGGTTTTTTCAACTGGTGATTTTCCAATAAGAAATCCTTTCAATTTCATGAATTATTTTTTTACATAAGCTCATTCTCAAACGAGTATAAATAGGTAGTACTAAATTAAAGAACATTAATAAAGTAATTTTTTGATCGTTCTTTACGATTCTAATCTGAATAAAATTGTAAAAAGTTACGTTTTTTTAATAAAGTTTACTGTTGAAAATTTTAATCACAGATTTTAATAATATTGTAGTTCAATCTCTGTATATTTTGTGAAATCCTACAGGAAACTTTGAATTGCAAAAACTTTATTAATTTTAATGATGGATAAACTTTTTGCATTAAAAACATAAGAACATTCATTAAATATTTTAACAAGGTTTTGATTTAAACCATTAACTATACATTAATAATGTCTGCCAGACACAAAATAATATATTTGGCATTTTCTTATAAAATATATATTTTAATTTAAAATTAACCTCAAATAAAATTTTACCTAAAATGAAACATTATTCATTTCAAATATATTTTTATAGCTAATTCTTACAAACATAAGGTAGTTAATGAGTTTTTTTTTTTTGACTTAAGCAGTGTATTAAATATAAGTATGTATTTTTATCACCTTACATTAATCAGTAACTTAAATATATCATGAGTGAAAACAAAAATTACATTGGATTTAATCATGTGAAGAATAAATTAGTGAGAATTATATATAAAACAGCATTTTTCAGGCTCATAAAAAAACTTACACAATTTATAATCTCACTATCTTTTATTCATAAGATAATGATATCATACTGTTTTACTTAGCAATTAACACTGAGATATATTTTGTGAATATAATTGCAGAAAATTTCATGTAAACATAGCTGGGTTTTTTTTTTCTTTAGAACTTGCTGCTACGAGCAGCTCTGATAAGGATAATCTTCCAATCTCTTTAATCTCAGTTAACTAGGAAGGTGGTTTATAGCAGTAGTACTAGAGTTGCGTTTCAGAGGAAATCCTTTAAGTCTTGGGATTAAGAAAGCTGAATTTAAGCATCCAATTTTTTTTCCAACTTGTCTTAAATAAGAAAGCATAATCATGAAACTACTTCGGTTAAAGCGAGTGTCACTGATAACGAGAAAAAATAACTGTAATTTTTGTAGTGATAATACGGAATAGTTTTTTGGGTAACAAGATAGTTGAAAATGAATAAAAAATGTTTTAATTTAGGAAAATATGTAAATCTATTCTTTTTTTTTTATAAGTTTCTGAGTTTACAAGTTTTTTATAAGTTGAAATTTATTCCATACTTAAAAATGACTTGCATTATTTTGCAAGAATGATTATATTACATATTTACTGCGATCTAGAATGATTTAAACTTTTATCTATAAATTATTTGTATGATGAAAGATTTATAGAATAAATTAGTTTTTAAGCATATTTTTTAATATAATTCATTTTATTAGTTTTTATATACAAAAAGATGTTTATCCTACAGTTGTTAAGATAAAAAATAAAATATTGAAATTAATTCCAGAAAAAGTTCCAATTGGAATTTATTTGAATAATGCATGATATATATAAAAAATGATGAGGAAAGTTAAAGTATATAAAAAAATTATGACATTTCATCATATAAAAAAAGAGTGCGTATGAGGGCTTAGTAATGAAAAAGTTCTGAATATTAACTACGATTTTTCAAGAAAATTAAAAGGCACAAGTTTAGTGAAAATTTCATATCGCTTTGGAGAAACTTATTTCCTATAAAAGATAATATCCGAAAGGATTTTATCCAAAATCTTGGGTTTTCATATAATGATTATTAACACATAGTAGTTTGTTTCTTTCACAGTACTATTTCATAACACTGATGAATAACAAATATGATTAAAAATCATATTATAAAAGAACTTGTATGGTTAAGTTAAATATTCATAAATCATTGAACTAATGAACTGGAAAATTGAAAACATATTTTCATATTGTTTTTACATTTATATACAACTCCAGATAGCATTTTCATATTATATATTGAGACTGCGTTTAGTATTACAGACCAAAAATTGCAGGGAACAGGAAATACAAAATAATAAAATAAATAACAAACTATATAGAGTTATATGATAAGAATATTTTGAATAAAATTAAACCTCTTGCACAAACATTATGGATAATTTCATGATTTTTTTTGCAATTATGAACTAAAAGAAAGCAAATAAATTAGTAAACAATGTGAATAAATAAGAAATTAATTCATGATAGTCATTGAGATAAAATGTTGACATAGAGGTTTTCAATTTTTAATAGGAAAGTATAAAAAAGGGGTGGAAGTTTTTTTAATTTATGCCCAAAATTTTTTATTAGAAAATAACAGCTCAAAAAAATTTGAGATTTATGTCAAAAACTATTAAGAATTTCAATATCATCTATATAATGAAGCTAATTAGTAATATATTTTGTTAGCATAAATAAAACTAGTTTAATAAGAATTAGTTAATAAAACTAATTTAATACGATTAGTAGAATATAAACAAAATATTTCTGGTATAAACTTTAATATTAAGCAATGCTATATAATTATAGATATGCTACCAGTATTATATGATATTACTCCTTCTATGTAAAAGTTACATTTTTATTATAGAGCTTATAATGTTTTGATTGTAAAAATGTTAATATACTGGGTTGTTCGGAAAGTAATTTCGTTTTTCCTACAAGGATCAGCTTTTTGCTAGTAAAAACACACTACTTTATGACTGCTGAATCGTGCTACTACCAGAAAGATGGTAAAAGCAATTGGATTAGAATAGACAATCTGCAATGCAATACAATATTTATTTGCTGCACGTTTTTCATTTTCATGAAAAACGAAATGACTTTAAGAACAACCCAATATTAAAACGCAGTTGAAAAGTTTATATTAAGAAATGTTCTTTTAAACAATGATTTTATATTATCTCTATTTAATTTGCTTTTCATTTTTCAAAAAGAGATAAACCATTGTTTCTTTTGAAGAAATATTTTGATGCATAAACTTTAACTTGATCAAGAACTATTGATAAAATTTCAGAAATAATAAAAAATGATTGTCAACTTATTGACAAAAGCAAATTTCCCATTATCGAATATATTTAACGAGTTATGTAGTTTAAATTGAAGCCTCTGTAAAAAAAGCCTAATATGGAGAAAATGTTAGTGTTTATGTACTTATATGTTAGTTACAGATACTTTATACGTGCTCGTTAAATCTGTGGAATCGAAATTTTTGTGGTCTGTCATTGAGCTGTTGCCATGGGTGTAATGGTCTGCGGAAAGTTTTCTCCTCCTCCAGACCAATATCAAAATTGAGGGTGTGGATTCTCTGGTGGTGTCATCTATCGGAGGAATTTTGAGAAAAATCGTACTTTCACGTTCATGGTTCTCTGGTTAAGTGAAAGCCGCATCCTACTGACTTAAATTCGCATAGCTAACGCCATAGTCCAAGTGTCATAAGTAACAACAGCATCAGATACTATACTAAAGCTCGAAAAAATTAAGTTGTGTAAGTGAAAAATGTTTAACTCAATAAACATTTTGAACAAGTATCTTTATACTAAAATTAAAATAATACATATTAATCAAAAGCAAACATAAAGGCCCGAAGGGACTCGGAAGTAAAAAATTAAAAATGAGTTTACAGGGAATATTATTGGAACACATATACAAAGAAAAATTCTTAAAATATCATGCAAGTTTCAACTGCAAATATCTACAAAAAGAAAATTTGTTTTAAGTCACGTGAAAAAAAATTTTTTTTTTCATTTTAATCTAGATTTCGAGTGGAAAAAAGTAATTTTCTCTGTTAATAGGTTTTGTATACAACGTTAAATTATTTACTACGCCATTTTAAAAAACATATATTGTAAACGAGTGTAGGAACTATAATAAGTAAAATTATATAATGTCTAATAAGTATTCTGAAAAAAATTAATTATTGTAAAAATATTACTTAAATTAGAAATAAGTAAATTTACAAATTCAGCATAATTGTCATTTTTAATTTTAAGCCAAAGCATAATCCTTCATCTTCACTTTTTTCTAATTGATATCGCCAGCCCGTAATATTTGTTATCCCTCAGTTTTAAAGAGATTTTAAAACACTTATATCACATACAATGTGTTGAAGGTTAACTCTACTTTTAAAAAGAAAACATATTAAAAATTTTAATTTTTCTACAGAACAGGTGTGTCGTTTTTCCTGTTAAAAAATAAATATTGACTGTATTAGTCATAGGTGCTACTTTAAAATTAAATTTTATATATATATATATATATATATATATATATATATATATATATATATATATATATATATATATATATATGTATATATATATATATATATATAATTTAATTGAATAAAATAAGGAATCATTTATCAAATAAGAAAGGGGATTGGCATGTTTTATGAAACAACATTTAATGCAATACATCCTTACAGATGGGCTTAGAAGTATAATTTAAATTTTTTGGAACACAGCAATATTTTCAATTAGCGCAATATTAAATAAAACTATATGTATATTATTTCTTTAACTCTTTTATTTTAAATAATATATTTTTATTTCACATAACAATTATCAATTGCATTACATAATACTGACATAAAAAAACCTTTCAAATGTATAGGTACATATATGCATGCACAATCTAAAATTAGGTAACGTTTGAATTTAATAAAGTATAAAAAAATTAAAAACTGAAATTTTTAGAATAATTTTACTATTTCTGTAGTCTTCCAAAGCATCTTGAATATAAGCGTTTTCTTTTCTCGATTTTAACTTATAATAGTTTTTCATCGAAATTTTATTCTTAAAATTTAGAGTCTTTCTCCGAAATTTATCCTATTTATGTAAATACTTTCCATAAGTATTTAAATCTTAGGATTAAGGGAAACCCCGTAAAAGGTGCCTTCGTATTCTATTATACATAAAATAAAGTGTTTTCTAGATAGCAAATGCATTTTTAAGAGAATCTGCTATTTTTGTATTCAAAAGGAAGGAAACATTTCATGCAACTTACCTATCCTAGCAACCAATAAGAAAAACCTAAAATCGCTTATAAAAATATAAAAAAGACAAGGTGTGAATATTAGGTGGGTAGAGTGTTTGAATTCCAACTTTCTTTCGCAGGAGAATAATATAAGAATTCAGGAAAGAATAAATAGTGTATTTTTCCCCGCAAACTGGAAGCCGTTTCTTCTCGTTTAGTTCAGTATCTGCATTTATATTGTATTTTTTCTGAGGCTAAGCTTATAAAAGAAAAGAGAAAGGAAATTTGTTACCAAATCATCGCTTCTAAATTTAGGGGACTAGGCATAAAGAAATTTTTTATGTACTAAGGACAAATACCAGAATCCTGCATCAAAATAGGTGCAAAATAATGCTACCTTTCTTTCCGAATATTTCCATATATATAAAATTTTAGATAGAAATTGTAGCTCCGAATAAGAGAAGAAAGCGTAAACTTATTTCCTTATACACATTTAAGGCCTGAAATGCATTCGTGCATTTTATGCGCAAATTGGATATATCTATCTATCTATCTATATCTAATATATATATATATACATATCTAATATATATATATATATATATATATATATATATATATATATATATATCTAATATATATATATATATATATATATATATATATATATATATATATATATATATATATATGACAGACAGACTAGAAAATAATTTCATTAAATTTTAAGTCAAGTTCGTGGTTGAAAAATATTTAAGTATTCCCTTTAAACTTAAGAGATTCGTATTTCAAGTTTCCAAAACCATTAAAATGCCTACAGCACAATAATGCAATAACAATGTGTTTCAGAAATAATGGAATAATCATTAACATATGTGAGTTTGTTTTGAGAAGACATATTGAGAAATTAATATATTTTGTAAAATAATATATATATATATATATATATATATATATATATATATATATATATATATATATATATATATATATATATATATATATATATATATATTAGTTTTAATATTAGAAAACAAAAAATAAATGCAAAATTGTAGAAATTAATTATAATTCTAACTAATAATTAAATGAGCGTGGAACGACGACTGTGATGAATGTGATGACATGAATGTGAGGTAAACATTGTCCAATAGGGAAATACTCGTTTTCTTAAGAAAAACTTATATTCGATAAATCGAATACTCTTCTATTTCTAAAATTTGAATCTAGAAGAAAATAAATTAGTAATTAAAAACTTAAATAAACCTTAATTTGATGCTTGTAAAATTTTAAACTTTACTGATAAATGATACAAAAATAAATACTTCTTTCAATACTTTTTATACTAAATATTAATGCCAAATATTAATGTTTATAAAGAATTATAATACTTAGCAAAAGCTTCTAACAATCCTTATATTACTGTTTATATTTAAATAAATACTTCGAATATATATAAAATATTTTCGAATGAAATTTTTTGAATAGTTCTTAGATTTAGATTTAAGATAGGGTGGTTCCAAAAGCATCTAGCACTGCGACCATAGGTTTATTGTACTATGCCCCTCAGAAACCCCTATTTAAAGAGACCAGCGGCTGAAGCAAAATTCAGCTGACATTTTACAGGAATTTCCTGAAACATCCAAGGTTCAATCAAGTGCTGGCCCAAGTGTTCAAATCTATGTGCAGAAAAAGTTTCACATTCACATAAGATGCGTTTTGAAGTTTCTTCCATGTAATGACAACTTCTACAAGTGGGATCATCTGATACTCCCATTATGGTGAGAGGTCTCTTAAGGTGGTAGTGTCCAGTAAGAAGTCCCACTGCTTTCTTTAGACTGCTACTATTGAACTATAATAATTCTTTTTGCCTTTTATTGGGGCATGTGTTATTTAATAGCCTTGCTTATATTTGATCATTGGCATTGTGCCAGTTATAAACTGTTTTCTGAGGAGATCAAAAACGCTCTTTCAGATGAATTCTTTTAAAATACCTGTGTTGGACAAAAAAGTCGGTTGTTGATCCATTACTTGCCAACTCATCAGCTAATTCATAGCCAAGTACACTAGAGTGCCCAGGCACCCACTTTAAAGTAATGAAATTATTATTAGCCAATATGCACAGAGTGAGATAACACTCCCAGACAAGAACAGAAGTTACAGTAGACTTCTGTTTAGCTAGTAATGCAGCTTGACTGTCAGAACAGATAATTATTCTTTTACGAGAATAGTTTCTGTCCAAGCATATTCTACTGCACATAAGAATGTCAAATACTTCTGCTTGGAATACAGTTGTATGTTTACTCAACGGGAATGATAACTACGTACCATCAGCTGGACAACAAATACCAACCCCAGTGTTGAAATTCATTTTTGAGCCATCAGTATACCAGTAAATACAGTTTTCACTGATCGCAACCTTATTCCAGTCTTGTCTCGAGGGAAATTTGACTGTAATAAGGCTTATCAAAAGCATATTTAACAATCGTGTAATCAGTAGTCATACTTACAAAAGGGTGGCTAGTTACGTCAGCACTGAAGTTTCCCCAAGACAAAAATCTAGAGTAGTCCTTCCACTGACCAGTATTTTTAAGCCTCTTCATGCTAAGTATTGCTTCTGTTCAATACACATGTAAAGACGATGCATACCAAGCAAAAGATCCAGTGTAGATGTAGGAGTAGTTCTAAAGCACCCAGAGATAGTTACACAGAGCATCCTTCGAAGTTTTGTTAATTCTGCCTTAGAAGTTTCATTTTTGATTTTAGGCCACCAGGCCACTCAGCCATAGGTAGTGATGGGACAAATAATCTTAGTGTGAAACCAATAAATAACTTTGGGATTTAAGCTTCAAGTTCTTCCAAATGCATTTCTAAATGACTGGAAAGCTTTTTTTGCTCTTTCAATACAAAAGTTGAAGTGCTTGTTCCAACTTAAGCTCATGAAATACTTTTAAGAATTTAATTTCCTTGTAGCAAGTTAATTCTTGACCAAAAAAGTTACCTCTTTCAAATTAAGATTCTTTTCATTTGTGAAGGCAACTATAGTGGTTTTTTGAGGATTCACAGAAAGGCCTTTTTTACACCAAGTCTCAACTTATTTGAAGGTGTTGGACATGATGCTAGAGATTGTTTCACCAAACTTACCTCTGAAGATTATAACTAAATCATATGCATACCCAATGGTGGTTATGCATGGTTTTTTAATACCTCTAAAAGGGAATCTACAACACAACACCATAAGATGAGTGAAAGAACCCCTCCCTGTAGGCAACAAGCTTTGGCAGGAATCACCATGTTTTCACCTGAAAATGAGGCACTGACAAATCTGTTTTGAATAGTTCTTAAACCAATTAGACTACAATTTTTAGTAGATACATTTTTTTATACACTAAGCACAAGAGAAGAGTTTTCTGAAAAAATCTCATTTTAAAAATAAATGTTTGGACAAATATTAACTAGGTAGAAAAACCAAAGAAAATGTTGGAGAAATATTCAAGTCATTTATGTTTGCTTATGTATATTGTGCACTGTGACCATGTTAAGTTTATACGTAAGTTGGTGCATAATGTTTTTTAATGCTGTAATACTCTCTGAGTTCTTTAAATGATTATTTCCACTCATAAATATTTTCTTCCTTTGAGAAATACACAAATGTGAAAAATTAAAAAAACCAGAACTGGTGTCCTTAAAACAAAAGTCAATTTTGAAGTAACTTTATATTTCTTAAAATGAATCCGTTTTTAATATTTCAAAGAGGACAATTTTCATATCACCATCATCTTATTAAATAAAACATAAATTAAAATATTCGTATATATTTTTACAATTATATATATATATATATATATATATATATATATATATATATATATATATATATATATATATATATATAAAATAATTATGATTTATAATTATAAATATTTTATATAATTATTAATTGCTCGTACAATTACACATAATGATTTTTTGTAAGCTAGTTTTATATATTTTATCTAAAACTCTCTTATTTGACTAATAGAATCAAATTTTTAAGTTAAATAGTTAAATTAATAATAAAATAACATAATTTAAAAATTAATTTACCCACTATATTAATCAACATTAATTATTGTGGCTCTTCTTTGCAGCTAAAAAAAATTGGAAATAAGAGTTACAGAAATATGGGAAGAGTTGCTCCTATGAACACATCTTAAGTATTTTGTTAATAAAAGATAATAAAAACGAGCCATAAATGTTAGCTACTTTGCTCATCTTCAAAATAAGAAATGTCATTTAGTTTTTTGCATATGAAGCAGATGTTTTGATTTAGCTTCGGTTACGCGAGTAATAGAGTAGATCTTTAATGCACAGGAGTAAGTGAAATTTTTTCTAGTGCACAAAATCGAGAATTTTCCGGGTGACAGATGAAATTTTCTCACCTGTATAAATGGTTTTATTAAGTAAAGTCTAGTAAAAATTAGCTTGGAAGAAAATTCTGTAATTTATCATAGCTTATAATGAAATGTTGTATCCCAAAAAAATCTCATGGGTATCTCATTTCCTTTCGAAAATTAATATGAAATGACGTAATTATACAGTGAAACTCATGATAATTGGATACCTTTATCATACATATTTACATATAATTTACTTATATTTTATACAAAACTGAAAAAAAAGTTAACTTGTTAACAGCTTAAAGAAAAAGCTATGGTGCTCTTATTATTTCTTTCTATATTTTTGATTTCATTTTATACCGTTTCTTTCCATTACCTTATTACAGCATTATTTCCAAAACAATCTTGTTTTAGATAAGATTAGAATTAAAATAGTTTTTAACATGTCTCATGTGAAATAATGTTATAGTTTATTAAAAAATTAAAAGACACAAAACATTTTTTAAAAATATTAAATGAACACAAAAGAAAGTTGAATGGCAATTAATATGGACAGGATTCCACTTTCTTAATCAATTCGCTTTTGCAAGTACGATGATAAATGCGATGATAATAGCATTGGAATTGCAAGGAGAAAACAATATTGGAATATAGTATAAGTAAATAAGGGATGTACATCCCCGAGTAAAGTAGAGCTATATCAAGTGCAGGATTTTTTTCTCCCTAAAAAGTCCAAAACCAGCAATTTGTTTTTCTAAAGATCCTACAAGGATAAGTCCAGACACGATGAAATATGGTTAAGAGAACCCCGCGTTCAATAGTGCAATTGCAGCAGACCTCCTAGTGTTTAGCACACTCAGAGAAAGTCCTAGAACGAAGATGCCCACTGAGAAAGTGAGTAATAATTGTCTGACCCTTACAATAGAAAGCAAGAGTCAGAGCTTCCCGCGCCGACAACTACGATACCAGTAGTGGGAAGGCGGGACAAGGCAAGTGGTTTGATTTCAGCTTTTAGCAACTAAAAATAATTTCAAGTGAGTCAGGGGAACAGAAGGCAATGAAGGATCAACAGTTCACGATTTAACTAAAGTGTCTGTGATATCATTACCATCGATGGCCATTATAATATATATCATTAGATTTATATCATAATATATCATTAGATTTATATCATAATATATCATTAGATTTATATCATAACATATCATTAGATTTATATCATAATATATATCATTAGTGAATAATATCATTAGACTTTTGAGATACTGTTCCTTCAAAAACATTTTATTCAATCAAACTGGATTTAATCAAAAAGAGTATGAATACAAAATCACCAGTACCTATTCACTACTCCTCAAAGCTAGACAATGGATATTTAGTATCCTGACAATTTGCACATGGATTTGAAACTCACTTCGGATATGGATGTCTGTAATATTTCAGTGTATGTTACAAGCAATTGACTCTGGTCTAATTATCCATCTGTCTGTAAAATGTGTCTACAGAGTAAAAAATAAAATAGCTTTTACTATACAAGTCATTGAACTTCAACAATATTCGATAATAGTTACTAAGAAAAAAGTGGACAGACAATAATCATCGCTTTCACATGTCTGGAACTTAAAGAAATTTTTCATTAAAACATGAAGAATCCACAATTCCTTAGAAATTACAAATTTACATTTATAAACTATTATTTTTAAAGGCATTAGGAATTAAAATGCATAATTCACATGCTTATATATACATACATATATATATATATATATATATATATATATATATATATATATATATATATATATATATATATATATATATATATATATATATATATATATATACTTTCAAATGCCATAAGGATAATAATTTTAACATATTTTAGGCATCATAATAACTGACTTTCTTCATTTTCTTCATAATAATTTTGTATGATTATTTGAATAGTAAAACATGTTTACTATAATTTATTAATTAATTAAAAGGCTTAAATAAAAATTTTATTTAATATTTTTAATCAGAACATTTATGAATTATCTTTGTGCATTTATTAAAAAAATAAACTTTTTTAGTAGGAATGAATTTTATTTTCTTGATTTTTTTTAAAAAGTAGTAAAAAATAAAACTTAAATTGATCTAATCTGCAAAAAAAAAAAATTTGTATCTTTGTGGTTTATTATGAAAATAATCCATAAATTTAGAAATTAAGAGTGTCATCCATTTCTTTAACTGACAGAACACAAAGTTTACATAATCTAATCCTATGGGCCGCAGAGCTTTATCTAATCATAATTATATCCCTATCATAGAGAGTTAATGTCAGAATTTCATTGATTCAAATAAATTGACATTTTATAACATCAAATGTGTCATGTTTTACCACAATACCAATTAATACACACAAAATGATGCAAAACTAAAATTATTTCTTAATTGTTTCGTTAGGAAATTATGGAATTTGTAAAATTTTTTCATTCATTCAAATAAGATGTCCTCGAATAACATGAAAGAATTTATACTGTTACAAGCATTTATTTTTGATACCTTGGTGTATCCATGACTTACACTATCAATGGCACAGAGTTAAAGTAATAATTTATTGAACGAAACCCATCATTAAATCTAAAGTAAATGAATGACTAGAAATGTCAGAAATTTAATAACTGAGCCTAAATCAATGAAATTAAACGAATTATACAAACAATTTATTTTATAAAATGCATGAACGAATGTTGTCATTCATCAAACAACTCTTCTTCCGCAATATATCACAGAGACATTTGAAATCAGTCCTTTGCAAATGCTTCGCAAAAGACAAATGGATTGAACACAAGTTCATTAATCATATTCCCTTAAATTCTATTAAATGAAGCTGAAAGACAACAATATAAATAAAATATTTGATGAGAACATTTTTGGTAAAACAACATGTTCAACTTGTCACATAGAGAGAGGAAAACTATTTTAGAATAAAATCTGTTACTTAATTTTGGAAATAATTATCATGCTTCATCTAGTTTTACGAAATTTCTTTAAATTATAAATATTAAAAGCAGTTCATAAAATAATAAACATTTAATGTAACTAACACATTTTTAATTTAATATTTATGTTAAAATCGTAAGAAAATTAAGTAATAATATTAAGGTATACATATCGACATCCTATAATTCAAATATTAACAGGTTGAATATTTTGACGCAATTTGTGTTAGGTTTCTTTTAAAGAAAGTAGTATTTACAAATAATTTATTCTTTTATCAACTAATGCGGAATATGGATTTTTTAAAATTATATTTTCATAACATTCATTATGAACGTTAATTTGATATTATAATTTTCAATCAAAAATTAGCACAAGCTTATAATTGTGGCTTTGAACCAATCAAGACACCTTTTACATTTGTTTGATAATATATTCCCTTAAAAATAATACAAAAAAATGTTAGATTTGCATTTTAATCTCCTTGTAGTACCTCACTGCAGCGATATTCGATAGAGAAATTCAAAAATTAAATTAACTTGTCAATAAAAGCGTCAGATTGGTCAAAATATATAAAAATGTAAGTTTAATGCTATTTGACTAGGTAATTTAGAGAATGCATAAATTTCGGAAATAATTCCTAATCTCAACATAACACTCACTGTACGATTTTATTCAAAAAGGGGAAGTAGAAAAAATATCGAAAAAATGCCTCAGTCTTTAAATAACACACAAAAAAATGGCAAACTCTCTAAGCACTTAAATTTTTCTCCTTCCTTTTTATTACTCAGATAAATATAAAATTATGCTCATTACCATTTCAATGGACAATTCACTTTAAAATGAAATAAAAATATCTCGTGGATATCAAAGCGAAATTTTTCGTTTTTTTTATTGGACGTTCCCCCAGCCATACATTTACTTTGCTCCATGTCACATATTCTAGAAAGGGCAATAATATGCAAATTCTGTCAACTCCCAATCACTTTTTGTCGTTTCATGGTTGATTTTTTATACTTTGACCTCCCAGTTCTCTTTTACCTGGAAAAGTAATTCATTTTAATTTATTTTAATTCTCGAAGTCAGAATTGCAAGCAATTTCCGTTCTGCTTCAATCACATAAAATCGGGAAAAACTGCTCAAATAATAGAGGTTGGGCAGGGCCTATGGCTGAATGGCATTCTTTTTTCTATAAAACTATTCTCGGATAGAAGACAGATTTTTCAGAAATTCAGCTCGCCTTTTATTGAAATAAAATAAACAAGAACTGGGAAACATTCATTACCTAAATATGATGAAGTATTTTAATACCCTAATTTATCCAGCTAAAAATGTAATTTTAAATAATAATTGATTTTATAAATTGCTTTTGAATAAAAAAGTTGATTTGCCAAAATTTTTTATTTTTTTCACTTTTTCCAACTTAAAGAAGCAGGGAAGTAAAATAGTGTTTTTCTTATATCTTTACATAATCTGGTCTAATATTTTTAAGAACCTTAAAATCATAATGAAAGTGGCTAATTCTCATAATTCTTACAAACATATTCTATCTCCATATTTGATAGGTTATATTATTAGATAAAAAAGAGAACATATATAAGTGAATGTTTTCGTCTCTTTAGATTCTTGTTCATTGATAAAAACTGCTAACGTAAGCAAAATTAATACATTGTTTATTACGATCTCAAATAGAATTTAAAAAACAAAAGTAATAAAAGGATTTTATATTAATCTCATTTCTAGATTAATCTTATTTATTTAAAATGATTTTTTTCATCTAGAATAAATATATTCTTAATGTTTTGTTGAAAGATACAAGTCTCTTTCATATATAGTTAATATAGAATGTTCTCCTCACAAGATGTTTTAAAAATACTCATATTGTGGTGACTATCGAAACAAAGAAAATACTCCAAATTTATCTAGAATACTTTACGAATAAAACACAAGAAAATGTATTTTGTATTTAATACAGCTTGTATTCACTTTGAATCAAATCATACAAATGCTAAAACGTGCTTAGAAGAATATTGTATTATTTGTTGTATCATTTATTTAGAATTTATTTAGAATATTGTATAATTTATTTAGAAGAATATTGTATCACCTTATGGAACTTCTAGAAGAGATGTCAGTGGAAAACATCGAATCTAATTTGAACGCTCTAAAATAGATCTTAACGGTCCCATTGTGTTGTTGTTAAGAGACTATGAAGGTCACTTTACCTTCATTTTCATCAAATTAAGATTAGACAAGTACCACTGCATCAGTTAAAGTTTAATTATTCCAGAAAATTCCATGTTCCACTGGAAACAAGTTTTGTATTAGGGAAAAAACTGTGTTGACTAAAATGTCAACATACTTCCCCATTGATTGTTCTTTTCAAAGTTACGAATTAGTAGGAATAAGCCAGCAAAAAACAAAATAAATAAATAAATAAAACGCGACTGACCATACCATGATAGATCCACTACCATAATTGACAGTTGAAAGAGATATAATTACAGTCAAACGCTTGAGTAAGCATCCGCTCTTATATGGAAAAAGGTGTAAAAGATGATTCACCTCACAGCATAACTTTCTTTCACTTAAAGTTTGACCACATTTTATGACTTCTTGCTTAAGTCTATATGAATATTTTGATCACAGTTATTCCAGCTAATCTGGTTTTTATTATTGGGCCTTTTTTTAGAATATTTTAGGTTTGACATAGTAAATTTTTGACTTAAACATAAGACTTATAAGATTGCACTTGAACTATCTCATATACAGGTGACTAACAATATGATGGAAACACCAATAAATAAAAGGGATATTTATAATTATACGCATTAAAATAAAACTCTTGTTACTAATTTTTTATTGTAATAATGCATATTATGAATGTATGGGTAGTTTTAGCGAAGTTGAAAGTCTTGAAAATGCGAGCGTTTGATTAAAATAGACCAACAATTGTTGAAGCAGATTGCAATGGCTAAAAATAAACATCTGCAGTCAAAGTCTCCACAGTTAGGATATACCTTCATAAACATAACATATGCGGCATAGCGATTCTTCCTAAATCACTTGTCAGATTTATTGACACCAACTGTTTTATAATGTGGTGCCACAATCTCAAGACATTGTCTATTGATGAGAAGAAGAAAGCTTATATGATCCAAGAAATAGCTTTCAAACTTTTCTCCATAAAAAAGTAGCTACACTTTTCGAATGGCAGAAATGTATGATCGCGAAATTGCTTTCTTCCATCTCTCAGTCATGGATACGAATTTGTTATGATGTGGATAACGGTGTACGTTCTACTTTTATTTATTTATTTATTTTGCTTAGTCATAATTTTAAAGAAAAGATGATTAGCAAGAAATATAGAAAAAGTTTTTTTGATCAGGTCATATTCCTATGATCCAACTTTGTTTCCTTCAGAAGAAAGAATTTTCTAGGGTAATATTGCACCTATTCACGCTCATGTTCATCAAACTATTATTGGAGTGAAACATTCCCTTACCAGGCATAGTGACTTGATCTTAATATAATGAAATATAATTGAGCTGTCTATTTTAGAGAACTCAATCCGGAAACGACATCCAACACAGGCACCTCGTTTAGAGTGTTTACAATTACTCCAAAAAAAGGTATTATTATTTTCTAACTATTAATCAGAACTTGAAAGATTAGATTTCTGGTCGAATCTAATCTTCATTGCCTATTATTAAGATGTATACCAAAGGTGGTTCTACCCTCATATCATAAAGCATTCTTCATAAGTCTGGAATACTTACGTTATTTTGATATAGACTTCTATATTTTACGATACAAAATTTGTTGCTAGGATTATATTTAAATTATTAAATCTTAAAACTCACATTCTGAAATGTTATTTTTATTCTTAACTGTTTCTGTAGTTTTCATAATCATTTGAAGTATTTAGGTATGTTGTATTTATGGTAAGATAAAACACATGTGATGACAGAAAGCACGAATGCTTTCAAGAAACATTTGTTGTCTCTTCTTTTTGAAATTTTATAAAAAAGTGAGTATATGCAAATTACATAAGTCAACAAATGTTTCTCTCAGAACAATGAAGTAAACAATATTTTATACTTTAATAAAGCAATTCTTTCGAATATCTGTTTTTTGTAATGAAAGTATGTGATTTATTTAAATAAAATCATTAAATTAATCAAGAAGTTATAAATAAAGATTTCCTTTTTATTTAATTGATCATAAATCATTTAAATTTTCACTCTTAAAAAATCACCTAGATTAAGCAAAGTTATTTATTATAAAAATATTTAATTTATATTTATCAAACAAAAACGAAGCATTTTTTTAATTATTTTACTTTGAAAGAAAAATAGACATGTATTAAATCCAATTCGTTTCAAGTGTAAATTTAATACATTTTTTTGTAATTCCTATCTATCTAAAAATTAGTTTACTTTTTAATTTTAAAAATTCAATGAATTTATATGTTTAAGGTAACTTAAATATTATATGCACACATATATCCTAGTTAAAAAACAAGTTTTCTAATAGAAACATGAGACAATATCTTCATAAATACTTTAATTTATTTTGAAAGTAAAATACATGAATTCAATGTGATCAAATTTTGACTTAAAAGCATAGTGTTGCACAAAAATTTGATATGATATTCACCCAGGAAAATTAATTTGCTTAAAAGCATAGAAAAAAATTTACTGAATTCAAAAACATTACTACATCAAATTAGCTAATACATTTCCATGTTGCCTTAACTGTTTATAAACTAAATTTTTTTATTTCAAAAAATAGTTTTTGGCAAACATTTAATTAAATTTTAAAATATATTTCCTAAATGCAAATATTTATTTGTAGCTTAACAGACACTCGATAGTAAGAAAAAAATATTAACATTACTTTAGTTAAATCATATATATTAAATAAATATATTTTGTTTGTATACTATTCTCGAAATGGTCTTCTGACTTATTAGATAGAGCTACTTTCATTTATCAATAAACATTCTCTTAATCTTATTTGAATATATAATTCGTTTCTATTGCTTAGTCTTCAAAATAAATCAAATTAAAAACTTGATTTAATAGCAGCTGTCCAGGTAATACAGAATTCAATCTAAATAAGAAGTTACATTTCAAAAGAAAATAGAAAAAGTTTTATTTCATGAGTATTTTTTTTCCTACGAAAAAAAGAACAATACTGGAAATGGATAAATGCTATTAGAATCACGGTTACTGCGTTGAAGTTCATAGTTTCTTTTAACAGGAAACATATCTCCTTCTTGCACTTGGTTTAAATTGTTGTTCGCGTAACTGGAAAAAAGCACTATATTTTATTTCTCACCTCACTTCTACAAAGCAAAGAAAAAAATGGACAATGCACTTGAGTTAAGTTGTTATTAGTCTTCCTCTGTGAATTGAAGTGAAGTTAGACATTACAGCTGAGAAGTTTAGTGACAGATGGGGAGCTTTCATTAAAGTATATAGCGCGTATCTGTATCTTTTTATAGTTAGAGTGATATTAAAAAAAATCAGAGTTGTTTTTAACACTTTCTTAATAAAACCTATTTTTCTAAAGGTAGAGATATTTCCTATCTAAAATTCTAAGTTTAAAACAAATTTATTACACACAATGGAAACTAATTTATATTAATGAGCTTTGAAAATGTAACATGTTTTTATTCCATTGATTTCTTAACAATGTGAGAATATGTTTTACTTGAAGTGAATGTTCATTTTTATTTTATTTTTGAAGTGTTCTATGTTCCAGATTCAGAACAATATATAATTATTCAGAACAACGAAGAAATGTTGATCAGAATTCCACAGTTTCCAGTTACATCTAAATATGTGTGTTACAAATAATTTATATCAAAATAAAATATATGATCAATATATGCCCACACATATGCTAATTATAATATTTTGTTCATATTGTTAACAATATAAGATACTTGGAATATATAAGTCAATATATGCATTAGTAAAATAATGTAAAAAGACCTGAACTATTGCATGTTAGAAATATATGTATTCAAAACTAACACAAATGAAAATAATTTTATTTATTACATTGAGCGCCCAACCATTAATTGAAATTTTTCATATCTATTCATGGCTGCATTTTGTTTTCTTAACTTTGTATAATATTTTTTCCTATGAGATAACTTTGTTTCTTATTTAAATTAAGGCGTAATTAATATCTACATTATCTAATTAAATTCTAAAATATATAACAGTATATTTTATTTGTTTTTACTGATAGATTTCTTTGTTAAACCAAATTACAAAATGAATGACACTAATTTCAAAACTGTTTTTTTAAATATATAGTTTATATTATAAATGATTCATTTCTCATTATTCACTTATATTATGTATGATTCATTTCTCAAAGCATAAAACTACCAACAGTATTTTAAGCTTATTTATGTTGAAAAAATAAGTTTCCTTATTTTTAAATCTTAATAAAAGTTTACAGCTTTTCACAGAGAAAAAAATAATAAATTGATAATCATAGTGTTAGATAAATAGAATAATATATCAACTAAACAATTATAAAACTATATATATATTACATATATTAGTAGTAGTAACTAATATACATACATACATACTATATATATATATATATATATATATATATATATATATATATATATATATATATATATATATATATATATATATATATGTATATATATATAAGTATCAAATTATTTAAAATAAATGAATAGTAATAAAATAAATAATAGTTTGTGTAATAAATATGATTATGATTAAGAGCATCTTATAATATTTTTTTTGCTTTTTCATATATCATTATAAAAGTACATAATTCTTAGAATTTAAAACATCCACTTTTAAACACAGTTGTTCCAACATTAATTTAACAAAACATTTATAATTATTAAGAAAATTTCTTTATTCTTATTCAAACTTATTTATAAAATACAAAAATCATCCCAAGTATCTCCTTAAGCCCTATCTGATTATTTTAATTTTTAAGCAGATAGATATCATTCATTTATAGCAACAAAAACAAAAAATGTTTTAACTTAGCAAAAATTGTTTCCTGTACCTTTAATATTTCCTACAAGTATATTTTTAAAAATAACTTTTAAAAATGTTTTGCCATGTGTAGCTTTTAAGGAATATTTAACTTTATATGTACTTAAAGATATAGGTGAATATTAATTGAAAGAGAGATCCATAAAATAAATTAAAAATGAATACGTGTTAACTGAAAATATAAAATTATCACATAATTCTGTAGCTTTACAAAAATTTATTATTAAATTTGCTCGTAAACTTTTCATTTGAAAAACCTTTTAAGTATATGAGATAATTAAGGAAAATATTGATTTTCTGTTTTGTAATTATAATTTTTTTTCAAATTGTCAATGTTTGCTTGCATATATATATATATATATATATATATATATATATATATATATATATATATATATATGCACTGCAAGAATTGTATTTATATAACAACGAAGAGTTTCTTTAATTACAACCTAGTGAATATATTGTGTTACAAGCCTCATTTGAAATTCTTTAAAAGTTTTGAGCTTTGATTGATTAATGGACATTTAAGATCAATTAGTCTGATTTACTCAGTTACAAAATGGAAATAAAGAATTAAAAAAAATAAAAACTACATACATATGTATGAAGAGATAGTTTTTTCATAAAAAATTATTCGTATGTTGTTGCATTTGGTAAGAGCTACGAAAATATCAAAAACCGTTAACAGCATAAAATCACTAGAATCAAAAGAAACAATATTTAGAGACTTCTTTCCTGCTTCCTATTGAATTAATAGCATTTTTTGTTTGTGTGTGTATGTTGAAGACTAAGCCATTTGGCTGAGATGTATCCATTCAAAATATTTTAAAAAAATTTGAAACATCAAATCAAAAGTCATTATTATTGTAAGCAATTTTCAAACTTATTTGGGGAATATATATTGCTAATTACAAAAATTAGTATTTTATATTACTTTAATTGGTATTCATAGGTAACTGATCAAAGTACAAATTTCTACAATATATTGTCAAAATAAGAGCATGAAGTGTTTGGAATGGTTATGTAGAGATCTTAACATCGTAGTATTTACTAATATTATGTTTATTAGAATACCTTAAGCCGAGCAGAACTCTTAGTTAACTTAAAACCAGAAAAAATGTATAAACACTAATAATCAATAAATACTATTGTGATAAGCAAGATAATGAGAAGATTCCTTTACTTTACTTTTCATAAGAGATATCTAAACAAATCCAAGAAGTTATACTCTATTTTAACACTAAGCAAAAATATTCCTACAATAATCCTTCATTTGTGTACTATAATGAAATAGCCCTTTTATTCGTCATTCTAAATTCATTCTGTTTTTAAGACTAAATTTGTTTGCTTTATCCAATCCCATTAGATATATTTCTATAGAGGATATCTTTTTAATTTTTATAAGAGTTTTTTAAAGACATAAAATTTACAGATAAGCACCATCCATCTGAATATGTGGTGGAGGAAAACATTTATAAGACACCAAAGTTACAACAAGTTCTTAAATTTCTAATAATTTACAGTAGTTACATCAGCAATCCTTTACGTGTGTGTTGTGCGTGTGTGCCCATTCAAATACACAATCTAAGTTCTTTGAATAATAATTTTTAAGATTTAATAAAAAATGAAATGTTAGATCAAAAAAATAAAAAGTTAGACATAAATTGGAAAGTGGTTACTGAAATGTTATTTTATGCCTGACTAAATGACTACTTTATTCTGGTTTTAAGTAACAGAATATGGTATTACTATAAATATATTTAAAAAATAGTTTTTAAATTTCAAGTGTAGTATATTAATCAAACATAAACTTTCTTGCTTAAGTATTCCGAAACGGATGTTTCTAAAAAATTAAAATGGGGTATAATGCATTTAAAAAAATCTTAAAACTCATATTCCTATAACTCCTATAAAGCTCATCTCTTTGAAAGAAAAATTTAATAAATACATATCTAACACTCATCTAAGTAATAAGCAGATAGCCGTAAAGCCGTGAGATCAATATGCAAAACAAAATGGAAATTCCACTCTCCACCCAATTGATCCCCCCTCCCAGCAGAGTGAATGCAAAATAAAAATAATATGATGTGAAGGAATCTTGAATTTTTATTCGAGATAAAATTTTATGAATTATTTAATATTTTATCAAAAAGTACTTTTATTTTATGTGAGATAGGTGCCTTAAACTTAAGCATCAAATTAGGAATGATTATTTCTGTTATGTCAAAGGAATTTTTCATCAATTTCTTGTGAGAGCGATAAACTTTCTTCATTTTAATCGTTATGAGAGTTAAAAGAAATGCCTTATTTTCTTTATGTAAAAAAAGAAAAAATATTGTAAAAAATTCTGTAAATCAATATATTTCAAGTAACATTTTTAAAAGTATAAATTCTGATAATATATTTGAAAAATTTAACACTTTGCGCTTTGAAATTTATATGTATAATTTTATTGTATTAATTCAATTTTTTATAATTGTATTATTATTTAATTATATAGTGCATATAATCCAGTACATTAGTGCGTGTGTTGCATATAATCCAGTACTTTTGCGCGTGTTTTGCATATAATCCAGAACTTTCATGTGTGTTGTATATAATCCTGTACTTTTGTGTGTGTGTGTTGCATATAATCTAATACTTGTGTGTGTTGCATATAATCCAGTCTTTTTGTGTGTATTGTATATATTCCAATCCTTTTGTGTGTGTTGCATACATTTGTGTGTATTTTGCATATAATTCAGAACTTTTGTGTGTGTTTGCGTATAGCATATAATCCTGTACTTTTGTATATATAGCATATGTCTAGGTAATATTACATTTAGAATAAATTAGTTTGCATAAGTTAAACTTATTTAAATTGCATAAAATTTGGTTATGAAAGAAAGATATATGTAATTACATATAAAGCTTCATAAAGCAATTTAGAATTGGAAATTCTTAGAAACACACTTTTCACTAATGTCTATGATTTGTAACTTAATCGAATATAAATGGTGATTCATGTCAATAAGAAAGGACATTCATATGAATAAAATAACATTTTATTCTAACTACTATTTAAAATGTATAAAATATGTTTTGGAAAATTCAAGAAATTCACAATTTTAGCTTTAAGATGAATTACATACTCATGTAGCTTTTAAAAAGTTAAAATATTTTAAAAGAAAATGAAATGAAAAAATGTAAATAATGAAAAAAAAAGTAAATAATAAATAGTTTATTCAATACTTATTACATAACATCATCATAATTTAGAAATTCATTTATTTTAAATTGGATTTCACAACAAATTTTAGACATGTTCAATTGAAAAAAATTTTCTTATCTTATAAAATTATCATTGAATCCATTTTAAACAGAAATACACTACATTTTCCAAAGAATATATGAATAAATTACCATTAATAATGTGTTGGGTAAACTTCTATAATCTTCATTAAGCTAGAGAAAGAAAGTTATTTGTCACTTTTCAAAAACATTTACAAACTTAAGCTCATTGAATGTATCTTCAGAAGTATAAAAATAGCCTGAAAATATTTTAAAGGTTGGTTGAGTAAATATGTCTTTGAATAAGATAATTTAAAAGTAATACAAATAGTCATATAATGAATACAGTTTTTAAAATTGCTAGCTATTTTTATTCTAAAATTAATGAATTATATAAAAAACGTTACTTTGCTTTAAAAAAACCTCTCACGTAATGACGAATTACTAGATGTTATTAAAAACCTATCTCTCAAACTTACATTTATTAACTTGCTATTTACCATTAATTTTAACAAATTATTTACCCTTAATAAAGACAAAATAGTAATTAGCACAAAATTCATTATCTATTTATATCCTGAATTTCAAATATCAATTTTAACACTTTTTTGTTCCTTATATTACTAACCCAGGCATAAAATTAAAATATGATTTCTGTAAAATAAAAGATCAGAAATTGAAATACAAAATCAACTTTAAAATTGTGAAATACATTTTTTTCACGACAATCCAATAAAATTACACTTTCTAAAAAATACTTAAGTAATTAAAGGCATTTTATTAAATCAATTTGTAGTACTATTTCATAAATAAAAACTTTTATTGTAAAATTAAGAAATTTAAATTCATTTGCTGGTGTATTTTAAATCAGTTTGTTTATTAATTGTGTTATATTAGTTAAACATATCATGTTTATTTATATCTTTAGAAATTATTTGGTACCCCATTTTGTAAATATATCACAAATATACACTAAAAATATTCCACCCTCTATTCATAATCAATTTGTAATACTATTTCACAAATAATAATTTTAATGTACAATTAAGAAATTTAAATTCATTTGCTGGTGTATTTTAAATCAGTTTGTTTATTAATTGTGTTAGATTAGTTAAACATATCATGTTTGTTTACATCTTTAGAAATTATTTGGTACCCCATTTTGTAAATATAACACAAATATATGCACAAAATATTCCACCCTCTTTGCATATTTTATGACTGTTGAAAATGAACATAAAAAGCAATTATATTTCATTTCTTAAATTGCAAATTTTTTTCTTAACAGCATTAAAATCTAATAAAATATTTAAGATTTAACGATAGAGTTTAAGAAATCCTCAACTTAATATGTGAAAATGAATTCCGCAAATTTTTAGCAAAAGTGAATTTTTAGATTATCTTAATTTAGTCATTTTTAAATCTTCTGATTATATATAATTTAAAATATTGAATAAGATATTATTTAATTGCACATTCAAAATTATTTCTATGATTTCTAAAATATATTTGCTTATTCATAATCTAGTTATATATACATTCCTAACATACTGTAAACATATTATCATTCAAAGCAGTATCATTTATTGAGTTTCCTACATGTATTTAACTTTTTTAAGATAAAATGTTCTTCATTTACAATTTCAGCCCTTATTGATTTATTTTAATAAAATTTGTAATAAATGAAATATTTATTGTAATACAATTAATTGATCATTTATAAATGAATGAAAACATTTAAGCATTAAAGTTGTTGTATGATTTCTGAAACCCATATCAAGATGAAACATCCTATATAGTCATGGCCTGCAGTAAAATTTTAATAAAATGTATTAATTTCTCTGATTATTAAACTGTTGATGTCTAAGATTATTTTGTTTATCCGTTAGTTTTGATATTCTTAAGTGGCAAAATTTCCTTGCATACTCATATATTTAAACAATAATTAAAATTCATATAGTTTATGCTTTTTCCAAATGGAGGTATAACTTTTGTTTTTATAAATTTACTTATAGCTTTGTTTTAACTAATAAAAGTTCAACTGGAAACACTGATTTGTTACAGCTTAGTTCATTATTTTAAAGATTAGATAAAATTTAAAAATGAAGCAATTTAATATCCTTTTAAAATTCTCTTCCACACAGAGGTATTTGAATATTAAAAACATTTATGACGACTTTTCTGATTATGCATGAATTATACTTTTGAAATACTTAGCTTTTACTAGCAAACAAAACAATATTTGTTGACGTAGCAATTTTCTGCACATATGAATTGTATTTTTTTAAAACTTTGATTCACCTTTCAAGCATTCTCAACTCCATTTTTAATCTATTCTGTTCTCCTCAGTCAACCCGCTGGGATTTCGTTTTTGTAAGAGTGAGTTAGACTGGTACATGTAAGCTTAAGTTTGATTTTGTTTTAAATTATCATAATTTTTTCTTAAAAATGCATTCTTTCAAAACACACTTCATGTCCACAGTTTTCTATTTGTCATTTTGTGAGCAAGCATAATAGAAATTTAATGCGTACGACCTAAAATATAAGAGCACTTCTGTAAATATGGATGAACATGATTCGGGCGGTAACAGTACCCATTCCGAGACGAATAAATGAGTTTCAATAGCTGAAAAGTAACTTCTTTCTGTTTCCAATGGTACTATTTTTTATCTTTTAAAAGTCTCAAAGAAATGCAGTTTCTTTTCTGGTGGGAATTGAAATTCCTTTCTTGTGTAGATGAGTTTCTTAGATTAACTTCTTATTTAAGTCGGTCAAAATACAAAAAAACCTTTCGTGTTACATATAAAGCAAAATTTACCTCTTTTTCACATTTTATTTCTTTTGATGTACTTGAAACAAAGAGTGAACGCATTATCAATTATTTCAAAATTAAAGATTCCATAAATAATTTAACTGCAACAGATATTTTACGATCATTTTCAGCTTTATGAAGATTTATGAGCTTGAATATAACGGAAGTAAATAAATTACACACTTAATCATTTGGTATTATGTAAATATCTATATAACTAAAGTTTTTTTAAATAAAAATTTAAAGATTTCAATATCGTAGATTCAAAGATTAGTATGAAAGATTTCAATATCACAAAATATCCGTGATACATAATATAATATGTTTGCAATAATTTTAGCTCTCAAAAATTATCAAATTTATAAAAATTATTAAAAGCCCATGATCACACAATAACAATTTCTTTTCTTGAAATTAAAAACATAAGGTAAAAGTTTCAGTACATTTTAATGATTTAAAAAATCGAATGTATTCAAGATTACTTTTTGTAACTTATTTTAACAGTTCTGTTCCTATTTTAACTTTTATTTTAACAATTAAAACTTCTCAAGTCTTATAAATCACTTTATAATTATAAAAAGATTTCTAAAAGCAATTTTCAGTTTCTATAAAGGATGGAAGAACTTAAAGAAATTTTTTAATGCACAAGCATATCAATCATTTCAAATCTACTTAAAAGCGGATACTAATAGTAATGATTGTTAATGCGAAATCACTTAGTTATTTTCTATTATACATATCAAGCTTTGAAAAATTTTATTTTTATTAACTTCTTTTAATACATTTAATTTGACTGCTTTTTTGATCATAGAGAAGTCTTATTTTAAATATTAAAACACTTATTTCATTTCATTTTCCCACAAAAATTCCTCAGAAAGATATCCTAACTATAAATAAGTTCTAATGATAGAAATAATATTTTATGAATTACTATATATCTTTTTTTTAAATTACAATATTAAATACTAAAGATATTTAATAAACCTTTCTTAAATCAACTAGTATTATATAAATTATTTAAATGTCTGTCATGATTCCATTTATTTATTGATAAGCAAATCAGACAACGCATGTATTAGAAGTATATAATCGTAAAAATATATATGAAAGAAAAATTATTGACCCACACTATAACGAAAATAAAAATGACCTATTTTCATATTACCTTAATATAGAACCATTCCAGATTTAAAAATTAAGACTTTGAATTTCTCTTTCTGATTAGAATGCTTTAAGTGTTCTTGATTTTTTATGTTTAGTTAAAATAATTGGTTAAAAATTTTAATGTATTTATATATGACCTATGTTATTCACATTAAGAGTATGTTTCTCGAGAATGCCTAGTCTTCAGTCAACATAACTTTATTTAGCATAAATTATTTTTTTAAAGTGAATGATTGCAAACATACTCTCAAAGCATACATCGTCCAATAAAATGTTTTAGTAACCATGTAAATAAATCTGTGAGAATTTGCTTAGAAATATGTTTTTTCAATGTCTGAAAACTAAATGACTGATTGTATATATATATGAATATAATGAATTAAAATAGAATTCGCTCATTAAAATACAGTGCATTTAGTACAATTTTTCTCAGTTTAAAGAAAATTTTCATTGCATCCCTCCAAGGAATATCAATAGCTTTTTGAAAAATAATACATTCTTATAATTATACTTGTTTAAAAACAAGTGTATATAAATCATACAAAAAATTCTAAGTATAATAAAGATGTTTTTATACTTCATTTCTCCTTCATAAGAGATTTGACTCTGCCTTGTGGAAAACTAATGTCAAAATGCTTTTTAATATCCACCCTAAATTATAGTCTTATGGGAGGAATTTTTTAGATGTAGGTCATATTCCCGTGTTGCTAGGGAGAAAATCCGGAAAATTTCCAAGCACCCTTATTGAAGCTTACCGTGACCTAAAAACAGAATAGTGTTCTCTATAGCGAAAAATCTCAGATTCGATCCTGGACAATGTTGAACAGCAGTAAATGGATGTTGCACTTCTGCGCTTGGATGTTTGCTGAGTTCACCTTTGCGGTACATGAATAGGACTTATTAAAAAATTCTAACTATAATATATAAATGTTTTTATATTTTATTTCTCTAGTATAAGTGATTTGATACTGAGTACTGAACCACACCCAATATTAAAATGCTTTTTAATATCCATCTTAAATTATTGTCTTTTGATTCGATTTTTCCTTGATGTAAGTAAAATTCCCTTTTCGCAAAGGAGACAATTAGGAAAATTTCCAAGCACCCACACTGAAGCTTACCGTGGTCTAAAGGTAGATTAGTGCTTTTTTAGTGAAAGAT
This sequence comes from Latrodectus hesperus, assembly GCA_037975125.1. Classification (NCBI taxonomy): domain Eukaryota; kingdom Metazoa; phylum Arthropoda; class Arachnida; order Araneae; family Theridiidae; genus Latrodectus; species Latrodectus hesperus. The sequence continues at coordinate 35,473,354 of CM075854.1, forward strand.
CAGAGATTCGATTCTGGCCAATGTTGAACAGTAATAATTGGATGTTGTACTTCTCCCTTCTGCATATACTTCTGCTCTTGGGTGTGTACTGGGTTCCACCTTTGCAGGAAATGAATATGACCCATTATCTAAAAAATAAACAGGATAGCAATTTATGCTGTGAATATTGAAATGTCTTACACCAGGCTTAGGTTTTTACAATGTCCATGAAGTGGTGTCAAATCACTCAACCCAACAGATGTGCATGAAGAAAACAGAAAAGTAATATATATTTCACATTGCTAATAAGTGATTGGCTTTGAATCCTCAAAACTTCTCTCCGAAGTGCGTAGTCTGGTTACTAGGCCACGATGAGTTTAATTGCACAAATAAAAAAAGTGAGTGCAATAAAGTTAAAATATCATTCAAGTTTGATGGTTTAATCTAAGGTAATTGCTTTGACTCATGCAGCGCAAGTGATGAAACCCCAGAAAACGCGTCCAAATTTAAATTAATGAAATTCAGGAAAGTAAAAATTCTTATTTTTACTATGCGCAATTAAATTTAAGAAATCAGTTTTATTTACTATAATATTTCCAATATGCTGAATTAAATGCAATTTATTATTTTGCAAAAAACTTAAGTTTATAATAAATAATATTGTAATTAAATATTTCTTAAAAGCTATTTATTATTGTATAAGTTCGAGAAAAAATTTAATATTTTCTTACAATTATTTGGAGTAGTATTTTCTAGACTCTAGAAAATACTACTCCAAATATAGTTTAACATTATATTATATATACCACTTCTATACTAGTTATTTTCTTCCTAACTGTTCCCCTTTTAATTAAATTTGAATTAATTTTTATTGATACATTAGAATCAAGTTTTAACATTCCAGTAAAAATAAATCCTTAATGGTTAAGCACTATGAACATTTTCCCAACGTGATTCAAATTTATAAAACTCTTCTTTATTTTATGTTCCTCCTCTGAATGAGAAGATACGAAGTTTAAACTTTGGAATTTGCTCTTGATATCTTATTTCAACAAACTCGTTAAGTTCCTCACATTCTTAAGTCCTTCGAAGTATACTTCATTAAGACCTCGGTAGCCATGAAATATCAAGTGCCTTTAGTGCCTAGAACTTTTTTTTTTCTTCCTGGCTGCTTTTCCCTACTATATTCCTCAGAATTAAAGCTTTAAAAGTTCACCTTCTATTGTTCTGGATTAAAGAATGAGAGTGGGGAAAAGGAATCCCTGACGTTAATGGCGAATTCCGGTTTATTGTTCACCCTGAAGTAAGTCCCAGTCACTGATAGAACACGGACCACTGTTGGAACACGGGCTACTGTTTAATTAAAGCCTTATACCTCAGTCCGCTCCTACAGCGAGCTTTAAAGAAATCGGGGAAGTTGGGAACTTAGAAAGAAGCCATCCAATGAATGTAATTTCGAAGGACCTTAGCGTGAGACACGGGAAAGACAGAAATGGTTAGAGTATAAAGTCCCTTCGATAATTTACTTAAAATCCTGTCTCTTACCGACAGATAATGAAAAAAGAAGAAATCAAAAGCTCCTCCTCTGTTTAATTGAAAAGGGAGCAGTCAGGTAAAAGTAATTAAAGCCATTTCAAAAGCATGGCGATAATTTAATACGCTGGAGTTTCAGCATATTAAATAAGTAAGCTGAAGAAAAGAGTGAAAGAAATCTCTGACTAACGAATTGAATAAGTAGTGAGGGGGAAAAAACGACACACACATTCCAAATGGCTCCATGCTCATAGTCCGCCTCTAGAAACTTCAGCCTTTTAATGAATCTGATACCGCAAAGTATTCATTAGACGATCAAAGAAAATGGAGATGACTGGAAATTATATGAAGTAGAAATAATGAGAAAACGGGGGGGGGAGACGGTGCTTTTGAAAAATAATGTTAATTTGATACAAAAATTAATGCACCCGATTCCAATTTCAAATGTTTCACCATTCAATAAAACGTTTCAGGAAATTTTCCATTGCTCTGAAGAAAATGAGCATAAAATTTGAAGTTCCTTAAATCAGTAACTTTTTATATTAAAATAATAGTCATTATTGTCATTTTTATAACAAAAAATGAACATCAGAAAAAAGTAGCTAAATTATGAATTAAAATAATCTCATTAAGAGAAAGTCTTGTTAAATACGCACACACACATATATATATAGCCTTTATGAATATTAATACATATACTACAAAAATCAGAATTTCGTAATTTTGCGAGTTAATAACAATAATGCAAAATAATAAATATCTTTTTAAATTCTAATCGCATCAAATTTAAATAACTTTGAATATTGAAATCATCAAAACACTTAATTAAAAACAGTTTCGTTAATATTTATGAGATAAAGTAACAAAGAGAGTAAAATACATTGTTTTCTTTATTTAAACTCATAATAAATTGAAATTATTTTATTAAGATTTTAAATAAAGAAAACAATATATCATTTGATTACTTTCAAAATTTTAATCTTAAAAATGAGCAGTTTAAAATTTTGACATTTCTAAGTATAAACTATAAATTTTAATAAAATAACATATTAATTCTGATTCTTCTTGAATCTTTAAGAAATAACTGTAGAAAAAATTAAATTTTTAATTATTTTAAGAATTTATATTCAGCTTTACATTGAATGAAAGAGAAATTAAGTATGGCTAACGAATTGTATTATTTTATTTATTTATAATGAAATTTTTATTTATCTTTTGGTAAATGTTTTTACTTTAAATTAATTTTACTGCAATATTTATATTAGCAGACAGAAGGCTGTATTTTTTTGCATAGAACCTAGATTTTATAAGTAGGTCAATACTTCTGTAAATTGTATTGTTATAAATCATATTGTGAACGATTAGTGATGTCAATGGAAATGTATTACAGTAAAAATGAAATATTCCTAAATGTAAAATTTTATAATAATGAGAAAATGTGATACAGTTCTTGAACGGTAAAATTTTTTTCAATTTATTAAATTTACACAGTAAAAATAATTTTTGATGAATTATAAATGTATTTATAGAAGTTACTATGTATATATATATATATATATATACACATACATATATATATTATATATATATATATATATATATATATATATATATATATATATATATATATATATATATATATATGCAGAAGTACATTAATAATATAAAAATTGTAGATAAAAAATGCACGAGTATAACAATAACATTGTTGCATTTTTTTAACTGGCAAAAATGACGTTTCTATAAAGTACTAATTTCATATGTATAACTAAGCATGTAATATATATACACACTAAAGATAATGTGGAAAGTATAAGAAGACTTAAGTCAGGTTACAATACTTTGATTATGACGGTATTTAAGGAATATAAATTTTACAATAAAATAATTTTTAGATAAAGAATGGAAAATATGTGCATGTAAGTTATTAAATAACATATTTATAGAACTTTATTCCCATTTTTAAATATAGGACTTTGCTTCGATAATAATCTCGTAATAATTTTAAAAAATATAGTAATTTCATTTCTCCGGACTTTAAGTATTTATAAAAGATTGATAGTAATGTGAGAGTATATTTCAGATAATGATAAGGCCTCTTACAACACATTCACATAATTACTTAATAAAATCTCCACATGAAAAAGCCAATTTCTCATTTATTTCTGAATACAGCTGCAGTAAATTAAGAAAATTATAGCATTTTGAAATCCTCAATAAATATTGATATTTTCATTCACTAATGCTTTTCAAAAATGCATGTTAATCTGAATTTTGCATATTAGATATCAATCTGTTTGAATTTTAAAATGCAATATTTGTAATTGCGCAATTGTAATATTTTCAAAGAAATGAGATAATAACATAGGAAATTAAAAGTATTGAGCATTTTTGACTAAATTTAGTTTAATATAAACGAAAAGAAAAAAAATTAAACACTCATTTTTTACAGCTTTATTTCTAAAATGAAATCAGTATTAATACTTCTGAGACATTTATTTTAAAGTATGATTGTAAACACTCCCTAATATAATGAAAATAAATATTAAAATAAATTTATTTTATTTCAATCAATTCCTATCATCAAATACCAAAACATTTTATAGATCCAAAAGTGTTCTACTCTGATTCAAGTTTCCTTTTAATAATTTTACCACAAAATAAATAAGTTTCGGAAGCTTCCTCATCAGATTAAGCGAAAAAAATAAGTCATTGTGAATTTAAAATTCTGCGTTGGCATTCACATAAAATTTTCGCGTTTGAATTGAATTCTTAATTAAAAGTTCGCTTTTACGGTGTTCATTTTTCTAAGCATAATTCAATTGTGAATCTATGCTGGAGCGAGTGTTGTTGTTTCTGTAGCGCGTCCATGCATGCAAATTGCGCAACTACGCTTCGCTGTGAACAGAATTAAATCACCTAATTTACATATGTTCCTTAAATTGAACTTTCTTATAGAATAAGTGGATTCATTCCTTTCGAGTTGGATCAAAGGAGCTAAAGTAATATCCAATGAGGCAACAACTAGAATTTTCTTTTAATGAGGTAATATATATTCATCACCTTTTTCTCTTCACGATCTCTATAGTTGCATTGTTTCAGAGATTTAATAAAATACATAGTTCAGCAAAAATTTTGTTGTCATAAACGTCCTAGTGCTCCATTTGATTTATTAAGAGCTTGTACGAAGTCTTTTTTATGGCGATTTAATTTCCCGTTCGCAATTTTGAATAACAAATAATACATAAAAATTACTCGACGATCAAATTTCTGAATTTTAATAAGGTTTGCTGTTGTTTAAGAATAGACGAGCATCAGATAAATAAAATGAGATTATGTGTCTTTTAATATATAGAATTTAATACTGAAATATATTCGGTGCTTTAAATTTAATAGAAAGATAAATGTATCATCATTTTAAAATGTATTAAAATTTAACGATGTTTTGCAGTGCGTGAAAATAGTCAAACAGTCGTATTCCTTACTACTAAAAATCCTATATCAACAGTTTCAAAATAAATCTTATTATTTAAAAACTTGTTTATTTCATGAGAAATAAAAAAAAAGATTTTTACTTTAAAATAAGTGAGTTCCGATTCTAAGAATATCTTATTAAAAGCTAGGTTCTCTTATACATAAAATAGAATTTACCTTTCCAATTTTCACGTTTAAAATTCCATAAGAAATAAATAGCATTTGTTTTCATTGAATTATAATTTAAAAATAAATATATTTAAAACTAAATAAATTTTGTTAAAACATAGGAAAAAATTTAGTTGCATCAGCGCTATTATACATGCTGTTAAAAAGCGCTATTATAAAAGCTTCGATTATAAAATGTTTCTTAATTTGCTTATTTATTGATATAACTATTTATAAATATCATTTATTTAATCTATTATTAAAATGTTATACATTTTTGTTAATTGCACATACATGACTACATTTGAAAGAGTGTTATTAAACAATATGTATTTTAATATTAAGCTTTTTAAATAATTGATATGGACATGCTATAGTTAATATTTTAATCTACATGATTAAGTATATTTTTATTTAAAAATACAATTATTTCTAACCTCTAAAAATTTGTTTCAAAAATGAAATCTAACATGTTCTTATTAACAATTATAAGAAACTTAATTTTAAAATGTATATTGTTTCATTAAATCCAATATGTGTGTATTTTTCTGGTGCAATAAACTTGAATATCAAGGAAAATATTATAATTTACATTTGCATTCAATTATTATAAGTTCTTAAACCTTATCTTAAAACATCCACTATACTAAATGGAAATAATATGTATACAGGAACTGTTGAGAGTAAAAGGAGATATAGTGAGATATAGTGTTATTTTTGATCACTTGTGTTAAAGTATAATATTAAGTTTGTCTCATATTTTCAGAAACAATTTAAGGCTTCTAGAACTATAATTTAATTAAAGATGAATCCCCTCAACTTATGTCTCATTGATATTCATGTATACCAATATCTTCACTTCATTTGATCTGATTTAACACCGGACGCTTAGGTATATATACGAATAAATGAATTTGAAAAGACCAATATTTAATAATATTGACGAGAGAATAGAGCAAAATATGCATTACTCAAAATTATTTAAGTGTAATGAAATACATTAAACTTAAATGTGTCAAATAATCAATTTAATGTATCTTTAATAAATTTAAAGAAACACTAACACGAAATTATTCATATAAAAATGAATATTATATTAATGAGAGCATAATTATCATGCAGAGTCATAAGGAATGAATAACATGTTTTACATCTGTTTCTCTAACAGCTTGTAACTTGTTTTTCATTGAGAAAGAGATCCAAGAGATCAAAACTTGATCACATCTTGTTTATTTGATAGCACCTTACAAAAAGTGCATGTTTAAACTCATCATCCGACGAAATTTTATAGTTTACTGACTGCTAGGTCAAAATGTTACAATAAATTTTCGGTAAGTTATATGCCCAGCGAGTGAAGTTGTTTCAGCAACTGCCGATGGGCGTTAAGAGTAATTTCTCTAGTAGCCTGTTCCTGCTGTGCGTCCCATCATAGTTCAGCAGGAAAACAAATGACATCTACAAGCTTGATTTTCAGCCACTTCTTTTGAGGTTATGGTGCAATAAATCAATGGACATGATAGCAATCATTTTACCTTAAATGAAGTACAGGTTACAGCTCTGTTAGCTACTGTGCTCAACTATAATGGATATCAGAAACAGAATGTCTTGAACCTAAGATTCTGTATTTGATACTGTACTTGAAGATTAGTGTTCTGTATTTCTTGAGTGTATTTCCTTACAACACTTCTATAGTATATAAATAAATATTTTATTCCCTTTAACATCATCTGTAGCTTAAGCAACAATATCAAATTTTTGTAACATTAAAAACACTTTATTAAAGTACTAATAAAACAACATTGTTGCCGATTTATAATGGCCCCTTTCTGACTAGGTCTTTCTATTATAAATGAATAGCCATACACAAATATCATTATTTATATTAGTTTAACTGTTAGATTTAAGCTTCACTAACCAGATTTACATGAAATTTGAACACACAGCAAATTGTTTTTATTAGTGTATTCTTATTTTTATATTAGCACTGATATTTGATGTCACTCTGTTCAAACAATATACTGACACTTTAAAATTCCTTCATCTGGAATCAAAAAATATATCCTTGTATGACACATAACTGGAATTAATAAATACATTTAAGCTGTCTGTAATTAATGAAAATATTTAATATGCCTTTGTAAAAGGACCCTCTGTATTTTTCATCTCTTTTGTATAAATAATTATAAATTTCCATTTAATTTATTCACTGCTAATTAAATAACATCAATCTAACTAATGATTACACATGTTATAAATTTATAAACAAGTCCTCCTATATACAGAAAACAAATAAAAGATTAATTTTTATTTCACTTAATTATAATCATCCATTATAAATCAAAGCTGGCATTTTAGTAAAATTAATGGAATATTTCGTTGCATATTCGTTACCTGACCAAAATATGCTGAGGAACACAGCTTAAAATTCATCCTTTAAAGGTTCCTTTTCCAATTTTCCTGTAAATGACTTCTCGATATACCATGTGTTTCAACGTGATTAATACATGCTGCTACCATAGCACACTGAGTCAGATTTCCGTCGATTCCTATAGACATCATTAAGAGGAGAATCTTGAATGCGTAACATAAGGATCATTGAATACAGCATAATAGCCCAGATGCACAATTACTATACAATTGTGTAATAAGACTATGTACACTTTTCCTTCTCACGCATACTATTTCAAGCCTCAAAATATTCCTCTCAATAATCTTGATTGGATTTGGAGTTACATGACACTGCATCCAATTTGCACAGAACCCCTTTTGCATTAGCTTTATTAAACACAAAGAAAATTCTCACACGCAATCAGTTAAGCAACAGAATAAGTATAGGAATTTTAGTGTAAAACTAATACATCTAAAATACATAACTGTTTGATCCAAGTTTTAAGCTACTAACATAATGTGTGTATTAAATATACTTTGAAATTTCAATATTAATGTATGTAGGAGCGTCATTATATTTAAATGTAATCACATGGTATTGTAAATAAAAAGGAATTCCGTTTTTAGTATATTATTCAGTACAACATAAAATTTAAAATAGTAATATTTACTTTAAATCATTATTTTTTTAAAAATATCTTTTCACCAAAAATAAAAGAGAAATTTTATTGGGAAGTATTATTCTGAATAACAAATATTATTCTTTCAATTTAAATAATATCTGAAATGGTATCTCGATTTTAATATTCTTTTTTAACATTTAACATGGTGATAACATTAACTTAAAAATAAGCAAATAGTAAAAATATTCACTTTTTCATAATTTTAATAAGTATTGTAAAAATATGGATTTACTTGTGATTAAAAATTTTATCTTTATATAATGAAATAATAAAATTGTTTTTATTTAAATAAATATGTTATTAATACATTTAACTAAAACAGACATACATACATTGAATTTCAGCAATTATTGGAATAAAGATTAGTTCAATTTATTTTTAAACTAAATTCATATTATTCTTGACATAAAGATAAGCAATGAAAGAAATATCACATTATTTTGATCAAAGTATATCAGAATAAAATATGTAATTGAATGCCACCTGAGATATGTTCCTCTTTCTTTTCAGATATTGTTTTATAAAAAAAATGCGAGCCCAATATGAACACAGAAATTTAAAATCTTGATGTAGACGTATTATGTGTGAAATGACATATATACTTCAGATTTATGTTATGAAAATGAATAAAACTTTTCTTATGCACAAACATATAAACAGGAAAGAAAAATATTCCAATGTTTATTAAATTTTCAGTATCATAAAAACATTAAGTTTTTTTTCACTTAAGCCACTTTTTCACGTCTGCTTATAAGCATTTTCCATTTTTTAGAAAACCATGTATAGTAAAATTAAAAAGAAACTCCTATACTTTTTCTTAGATTTCATTTTTTTATTTCTTTATTTTGGCAATTTATGAGTACATTTTTCTTTATTTTAAGCAACTGATAATTTGTTCATTCATTTGACTATTTGTTGACCTAAATTTAATAAAATCCACATTCTCGTGCGTAAGACAATTGATTTCCAGTAATTTACACTACTGATCATTAAAATTGCTGCACCAAGAAGGAATGCAAATAACAGAACGATATTTATATGACACATACATTATAGTGGAAAGAACAAGTGATTAGATTTACAGGAAATTAGGATGTATAGATCTTGAGAAATCAGTACCCAGAGCACCACCTCTGGCTGCAATAACAGGAATTATCCGCCTAGGCATGGAGTCAAACAGAGATTGTATGGCATGTACGTGGATCTCAGTCCATGCAGCTTCAACTCTATGCCACAGTTCATCTACAGTAGTAGATGGTAAGTGATGGCATGCTAATCGCTCGGCAACCATTGACCACACCTTCTCAATTGGTGACAGATCAGGAGAACGTGCTGGCCAGGATAACAGTCGAACCTGTTCTGTATCAAGGAAGTTCAGAACAGTACGGGCAACATGCGGTCGTGCATTATCCTGTTGAAACAAAGCATTAGGGAGGCCTCGAAGATATGGCAGAGCCACGGGCCTTATCACATCGGAAATGTAACGGTTGCGGTTCAAAGTGCCGGTAATGCGAACAAGAGGTGATCGAGACGTATATCCAGTGACACCCCATACCATCATTTCAGCAGATGGGCCAGTATAGCGATGTCCAATGCAAGCTGGCAATGCACGTTCTCCACCATGCCTCCAAACACGGATGCGGCCATCATGGTCCTGTACACAAAACCAAGATTCATCTGTAAAGATGACGTGATGCCATTCCCGCGTCCAGGTTCGTCGCTGATCACACCATTGAAGGCACTCGCTGCTGCAAACGTCGTCGAACTGTTCGAGCAGAAACTTGTTGCATTGCAAATGACTCCATTTCTCGACTCAGGGTTCGTGACGTGGCTGTACGATCCCTTGTGACCATGCGGATAAGATGTCTGTCTTCTCTGCTGTTAGTGATGGGAGGGTCGCTGAGATCCTGCATAATGTTCCGTATGATTTTCCTGAACCCATCGATTTCATATTCTGCTGACAGTCCTGGGGTCTCGACCGACGCGAGCAGCAATATTGCGGTACAATAAACCGCAATCCCGGTAGGCTATAATCCTTCCTCGATCAAAGTCAGACACGTGCTGATAGGCATTTCTTCTTCTTACACGAGGCATTACAACTTTCTTTGCCGAAAACAACGTTGAAACAGAAATTGAGTATGAGAAAACTGCTGTCAAATCTCTGGTTTTATACACATTGTAGATGTCGCTACTGTCGCCTGCTTTGTATGAATGCGCTGAAAATTTAATCATTTGCATATCACAGCAAGTTCTACCTGTCATGCAAATTTCACGTGTGTGGTGTACCGCTTTCCTGGTGTAGCAATTTTAATGGCCAATAGTGTAATATGAATGCCTCACCCCACACACACACACATACACACACGCACATTTAAATGCACATATACTTATTTGATTGAATCGTATAGTATCACACATTTCAATAGTTAAAGGGTTAAATATGTATAATTAAAGGTATATAACTGCGTAAAATGGTTCGGCAAATTTAGTAGTTCCCTTAATAAAAATGCATCTTCAGTATGTATGCATATTCTTTGTATAACTCTCATTTTGAAAAGTATTCGCATGTTCACTAACATACATACAGTATAAGCGCGCTAAAATAATTCCACTCACTGAGATAAATTTTAAATCGGAAATTACATTTTCATAAGTAATACGAAATGCAATATTTTAAATAATTTCCAAATCCATACAGTGATATTCTTTTATTTGAAATTATTAGGTAAACCTGATTATCAGCTGATTATTTATTTTAGCTTCTTTGTTTATATATTTTAGTTTCTTTCTTTATATATTTTAGCTTATACATTTTTGCAAGGGAAGTTACAAGATAAGATATATTACCAATAAAGAATTAATTAACTATCTTGCATCATTTATCAATTCGCCATTCATTGGAAAAACATAAAACGCAAAAATTTATTCTGATAAAACTCCTCTAAGTACTACTATAGCTGTAAAAAAGAAGAAATGTAATTTTCATTGAATATACGAAAGAGAGATTTGTATTAAACTTGAAATAAATTTTTACTAAGTGTTTTCACACAAGGAAAGAGATTAAATAAATAAAACATTTCATCATACAAACAAACAAAAGTGTACATTAGTTTTTATCAATCAGTTGTACTTATGAAACTTTCTTAAAACCGTATTTGGAATCTCATGCTTTGTATTACAATGCTGCCCTAACAATGAAGAAATTCAATCAAATGAATGCAATCAACAGAATCATCTAATGTTATTTTTGAGTACATTTTTGTTGGTGCACAAACATAAAACAACTTAAGGATTTTTTAGCAGAAAACATACACTTGAAAATGTATAAACTTATAAAACTTATAAGACTATAGTTGATGTCTAAAGAATTTGCTTTAATTTTTAAATACTTCTTTGCTATTTTTACCACTCTCTTTATCTTATTTTTAGTAACATATCATTAGAATGCTAAAAGGAAAGTGATGGGCAATTTAAATGGTATTTGTATTTGAATTTGTAATCAATTTCATAGGGATAAAATAACAAGCAATTAGTAGAAATTTCCAAGTGCTATTTTCGAAATGATATAAAAGAGTTCTCAGTTGTCTGTTTCCACTGACTGTTCGAAGAAAAAATTATCAATGCTGATAATCTCTCAGTTGTTTATGTTTGGAGACAAAGCATTTCAGTCAGGAAGGTGAATGCACTTCAGAACTGCTTGAAAACTTTTACTCATTCAAACAATTTAATTACTCTTGTCTCTTCACAGAGACTTAATTAATAATATCGAGCGAATCTCTTTCTCCTCGATTAAACTGCTGACAAATATTCCTTTTTACTATCTTTTGAACAGTCACAAATTATTTGCAAGCTGCCTTTGTCAGCTTTGTACAATGGGTAAGTCAGCTACCTATTAGAAATTGCGAAATTAAAACTTGAAATTAGCTTATGCGATGTTAAGTTTTAGGCCTAATTTATATTTTATAATAGTTTATTTAATTGATTATATGGAACTTTTCTGAAGATATGGATAATTAAATTACCATTGAACATGTTGTATAATTTAAGAAATTCTATAATAAGATTGACGAAAATGCTTACCGGTGATAGCCTGGAAATTATTTAAGCTTCATTTACCAAAACATGAAAGAAATGGCTAATTTGTTTAATCGTATATTACTTAAAAGTTCTTCCAAAATGATTAAATATCTTGTTGTTTAATATTATTTTAGTTTACAAATTTGAAGTTTTTAATTTAAAAAACTTAAAAGAAAGAATTTTATATTTTTAAAAAGGTTAAAATGTAGCTGAAACCGTTTTAAAAATAAAATATACTAAAAAAAGAATTTTATTAGTATATTTTATAATAAATATACTAATAAAATATACTAATAATGATTCAATGAGCTTCATATGTGAAGTTTTACTTGATAAATTAGCTTTTCCATACATCATATATTTCTTTAAAATTTCTAGCAAAATGAATGTCCATATTATGTAGCTAATTGGTTCTCGTAATAGCTTGTGATAACCTAATAGTTACTGTAAGGATTTCTAAATATTCATTATTTATTAAGTTTTAACACGAGGAACATTTAAAAAACTGAATTATCTTTCCAAAGATAATCACTCCAGCTGGTACCCGATTGATTAGTGATTTTATTTTCAATTCAACAGTTCATGGACTTGAATCTTTCTTTGGGCATGGATGTTTGTAATGGTTCGGAATCCACTTTAAACTGTAAGCCTCGCTCTAGTTAGCCCTCGTGTGCATGAAATGATCGTTGAGCGACAAACAAATCTAAGATAATTCTTTTTACTCATGTAGTGCAAGAGATGAAACCACAAACTTTTCAGGATATATAAATATATAATCAACAGAAATGCAGCATCCATCTATCACAATTCAACAGTGGCGAGGATCGAATCACGAATTTCCCATTCCCAAGACTACATTTTCTTCTCACCAGGATGGCAATTATTCTTTGTAAAGATTCATGTATGCGAGAGGTTTTTAATCAAAAAACGTACTGTAAAAAAAGCAAAACACTATTGATGAATAAACATTGAAATGTCGATAATGAATGCTTTTGAAAAGCATAATTTTAAAAGTACAACTGTTTTCCTGAAAAAGTTGATAAAAAGAAAAAATTTACTTTTATCTTTTTAAAAATTTAAAACTATTTGTATCTCTGACTCGAGTTTTATTTTTAAACGAAATTGTTAGGTGATTTTACACTTTTTTCTTTTTTCATCCCTAAGTTATTTTGCTTATAAATATTAGAACAAATAATAAAGCTTAGATGTCAAACTCGAAATATAGAATCTACTTCTTACACAAAGTTCCAATAAATATCATTACATAGGATTCTAAAACAAAATATTCTTATCTTACCTGATATGACATCTGTACAACACATAAAGATCAACATTTTTGAAAAAACCTAAATATATAATAAAATTTAAAGCTTGATTATAATATTTTTTGATATTCGTCTTTAGCTATAAAACTTATCAAGATAAGCTTGCGCGATATATATAAAAGTTTTAATTAAATGACACAATGAGGATTCTAAATTTACAGCCTATTATATTTTCCAATATTCGAAGGTAATTTTCATTGAAAATGTACTTATTTAAATAAATATAATCGGAGAAAATATACTCACATTAAATAAAATTATAATTAGGGAAAAATGAAATTTAAGTTTCCTTTTACAGATTAAATCTAGTGACTAATGCTCTTTTAACAAATTCGTATTTAAATTTCAAACGATTTGTATGGAAAAAATGTTATGTAAAGTGTTTTTTTTCAGATTTTTTTGTGTATGTTAGTAAAAATTCACGAGCTAAAAAAGACTGTAAACTACTCAATTCACATTCACATGGGATATATACTGAAGATAAGTATTTCCATTTTTGAATATTTTGCACGGAAAATTTTTTTTAACATTTTAGAGAGAAGATATATTGTTACAGTAGTGTAAAGTGTTCTGCATTTTTCAAAACGAGTTACTCGAGAGGTTTTAAGCTGCTTAACTTTTTCATGATAAAATATTACATTAGATTTAAAACATAATTTATTCGAATGCTTTAGATTAGTTTTCATTTTCAGTAAATTCTAGTGCATTTTTCAACATGAAAATAATTCATTTGGTTTCAGTCAGCTTGAAAACAATAATAATTATGCTAATTTTCTTACATTCTTAGAGACTTTTGTTATTTTTTACATGTTTTGAAGAAGATTTTTTTTTTTATTTTTCTTAAGTGTAATGATTAATTTTGCAAATTTAATTCTGTGTAAATATGAAAATGATGTACTAAGCTCCTATTTTTATTTTACTAAGATTTTTATTGCATCTATATTATTTTATATCTCATTAAATTTTTATAGATAAGTAAACTGAAATATATAAATGATAATACAATCAATATATATATATATATATATATATATATATATATATATATATATATATATATATATGATATTTGCTTTCTGCACTTAAATTTCTTAGTAAAATTACTATGTAAACTTTCTTTAAATACCACAAAAATAGTTTATGAATTATATTAAAATACTTGTGAAAGAATATGGGTTAGTAAATTCCTATTGATAAAAAAGTGATAAAAGAGATTAAGAGGTTTGAAGTTTTATTTTGTTCTCATAAACTCTTAATCACACTGCAATGTAAAATTATGTAAATGAGTAACTATGAGTATACATCGTAGGGATAGATAAAATATTGACATAACATTTATGTTAATGTGGTCAAGTTAATTTAACTATTAAAACGATTTATCCAAACCATTAATAAAATAAAACGCCATTCTAATGAAAATGATGGAGTATTGACAACTTTCATTTATTAGTATAAAAATTTATTCCAATTAGTAAAAGGCATAAGTGAATTTCTTGAATAATTCCAGTTTTCAATCGCTTAAGTATGATTTTATCTATATTCAAAAATCTCAAAACTATAAATTACTGGATATTACATGATCTTCGAAAAATACAACATAGAAAAAAGGATAAAAAAAAAAGTCATGAAATTTACATCAATCCATAAATATCAATCGGAAAGGTAAAGGATTAGTATCTAAAATCAGATGCACAACATTTGAAATTGAAAAAACTTAATCATTATATGAAAAATAAAATGCGGCAGTTAAAAACAACGAATGTTTACCTTGCTAGTATTTTTTGCAGTAAACTAAGGTATTCTTGTCTGAGAATATGAAGTATGTGAAATTAGTTTCGAGAACGTTTCTCTGTTTGAAACTCTATAAATGCTGCAATAAAAACACGATAGTAATAAAAATAAATTAGTTAATAAAATATGGGAATTGAGGATCAAACATAGGGCTGAGATTGACTTATCACACTCCCAGGCACTCAAAATTAGAGCAAGGCTCTGATATCAACTTTGACAGGATCAAGAAATTCTTAGTTCAGGGAACAAGATCTATTATAAAATAAACCATTAGCACTAATATATATATATATAATTAAACTAATTACCCTAGAGTACATAACTTCAAATATAGCAATTTTGAAAAGAACGTCGTATATATATACAAAAGACACGCATAAAATTATCTAACTAGTTGAAACACATTTCTAACAACATCATAATATTTATGTTCAAATTTGCCCACGAAGTGGTAGAATAGGGCAATACACTTGTGTTTTGCATGGCCACACTGGTTTTATTTTCAAAAAATTATTATTTTAAATTACATTTCATTCTAACTTCTACAAATGAGAATCATTGATGCACTACACAGTCAGCACAGTGTATCTAATGTATCTGATGTCAGCACAGTGTATCTAACATTTTGGTGTGCTTTATCTCATTTTGTCTGTGGCCAGAGCACAATTTTCAACAACTGTTATCCCTTATCAGATTGACACGTTGATTTTGGCATGCATGTTCTCACAATCCATTGCTTATTAAAAACGTCTGATCGATTATTTGGAAACGCGTTTTCAATAACAAACTTACCTTTCAAATCCAGATCATTTTTGATAATTAGTAAACAAAAATTGACAAGATCCCCCAAGTACCCTTTCATTCAATATAAAAGCAAGTAACTGCATTTACGACTTGCCGTGACTATACGTAAAATATTGATTAAATGAATTCGTGATGAACTGATGAAATCCGCATCAATACAAAAAGGGCTTTATTTTCATTCATTTCACTTTTGTATTTTGAGTTCATGTGCTAGAAATTTGATCCCATTTTCCCTTCTGCTCATCACTAATATTAACGTAATCGCCCTGGTGGTTCTTTGTCCCTCCAGTACAGCAGACAGTCATTTCTCGTATTCGCAGTGGTCTGTGACATACAAATAGAGTAAGGATTTCCCCTACTTGTTCGAAGGGTACTACTTATCAAACTACGCCGGATCATATCCTCAACTGTTTTAACGAAACTAGAGGAGATCTCTATGAAGATCCACTCTACGTACTTGAAATGTCTAAAATCATTGATATAGCTTAGTTTTGTTGACTAATTGGCAATAACATCAATGAATTTGGTTGTCAAAATGTTTATTATTCACAGTATGCATTTATAATGATCAGCAGATTATTTTCACAACAAAACATGGTAATTTAAATTATTTTTTCATGATAATGTATTGACCTACAAGGAAACACTTCAATGAAAAGATTAATATTCAAGACACAGCTGGTAAAAAATATTATTAGCAAAATTTGCTTCAAAAGTTGAATTATGTTTCTATTCAAAGTTAGATAAATCACTGTAAAAGTGTAAAAGGCTCATTCGGATAATGAAGCAAATTACAATCTGCTTGGGCTCACAAACTACATCATTATCAAACAATGCTATACAATCAGTGTATACATTTATGTGTCATAATAATTTCTTCTCAAATAGCAATTGTTATAAAATACTACCTCAATAAATCCATTCAATACAGTTCATAATGATTTGAGTCACTTTGTAACTAGGGAGGATTTATCACTAAGTAGTGAATTCTTACACTCGAAGGGAAAACTGATAGAGTCCTATGGTTGAAAATGAATTCCACGTCCTATATAGGAATCAGACTCTCAAATTTGTATCCAAGAATTGTTTACAAAATTTCAGGCTTTTAGCCTTTAGAACTCTTGTAAATAATTTTCTTTATGTATAAATTGAAATCAATGTAAAAAATATCGTGGTATTAAAATAGCATGAAAACAGAGAGAAATATTTCAAGAGAGGAAGAAAAATTCAGACTTATTTATATAGTATTTTAATAAATCTATAATAATACTCACATAGTTTTACATAATGCTTAAATGTATATTTTGTATTTAACCAAATAATGATTTTTTGATGTTTTCATCTGTATTTTTCTCATTAAATGTAATCTATACATTGTAAAGTTATATTCTTAAATTTAGTTTAAATATTTTTATAAAGTGAAATATTCAATATTATATGACCTTAGTATTGAAATATGGATACACAAAATATAAAGTCGCATAGACACAATTCGCATTAATTAACGATATATTTTGTTGATAATGTTTCCTACCCTACAAGCTTTCATTTTCAACAACTTCAAGCATGTGTTAAATATTTGGTAGATTTGTTTTAATTTGAAATACAGGTTTTACTATCGTAAGGAAAATTTTAACATTTATGTTACACACACACACATATATATATATATATATATATATATATATATATATATATATATATATATATATATATATATATATATATATATATATATATATATATATATACAGTCTGGGTAAAAACTATAAGGCCAGAAGACATTTTTTAGAAAATGGAAACATTTAAACTGAGGAATTAAAATACCATTTGATTGATAATTATTAAGCTTAGATAAAAGTAAAACAAGTAGAAAAATTAATTTGAAAATATTTTATAAATAGAAAATATTACAAAATACACAGATGAATATTTGAGGCTGAGTAAAAACTTTAAGGCCAACACAGAAAATGATATATAAGAAAAAAATTACAAATTCTTAGAAGGTTGTGTAGGTGTCCCATTTCTTCGAATTACTTCAAACATTCTTGTTTTCACGGATGAAACGAGTTTTTGACAAAGGGTGGGGTCGGTTTTATACCATTCAATTTCGATAGTACATTTCAGCTCTGTTGTTGATGTAAAATGTCTGTCATTTGCATAAACTCTTTTGCTAAGTCACCCCAAAGGTTCTCTATTGGGTTGAGATCAGGTGATCTAGCTGGCCATTTCACAGTTTCAACATTGTTGACTTGGAACCAATTTTTTGTGCTGTTACTTGAATGGATCAATGCATTGTCTTGCTGATATTTCCAATTTTCTCCAGCAAGTCATTCAGCATTGACAAAAGAGATTTGTTAGGACATTTTGGTATCCTTGTGAATTCATTCTAACTGAAACGAATGCAATTGAGCCCACACCATTGTAAACAAAACAGTCCCAAGTCAGGACAGACCCTCCACAATTTGACGCTTGTAGAATATTTCTTTTTCATTTCTTATATCATGCCAGTAGAAATTCCAGCCATCTGGTTCATCCAAATTCCATTTTTTTTTTCGTGAGAAAAAGTAATTTCTATCCATTGGTTTCCCAGGTCATGATTTTCTGGCCAAAGTTCAAACGCTATATTTTGTGTCTCTGCAATAACTGAGGCTCAGTCAATTTTGCAGTATAAGTATAGCTTCCAGACCTTCTTATTGTGGTATAAATCGTTTTTTGACAAACTTTCAAATCTGTCTTCGGAATCAGTTTCCTGGTTGAGTATTTTCCAGTAGATGCAAGTTTGCAAACTCTTCTTTCATCACGCCAGGACAAAGCTTTAGGGCTTCCCCCAGTATTCTTTTTGCCATACTTGTCTTTCAATTTTAAAAAATTGTTGACTACAGTCTTTGATCATCCTATCTTTATCACAATAGCACGACTACTCATTCCTGTTGAAGACAAAGCTTCGATCTGTCCTCTATCAGGATCAGTTAACTTCTTACCCTTCACCATCTTCACAAAGATCACCAATAATTCGAAGAAACGTGTGATAAATATGAAAATTGCAGCGTTGTCACAAGCTAGTAGTGGCAATGGTAATTACATGATTATATTATATTTATTAATAAAAAATTACTGGTGGCCTTAAAGGTTTTACTCAGGCAGAAATACTAACTTTGTAAATAACCACGTTTCTCATAATTATGTGTTTACAAATTATGTTTACAGCATTTATTTCTTATCAATGAACTTTAATAATTCATATTATTTTAATCTCTTTTATTTCATTTTACATTCTCTCAAGAATTTTTACTGTCCTTAAAGTTTTTTTACTCAAGCTGTATATGTATATATATATATATATATATATATATATATATATATATATATATATATATATATATATATATATATATATATATATATATTTTCTGGGGAAACAAAACAAATAAGAAATTTTATAAGTATTTAAATAATCATTATTCCTTAGTTAAAAAAATAAGCTTTTAACATAAAATATCTGTGCATTATTTATAACACAGACACACACATTAAATACTTAGATCTTCAGAACTGATAATTTTCCTAAATTAAGCTTAACTTAAATTTATTCTTTAATGTATTTACCATAATGTATTTCTCTTTAACTTCTTATTGAAAATTTAGTGTAAAAAGTAGTCACTCGAGATACAAATAATACTTTCACTATCACATAAATATTTTATCAACATTTATTTTTCCTAAGAATCAAAATTCTGGTGAGCAAGATGTAACAAAAGAAAGCATAATGCAGCAAAGTAATTCAACTATCGATATTTGATAACATTTAAGAACAGAGTTCAACAAATAGACATTATCATGAATGAAAAATTACCTTTAAAAAATGTCTGCATTATATTACTATTAAATAATGAAACGAATAAGATTGATTACTGGATTTCTTCTTCGTCTCCTTTAACATTTCAATTTTGTAGAGGATTAATAGCCTAGAAAGAGAACTGAAACAAGAATGATGTAGCAAGTTTTAATCTCAAAGCCTTATTCGTTTAAATCAATCAAAGTTTATTTGCGGAGTAAGAATGAAAAAACAGTTTCGATTTAAATTGCATTCCATCAAACTCGAGAAGAATCTTTGTATATTGATCTCAAAAGGATTTTCTGAGAACTAATGCATTCCAATTTAAAATAATTACTTTTAATGATGTCATATGTTTCTAAACTTAAATTTTTATTAATATTATGGTATTTATTACAAAATTGTTAAACAAAATAGAAACTATATTCAAGTCTTTTAATGTTTTTCATACAATATAATGTATATAAGAGATCTTTTGAATTATATAAACTTTGCATTTCTTGATATTCATAAAGAATTATCCCAAAATGATGAAATTAGCATTTTGAATCATGCAAGAAACTATTTATAAATAAATCTTTCAATTGTTTGGATTTACTTTCTCTTTCTGTAACTACTATTTCAACCACAACCAAAATTATTGTAAAAATATTTGTTAGCTTTACATCAATTTCCTATCTTTCGCATGCAAGGTTTCGGATAAAATGTTTAAACAAAGATATTTTGGAATATCCAACGTAGTTTCCGCTAATAGGTAGATACGAATATGTAGTCAAAGTTCTGATTCATAATCATTCGGTAAGTAAACATAAGACATATACCTTCAAAACAAATTTTGGCTCGTACTTTATTTGGTTTTCAAGTTCAAACCCAAAATAAAGTATTATATTAATTTTATGTAGCAATGCTTCTTAGTAGAATATATTTTCTGATATTTAATACTATTTTCTAATCAATATATTCTTATAGGAAACAAATAACCCTCTTAAACAATGAAAACAGACGAAATCAAATATTGTTTTAGTTATGATTAAAATTACAGTTAATCTTATTAAGGAATCATCATATGCTCAACAAAGTACGTTTTATCGAATAAATAATTGATATTAAGTATCTGGTAAGATAAAAGCTTATGGCTAAATTTCCCTTGAGTAAAACGTTATTACTATTTCGTTAGTCATACGTAAACATTAATTAAGAAATTTCTTGAAGATGCATAAACTATTGATTCAAATTATCGTAACCTTATTTTGAAAATATTCGAATCATTTTGGAGCAAAGATTTATTCTTTGTATTCTTATCAAAATATTTATGAAGTTAATAAAGAGGAAATAAATAAGTTAGAAATATCTAGAATGAAGATAAACAATGTTACAATAAAATTTAAAATCATAATGTCAATTAAAAGATAAAAATGAGCATTATATAAAATGTAACAGATATTTCAAAATATTTTAAGAAATGAATAAAATACTACACAGATTAGAATCACAAATATAATAAACTAAATTGCCCAAAAAGTTTTATTGTTTAAATTAGAATTTTATTAATAGTTTTTATATGAGTAATTAAATCACGCGATTGTGGTTTATTGATAATATATTATAGTATTCTCGTCGCATTGAATCTCCCTCTCTTGTAATTCAATTCTCGAGAAATATTTTTTTATCTTTTACAATGGTTTAATCGTATTCATATTACATTTAAAAACAAATCATTGATTCTCTTTTCAAAAATGATGACATAAGGTCATAATTTTGTCAAAAAATCTCTGCATAATATAAACATTGTAAACTGTGTATGATATTTGTGTTCTAAGATGTTATATAAAATAAACTATTTTTGTTGGAAAAATAAAAGTGCCTTAATGTTTATGTAAATAATTAAACCATATATATTACAAGAGAATGACAACCAATAAGCCATTTTCTTCCATGGCAGTTTGTCTCAAAAGTCTTGAGAAATAAATGAAAAGTCATAATATACTATAAAAGCTTATAGTATTTTAACTATTATACTACATTTATGCATAAGCAAAAACTGTCCTCACCTATTTTTAGAAGAAAACAATTTTTATATGAAATATAAAACTATTATTATATTACTGTAAAAACCATAGTTTTTAAATTTATAATTCAATAAGTTAGATATATAAATACAAATATTTGCTTACTCGAAAACATATTTCAAATGTTTACAGTTTTATGGTCTAGATGGCATTCATCTAAGGTAAAAAGGATTTAAGTATTTTAATGAAGGCATTATAATTATTATATCTATACATGTTTTATAAGTTCAAACCACAAAAATCTTAGTCATTTTGTAAAAATTTAGCTAAAATCACTCAAGATATTAAAGTTGTACATTTAAGAACAGCTTCGCTCAAAAATAGCAAAGTTTTATAAATTAACATATATTTTAATCCATTTCTAAAACAATTAAAAATATGTATTTATTTTGAATAAAAATACATCATACTTCAAAGTTATGTCAAACTTTCAAAATACTCGAAGGAAAACGTAAGAATTCGGAAAGTAACCAAAAAGTCAACACTTTCGAAAAATGTTTGCATATTTTCTTACTTTACCAACACTAAGAAAAAAACTTGTGGACTTCAATAATAGACTTCTTTTCAGCTGTCAATAGTGATATATGCTTCGAAAAATTTGAATGTTTAGAGCATCTGCAATCCAGTGACGTCGATGGACTAGAAAAACAAAAGCGTTCGTTTTAACTTCGTTTTGAGCGCTCGAAACGGAAGCAGGTGTTCGTAGGCAGTAAAAATTCGAGTGGCTTTGCATGAAAAACGTAAGTCTCAAGATAAGAAACTGAATATAAAAACTAGGTGCCCTTTTCCTTATTTATGTTGAACTAGGACTCTTGTATTCAAATTTTCCTTATAAATTGAAGCAAAAAGGTGGATAAAATTTGGATATAAAACTGTTGAAAGAAAATTAACAAATCTAACGACATGATTGAATTTTCTTCAATACTTAAAAAAAATGCAAAAGTTTTTTTTTAAAAAAATATCATAACTTGTTTTTTAATTTAAACACCATAACTAATAACTGTAACTACTTTTAAGTTCATTCAGAGTACATAAATTATAATAATTTTTACAAAAATACAACTATTTTAACATTTATAAATTACTTTTGTATATGTTTAAATATCCAAATTTTCTGCCGATCAACTTGTCTAGTGGTAAGCATGCCTGACTGCGGATAGGGAGATCCTGGGTTCGAATCCCGGTTCGGTCATGAATGTACTTTCTCTCTCTATTCTGTCTTTGTCCTTTCCTTGTATGAATGGATAGTGAATGGTTGCCTAATCTATAAACGGCTCCCTATCGCATATGTGTACTGAGGAAGTCGGACTCCACACCTAAATATGGTTCAGTTGGAAAAGTAGAGCAGCGCACCCCATAATGCCAGTCTAGCTGGCACAAGAAGTTTACAATATCCAAATTTTCTTTTAAATTTAAAACACATATTTTATTTAATTAATGTTTATCCAATCTTAATCCATAGAACAAGAAATTTGGGAAAGACACCTGGATCTCCAAACCTATACTATATTTATTATATTATTTCAGCAGTTTATTTTTAATATCATGTCTGAGAAATGTCAATTATATTTGAAATAAGAAAATATTTAAAATACTTACTACAATGTGCTGATAAATTTAATACATTAATTTTTATAAATAATGGCATAGTTTTTAGTTTAAAGTTTTGCTCTGCCATCGTTCTCTCTCTCTCTCTCTCTCCTTTTTTTAAATAAATAAAAGTTAATTTAGTCGAGATTCATAATATAAACTTGACTTTAAGACATTAAGTCACAATAAACACTTAAGCCTGAGATAGAAATGAAAACTAAACGAAAGAAATAAGAAATAAACATTTAGCCGCACACAATAATAACATAGATTTATTTTCATTTTATTATAAATATTGCATCTTATTTTGTGGTTAATTATTCTTATAATAGTTTCCGAAATAGTTATGAAATGCTTTTTTTCCAATGGCAGGCACAAGAGGGTTGAACTCTATGCCACAACAAGGCCAGAGACTGCTACTCATTTGTCGTTACCCAGCGGGCACCTGTGAAACAAGTCACGGAGGCGAGTAGCGTTACCCGCGCCATACCACCACAAACCCGTTTAACGGGCGGGCCACATTCATACAATAACACAGAAGAAAGGACAGAGAGAACAGAGAAGGAAAGAAACATCCATGCCGAAACCGGGATTCGAACCCGGGACCAACTGCTCAGGAGTCAGGAACGCTAACCACTCAGCCAATCAGTCGGTATAGATATGAAATGTTTCATGTCGTTTTCGTTTCAAAAGAATAAATTCTTAAGCTTACTGTAACAGAAAAATTAATGGATAAGATTTAATTAGGAATTTGAGCAAATAGAAATCAATCCTTTATCTACTTTAATATACGATGTTTGAAATCCAATGATATTTAAATAAAGTAAACATTAATTTAACGCTTACATAATATGAAGACTTATATTTATATCAGTTTTTTTTTTCCTTTTTAAGCTTAATTATGAATTCAACATGATAGTTGTGATATGAAAAGCATACATACACGCATTGTGATATATTTACCTATATAATTATTATATGCATATAAATATCAGTATATATACTCATATAAATACTAAACAACAACTGTCAGTGATTATTTAAAAATTAGAAAAATTTATATCACAATAATGCTGATTATAAAGCAAACTTCAAACACAAAATTTGAAAAATTACCTTCTAGAAAATGGTTGCTTTATCAACGATGGTTATGATGTTATAAGTATATTTATATATAATTTTGTGATGAAAAGTACAAATAAGTGTTATGAAATATCTTAGAAAAAGATTATTAGATTGTTTTTCCGGTTTTGAAATACTGAATTGGACTGATAGCATCTTGTTTTTTTTATTCTTGACTAAAGTACACAGGAAAGATGCTAAATAAAATTAAACACAAAGTGAAAATTTTTCACTCGCATTATTTTTTGCTGTTACATTTGCAATGATCTTTAAATAAGTTTAAATAGAGAATCCACACACACTTTGCAAGTATAATTTTCAAATAAATTCAAATTAGAAGTGGAAAGAGGCTATTGATTTTGCATCTGTTTCAAATAAATTCAAATATATCAGTTTAGAGGGAACTATTTAACGCTTAAAATATCGATTTTCAACCAATTATTTCAAAGAACTAATTCGTAATAAGCAGCCTGATATAAAAGGACCATAATGCTTACTGATTTTAAAGTTTTAAATTATTTAAATTATTTACTATATTAATTTATTTAAATTATTCACTTTGGCTTAAAAGTTTATTATGGGGTAATATTTTTAAAAGTGGCTATAGAAATTACTTTCTTATATTTATAATGATATTATGTTATTATCAGGCATACAATGTGTGTAAGTGAGTTTGATTTATAAATTATAAACATTTCAATTATAAACACACACTATATATATATATATATATATATATATATATATATATATATATATATATATATATATATATATAATATTGTAAATAAAATATTATAAATATAAAATTTTAAAAACCACAAGTGTTAATATAAAATTTCCAATACATTTATAAAATAGTTTATAGCGTATCCTAAAAAAATGTTAGAGTTTGAAAAAATACGTTAGTTTTATCAATTTAGAAAGAATCAAATTTTTGATTTACAGAAATTTAAATCTTATTAAAAATCATTTAAATATTTTGGATAACTGTATATATACAATATTAAAATAATGCCAAGAATAAAAGGTAGAGTTTTGACATTATGCTTTGAAAATATTTATAGAATAAAGTGCATTTATAAAAGAAAATGGTTTTTTAATGTTTTCACTAGACAATTCTTCTTTAAAAAAATTAAAATTAAGAAATATTAGAAGTTTACACTTCATTTTAAGAACTCGTATCACACGTCAACATCTCCAGTTTAATATTAATTGCAAGAGTTCATGCATAAAGTAATCAAAACAAGCGTATACCCCAATAGCAGCAACAATGAATTCATATCTTAAATTTTACATTACCAATGACAAAGGATTGCAAAAAGCAAAGGCTATCCAAAATGTTTAGCATTAGATATCCTAGTTATATAGGATATGTTTCACCAGTAAAAAATTTCATAATGTATTTAATTATTATGTTTACAAGAAGAAATTCGCATCAACAGTAGACATTTTACAATCCATTAAAATCAAAAAAATGAATGTTGCTGTCGTGTGACAATTGCAAAAAGAAAAGGTAAAAAAGACATCTTATATGGAACCAAAGGCATAGAGCACTGCCTTGGCTACATCTTCAGATTTTTCCGTATAAAAAGTGTCACGTCAGCAGTTAGGGTCGATGTTGAAGAGTGTCGAGGCGACAGAGTGCAGTTGAAGAGATGACTCGGATCCAGCCGAACTCCTGTGCAATGCCTGCTTGTAGGCTCTATATCCGTCGGGCATAATTTTCATACCCCTTATGTGCCCGGTTTGCATTTTGCTGAAGGTAGAGGTGATACCACGGTCAGAATTAAGCTTCGATAGGCATCATTTTTTCCGTAGTTCCGCGCAGAGCTGATGCCTTGCGACGGCGTTTGCATCGAAGCAAGTAGTAGCGTGGGAGGAGGATTGATATTCCTAGCCTCTTTGGTGAGAAAGTACGCCTGTTCATTTTCCTCGATGTTAATATGTGCCCCTGCACATATTAACCCTTTGAATGGTGCAGGCTTTCTCCCTTGCAACTATGGTGGATAGAAGTGCGTTGATGCCTTGGACAAGTCTCGTTTTACCTCCTTTATTTGCCTCCAGAGCAGATTTATAGTCAGAGAATATATTGATGTCATTCGAGGGGACTGACTATGTGAAGCAAAGGGTGAGAGCTGCCTTTTAAATGAATATATATCATGTATCGCAAACAACTTTTTCAGAAAGTTTTTCAAGTGAAAAAATTAACCTTTTTCATGTTTTCCACAAGTTTTTGAAGAATACTCATTATTACGGTTAAAGAAATAGTAGAATGATTTAACTTAAGCAACTGATAAATCGTTCTCTTTCGATAAACTGTTCTCTTCTAGTTCAGATATAAACCGCGTTTCCGATTTATATCTGCTAGTCATAGAAGTGTACCTTAAATTCACAAATCCTCTTTTGGGGATCACCTTCTTTAGGTATGAATGGGTGTCCCGATCCCGGGGAGGCTAGGGCTCTATATTCTCTCTCTGTTTTCCCTCTCTTCTCCTTCTAATCTTTTCCTTATTTTCATCCCTCAACGATGAGTATCTGTAGCTGCTCTGTTTGCTTCTTGCTTCTCATGGGTAGTCAAGATATCCACGTATTGGTCGTGCGTGGCAATCCTTTAGACGGGTGGTACACTGTTGTCCGCAGTGTATCTATCGGTTGGTTTCTAGCTACATTCGGTAGTCTAATCTGCTAGGCATCAAGGGAAAGGGCCATATCCTTGGGCTTGGCGGTCATTGTCATTGTCTCCGGAGGTGATTCCCAGCGTATGTGTGTCGACAAGTACTATGGTAAGCTCCGAGGCTGGAAATGTCCAGAGCTGGTGGCTGCCATCCCTTGTAGGCTTCCGTGATGGGTGGTGCCATCGAGCCTAAACCTTAACAATTATCCTATGCACTATGATTCTTTAATCGTCGAAACCAATTCCTATACTCGTTACATGTTAATAAGAACTTCAATCACTTTTTATAGAGCATCACTTTTTGTAGTGCAAAAACTTCTCACATCTTCTATTGGTAACATACAAAATGTTAAAATATTATGATCTCATTTTGACTCAAAGCAAGCTTTGATAGTTAGTAATTTAAAAAAAAATTAGGTTTATTTTCAGTCGAAACATCATTTTATAAAACTTTAAATAAGTCTGGTGTTTTTTCTAACCGCAATTTCATAAATGTTACAAAAGCAAAATTTTTGGAAGAGCTTCGGGATCAAGGAGTTTGTGCTGCACGTATAAATATTCGTCGCAACGGTATACTAGCATGTTGTATTACACCCAACGTATTGTATTAACTTTTCAAACACTATTATTATACCAAAATCCATAAAAGCAGGTTATATAAGTTGAAAAGTTCGTTCATACGTTTCTAATCCTCTTAGATGTTTCAAATATCAGAGCTGTGATCATTTTCAACGGGCATGTAGGAATAATGATTCTATATGTGGAAAATGTGTATAATGTAGTCATGAAACTAATGCTTCTATTTTAGAAATTTTTAAGTATTGTAACTGTTCTCGTTCACATATTTCATTTTCCAAATCTTGCCCTATATGAAACTTAAAGAAATAAGCAATTGCAACCAAGATAAACAAAATATCACTTTCCAGGAAGCAAAACCCAGAACACCAAAAGTTGGCGTTTCCTCTTCTATTTTACAAACAGATGAAAAAATAAACAACAATCCTGCAAAGAAGAGTAGTTTACCAATATTTACTCTACTTTTAACTTTGTTATCTAAATGGATTTTTACCATCAACTTCTAGTAGCACAAAGAAATCTACTTCAACTGCTAATAAATCTATGAATGATATAAAAATTAAAAAACTAAAATTTCGATAAAAATGTATTAAAAGAACAATTGATATATCCTCTTCTGAAACAGATATGGAAATGGGTTCCTCGTTTACATCTCATACGGTTTCAAAATGTAGAAAAGGCAAGCACAAAAAACAATCAAATAAAACCTGCTCTGGGTGACATTAATTTCATGACATTATCACGGTTCTTGAAAAACAAGGGAGTTTTCTTATAACATTTATCTGTCTCATTTTTCTAGCTTTCATGAATTTATTTTATTGTCTTTATTATTATATTTACTGATATGAAGAAATTGGATTTTAAATGATTAAAAAAAATTCAACGTGAAAGGACTAGATACGTTTGGTTACTGTAGCCATAATTTAAAAAGCAAATATCATTCATCACATCAACATTTATGTCTTAGTTCTACCTTGACGTAGAAAATGATTTTGCTCAATAATATCCAAGAAACTATCATTTTTGTTTGTAAACAGACGGAAAAACTTTTTATCGATATTTTAACATCTGCACCTTGGAGTTTTAAGTTGCAATTCCTTCTAAACTTCCATTTTTCTTTCAAGTAATGTAGCTAGATATATACTGAGTTTCATCTGTGGTTTGATCTTCAAAATATTAAAATGTCTAATTCCCATTAAAGTGTTACTTATTTATTTGATTCAAAAATTGTCACATGAAATGTGTATATTGGAACTTCCATAATTTAATAAATTGAATAGAGAGTAGTTGCATTATGGAAGCGAGGAAAGTATTAAGACTTCAATCTGCAAAGGAATGATAGAGAAAAATTAATTTGACTTTTGATTATTTAGCCCTTATTTTTGATAATCGGCCCAAGATCAATGAAGCTACAATGTAAAAGACAGTATTATCAATGGTATTGTTTAAGTATATCGTCGAAAAAAATGCTTTTTTTATTTTAACTTTGAAATAGAAATTTTGATGTTGCAACTTAAATACACTAGGGCTAATGTGCTTCAGGATTTCTTCCTTAAAAACCAAACTTTGTTTTCAAATATGTATTAAGTTATAAATTTACAAATACAAGTAAAAAAAAAAACATGCGATAAATTTGTCTTTATTAAAAAAGCGTATAAAAATTAACATAATATTAGTACAAATAATTATGACACAACTGAAAGTATAAGTGAAAATTATTAATGAGAAAAATGAAGAGTTGAATTGCTAACTGCTGATGTCACCGAAAATAAAAGAGCGAGTTAAAAAGAATGAAGTGTTGAAGGAGGCAAACTGGTGATTGAGCTAAAACTGATAAAGAATTAAGGAGCAATTGAGTCAAGAATCGAACCAAACGTGAAGAATGGAGTTGAAGTGTCGGCTCTCTGCTGACCAATGTGTGGCCACAGAGCGCAATCACTGATTGGTTGAGAGCGAGTGGTTTCTAAGATCTAGAGAAAGGGAGAACCGGGAAAATTCGAGAGAGCTACAGCTCTTATTTTCTAGTCGAAGTTCACTTGTTCCGAAGAAGGAACTAGTTTTTTCAGAGCTACTTTACGAAAAGACCGCTCATCTCTATTGCAGTGAAGAAATTTCGCTACATTAATATATAATTTCCTTAAATTAGTGAGCAAGAATATATATAAAAAATCCTGGTAGGCTCTATAGGATGAATTACAATTAAAAATGTCGGAGGCAAATGGTTTTATGCTGTATACTAGGACAGTAAGAAAAATATTGATTCGATTGAAATAATACAAAAGGCATGAAAGGAAATTAAGCCTCTGAAACTGAAATCTTTTGATTGCTTTGTTTTGATTAATAAACATAAGTGTCATTCAAAGCATTAAAACATCACTTTTACAATACCATAAAAAAATTCAATTTCAGATCATACACTCATTCCTACAGATTATTTACTAGATTTTTAATTTCTTTTATATTTAACAAATAATGATTATTTTTATTTTTGAAAATTTATTAGTAATCATCTAAAACCATTTCATGAAAATTTTGAAAATTGTAATGAACATTTTTCCTTTTTGTACAGCACTAGAATATTAGAAAAGCTAATAATATTTTATTATGAAATAAAGAAACATAGCTATATATATATATATATATATATATATATATATATATATATATATATATATATATATATATATATATATATATATATATATATATATATATATATATATATATATATATATATACAAATGATTATGATTAAAATTGAATTTTCAGAAGACCATTTAAAGAAACTACTGGTTAAATTGACTGACATAATATTTAATCTGAATACACGTAAAAAAAATTTTATTCGACTAAGGAAAGAAAAAAAATAATGCAAAAATTGGTCGATGAATGGCATTGTTTTCATCATAAAATGCTAATTAAAAATATATAATGTTGTGATCTTCTTTGCTCAAGGCCTATTCACTATGATGAGATGCTGCAGGAGCGGAGAGGAAAATCAATTTTTAATTATTCCTCGGACAAAAGCAAAAATTTTTAAATTTTATAGAAAAGGAAGTCGTAATAATGCTATTACTACTAACTTAATAACTGCTAAATAAGATTATTGTTCTTTCTATCAGCTGAAAGCATAAAACTAGATGTCCCACAACAGACCGAAGTTTATCACTGATGATATTTTGAATATGTTGCGTTTTATGCATACTCTCAATTCAGATAGATTCGCAATCAGACCGCCACATACATCATGTGTTACATATAACCTCATATCACAAGAAATTAATTGATTATGGCAGACAAACTATTAGGAAATGGTGGTTAATAATTTTGTTATTTCTAAAAGAAAACTTATATAACAGCTTCGTTAATAGGAATCACCATCGTTGACATACGCTATCCACATTGTTACTATGTATGCTTAGAATGAGCTATTTGAGCAAATGAGATTCGTCACATTTTGTGTATTACCAAAAAAGGTCACATGGCATGAAAAACGAAGATGTATAAGATATGGGCAAATAAATGCTGCAATAACGCCAGATCATGCAGTTATATATATACAAAATAAAGAGGTAATGGCGGGATTGTGAATAAATCCTCTCTACTGCTCACCTTCTACAAGTTTGTGAACCTACTAAATCTTAGAGATGAAAGTCAGCTTTGTCTGTCCGTAAAATATTCTTTGGCTCTTACACTGTTAACTTTCACTTGAGCAAGAAATTGCAGAGCCATAGCAAAGAAAGAAAAACATCGGGTTAACAGAAACCAACTCTGAGTCATGTGTCATTTTAAATGAGTAACATTACAGAATATTTCTTTAAAATTTACGAACTTTGTTGAAAGCATGTTTGTGTTTCGAACAATTCTCATACACTACGCGTTCCCATAGCATTTCTTGACGCTTTATGTTATCCTGCAGGCATATCCTCCAGAGAAATTGAAGAATAGCTTTTTTTTTCTGCCACATTTTTCAACAAAAGGATAAAATTTATATATTATCTTCTTCAGATTAAATTCAATCATCGGATTAGAATAACACCTTAAATATAGGGACCATTTTCATTGCTTTTGCCACTCAGTCATTGTGGCATAGTATGAAATAAAATCATTAAATTAATTAAAAGCTTCATAAACATTATAGGTATCAAGCAACAAAAGTATGTTTTACTCTTGTCATGAATCTAAGGACATAAAAATTCTTCAAAGTTGAAATTTATTAAGACCTTTTCTATTTACATTTCTAAAATTGTTTCACTAAATTTTGTTCAAATTTAAATTAATTATTGAAAATATTTCCTTTTTATATTCTTTGGATAAAATTAAAGAAATGTATCTGCAGGATATAATCAAGTATTGCTTAAAAAGGTTAAAAAAAGCAAAATGTTCTTAAAAATATGTGTTTTACTTGATTTCTTATATTATTTTAGTTTTTAACTTACACATTCCCTATAAATAAAATATTTTGTAGTATAATTAATCTTACAGCTGTAGATAATTTATAATAGAACATTTCTATTTCCATATAAACTCCTTCACAAATCAAAAATTTAACTTAAATTTACTCAAATATGTTTTAAAATTATGTACATATAAAAAATTAGAAACTTAACTTTAATTTTTTCAATTAATTCATGATATATTTATACAAATATATACTGTATGTAATGTAATTAAACTATATTTTAAAAATCGCTTAAAGTAATTTATACATATTCCAAATAAAATCAACTGACTTTGATGTTTTTTTAGCTTAAAGGTATAAATTAATCTAATGAGAACTGTACGAAAGATCTATTTTGTTTTCGAATTTATACAGATTTACTAAGGCTTTACTGATAAGAGATTTATTATTATTATTTTTTTTGATAAGAGAATTTTCTTTATTTTTCTTTAATTTTATTTGCTCTTTTTGAGTAAAAAATATACCAAATCCTTAAACAGAATATAATTTTAGTATTTTTATCTTTTTTATTTTTAGATTTATAAATTCATTATTATTCTATATATCTGTACTTATAACTTAAATTGTGTTCTAAAATTACCTAATTTTAATTTTTTCCAATTTAGTCATGACATATTTTAAAACATACAATGTACATATCTATAATTAAACTACATTTTCTTAGTTATTTAAGAGCTAATTCATGCGTGTTTTATTATAAGATAATTAATTCTGACTTCTGCGTTGTAAAGTTGTTTTTTTCTTTCTCTTTGGCTTAACGAATAAATTAATTTCCCGAGACTTTTAAACAAGTGAACCCGTTTTTATGACAGATTTGTTTTACATTTTATAAAGGTTTAGTTAATAATAATTGAACGATATTTATTTTTTTCTTTTATCCTGTTTGCTTTTTTGCGTACAAAATTCACCGTATTCTTAAAAAGTATTATTCTTATTATTTTATTCTTTTCTCAGAATTTGAAGTGCTGTTCGTTATTTTTTACATATTCACACATATGTAAATTCAAACATAACTTTATTCAAATGCATATAAGGTTCTCTTCAAATTATTTATTTTATGAATAAAAATACATTAAATTACTTAAACTTTTTAATTTTGAAGATACAAAAATTAAATT
This sequence comes from Latrodectus hesperus, assembly GCA_037975125.1. Classification (NCBI taxonomy): domain Eukaryota; kingdom Metazoa; phylum Arthropoda; class Arachnida; order Araneae; family Theridiidae; genus Latrodectus; species Latrodectus hesperus. The sequence continues at coordinate 35,507,028 of CM075854.1, forward strand.
ATCTTGAATTGTTAATTATAAAATAATTATTTTTATTTCATCAAAGAAAGTGCTAATAAATATTTATTAAACTACCTCTGATATTAAAGCTGAACTCTGTTTCTATTTAGTACTCACTTTCTAATATTTGTCATTTCAAAAATTTAGAACGTGTGTGTGCTGCCATCTATATATTAGAAAAGAAACAAATAGGGAAAATTTAACAATTCATCTATTAAAAAAACTTCATGAAATTTAATTTCTATTTTGAAAGTATTGAAATGTAAGAGGAGACATTAATCCTATATAAATTTCAACTTGCCTTGCTTTTAACAAAATTGAAATAATATATAATGAAAAAATTTGCTTCAACAATATATTTAGAAAAGAAAATGAGAAGCAAATATTAAAGGGAAAATATTACAACCACGACAAAAATTGAAATTTTTTTTATTCATTTTCTTTTATTATACTAATTTTTCCATTACTTTACCCTTATTAAAAATTAAATAGGGTAATGCGATATCATAAGCTATGAGAAGAATTCAAGTTATTAATAATCTAAAAACATGGATGCAGGGTGAAAATTCACAAATCAAGGAATTCCGCAACTTCTGTTTCTCGAAGATCTCTATATACTTGTAGATTTAAATTAAACAAAAGTGAATATTTGAAATTTATATGAACTGCAAAAATAAATGCCCGATTCTTTATTATTTTTATTGATTGGTATATAACACAATATTTTTGATAAAAATTATTAAATAAATCGGAATAAAATTTTCATAAATATCAAATTATTACATTATTTTTAAGAATTTTAGGACAGGAAAAATATTAAATCCATGTTATCGATTGAAGTTTTAATTTCAGTTTGTAATTTATCCACACTGGATCATTTTTGTCTTCATATATAAATGTGATACAGCTTGGTTTGAGTCCCATTAAAGTAAGCAGAAATTCTTCCTTAACCATGCAGAAATCAACTAAAATATGAATTTTAATCTTACGACTTACATAGATTTTGGTAGTGACTCAGAATCAATTTTAAGACTACGAATCAATTGAAGTTATGATCAAATTTTTTTCAAGGCTCCGATAAAGTCAACCTTGCAAAAATTTGATCTTAACAAACCCAATCAAACCAAAACTTCCAATTTTAATAATTTTCTTCTTGTAGCCTAAGAACATCAAATTTATAAAATCTGACTAAAACTCATGAATGCTTAAATTAAATTCCTTAAACACAAAATCATATCATAAATGTGAAGACAAGTCTAAAAATGCCTACCTTAATACCCAAATCAATATTAATTAAATTTTCATACCGTGTGTTCACAGAATATTTGTCAAGGATTAATCTGAGAATTGTGATGCACTGAATAAAATGAAACTTATATATCAGGATATTGGTATCTGACTAATTAAAACAATCTCTGGCTTACTGAAAACAAAAATTCTGATTATAACTTTTGTAATAATATAAACAATTATTTATTGTTTAATTATTAATTATTATTAATTTCAACTTCTTGTAAAGTTGCTTATATTATATAAAGTTGCTACGAAATATTTAATTTAAACAATGTAACATTCTCTTCTGGAAACATTTCTTGTTTTAAGAACAGAATTTTTACGGCATTGAATTCATTTTTATATCTGCCTTTCCACAATGCTAAAAAAAGTTTTCTAAGAGTATGTCATACACTTCTTTCGGTTATCTAAAAGTATTGTTTTTCCAAGTTCATTGCTATTGCAATGTATATTTCTGCCTTTCTAAATACGCTGCCCATGGATTTGAACTCGCATGAAGAGTTCTGAATTTAATAACTTCGTAGCTTAACGGAATCTTTATCTTTACACCTTTTATTCGATTTTTTTTAACACAGCTACATATGAGATATTCTTTCGTGATGCAAAACAGCTTTTTGAACAAAGTTAAGTAAATATAATAAGTTTTATTTCCCAAATTGTAATTTTTCTCCAGAAGATGTGTACATGTTTTTCCCTAGAAGCTACGGCTTTCTATTTTTTATATACACTGCCTTCCAAAAGTTAAGCAACAGCCAGTTTTTTAGACTTAGTCTGAAAATGAATGTACGAACATCAAATTTAATGACATGTGCACAAAGTAAATATGTACTGATTGCAGAAGTTAACACAAAAAAATCGTATAAATGGTTTGCAACAAAAAAAGCTATCTTACTGGAAAAGTCCATTCTTTGAAAATGAATAATTACAGTTTTATACTGTATAATGTCACAGAAACATAGCAGAAAGGAGTTTTAACATGCCCACCCCTAGCCTGAATGCATTCGTGCTATCGGCTTTCCACACTGTCATTTAAGTTGTTGGTAACAGAAATTGGAAGCTAAGACATTACACGAAGTAAGCTGTTTTCCAGCTCACCTGCAGACTTTGGAGGAGGGCTTAAAGCTCAGTAACCTACAACCAAGACAGTCCAACAGATGTTCTATGGGATTCAAGTCTGGAAATTGAGGTGGCCATTCTACTCGCTCCAAACCAAGATGCTCAAAATACACCTGAAAAATTACAGCTCGATGAGGTGGTAATCATCCATTAGAATAAAATCCTTGCCAATTGCACTGGCAAATGAGCAGACATATGAATCAAGTATATCATCCCGATATCTCACACCAGTCATAGTTCTTCCATGGAACACATACAGATCAGCGTAACAACCGAACGAGATCCCTGCACAAACCATTATTTAACACCTGTGACTTTCCACGTTGTGGAATTGGTAATATCTGGTTCTTTGTTCCCTTTGGATCAGCACACTTCCTGAATCGCTTTCTTCTGTGTTACACAGTGGTCTGCAACAACTTCTTGGAGTACAGAAATGTTTCTTCTTCTTTGGGCCAAAAAAATCTATAAAACGGTCTTCCGCAGATGTAGCTCGTGATCAGCCTGGAACATATTTTTCTTGATACAAAAGTTTCTGTTTGATATTAATTCCAGAGACGGTGGATTACACTACGAGACACATTAAAATGCCTAGCAGCATCAGCCTGTGGCATCCCCATTTCCATCCATACGACCAACACAACATTAGTGAATATTGCAAACGGCTTCTCTAAGACATTGCGAGACCCCATTAACTACGAATCTGCGAGAAAAAGTTGAAAATTAACAAAAATTACACGCATAGTTATGAAAGCATGATGTTTGCATATTTACTGTCACTTATATATACCTGTTCTTTCCTATCAAAAAAGTGACAACTAGAGTTTTTGCATAAATTTACATATGTTCATTTTTATTATATATAAACTATACATATTTTAATAGTGAGCTTTCAAAAACATATTGTTCTTTAACATTTGGAGATCAGTGTATTTAAAAATTAGTTCCCTTTACTACTACATAGCTGCTAACTCTACTGATTTTATCGGGAAACTCCTGATTTTACATCATTTCTCCCGTTTTCCCGATAATGTATGAAAATCTACTGATTTTTTTTTGCAATTTCAGTAAAATACTTTAAAAAGCCGAAATTTTGCTAGTAAAAAGTGTTATTGAGTTGTTTTAGTAGCTTAAATAGTCAACAGATGACACATTAATATTATTATTATAATGAATCATGAAAATGTGTTCCTCTGAGTTTTCAACCCCATCTGTTGGTCGTGGTAGGACAATGCTTTAACCACTTGAGTACCAAAAACCCCCACGAGTTGGCAGTCATATAATTAACATTCAGAGCAGACACCAGGTGCCTGTTAACAAAAACAATTCCACTAGGATCAATATTACTAGTTATTAGTAATTTAGTTAGGAAAATAATTTTCTTTGAATTATAAATTTATTTAATAATGTATGTTATGTAATTTTAAAAGCTTAATATTTATGAATTGCACTAGAGTAATAAAAGTTGCCCTATAAAATAAATATTGGGACATAAACATTGATGTTTATTTTTTCATGTGTAGTATATTCTTTTATTTTTCATAGTTCCTTTATAAGGTTAATAAATATTTTATTCAAATATTAAGATTAACACAAAATATGTTTAGCATAAATCGTTCTCAGAATGTATAATCTAAAGATTAAAATTGTCTTTTTGCGGTACTATCGTTTTAAACATTCAAGCAAAAATGTCGCTAGTAAGCGTCTCCTGATTTTTTCCCTCAAAATCAGTAGAATCTATTGATTTTTTTTCACCAAGGTTGGCAGATATGCTACTAATTCACTATAAGAGATCAAGTCCAAATATTATGATTCCGTAATAATTTTCGTAAAGTGTAATATGAAATATTTCATCTGTAGATACTCTTCAATCTAATTTTCAGAAAAGTTTAATGTTTAGAAAAGTAAAAAATTTTTATAAGCTATAGTAATAGATGTACTTAAAAATATTTATAAAGCAACAGCACCATCAATGCCATTTAACCGTGTCTTAAATGTTATCCATATTTAAGTTCAAATCAACGAATATCAACTGATTTACAAAATACTGTTGATTTTCGCTGATTTGGGAATTCTAAATAATTGCTTAAATTATTTTAAATATATCGTTCTTAAGACAACATTATTTAATGTTCCGCTTCCTCGATATTATTTCTATTTTTTAAATATTGTCTTGAAAAATAGAAAAAATAAATGTGTTTTCTATAATTAAGACAGCGGTGGCCTCATTGGTTAGAGCGTTTATTCTCGTTATCGGCAGGTAGTGGTCTCGAATCCCAACCCAACAGAAAACCCACCGAGATGGCATCTGAGGCATGTAAAATATGTCGTGTTCACAATGTCCTCCATGCGAAATGATACCTCTTGGGGTAGCAGGTCAAGTCTAGGACCCAATTTCTGCTTGGTCCCTGCTTCTAAATTACAAAGATCACCACTTAGGATCTTCAAAAGGGAATACTCAGTGTGTGTCCTACCAGACAAAGTCCCATCATAATTTCTCCTATGTGCTGTTGTGCTTAAATAGATCCTACCAGCCGGGTACTGTGTAATGTTTTCCTAAATATATTAAGTAAACTTAAATTAGAAAAGTTTTTCATCTTGATTTCTTGAATATGAATACGTTAATTTCCCATTGAAATTATCGATCACGTGTATTTTTCACTATTGGCAATTCCATGTGGCTAACCTTGTCAATCATTTTATGCACTAATTATAAAAATTTATAAATGCCAATTTTTTTATTAAAAAAATAAGGAATACAGTTACTGCTGAGTTCAAAGTCTTATTTCAATAAATTACACAGCCTTTCAGTTAAACTAAAAAAAATTGAGTTATGAAAAATAATTATGTACAAATTGTAATCATGTTTTTTTTTTAAATTCTTAAAATATATCATACATTTTAAATAATTTAATGTAAAAAAATTCACCTTAAAAAACACACTAATTGGAAAATAAACGTGGTATTAGATAGAATAAGAACTAAATCCAACCTATTATAAAGACAAAACAATAAATAATTGGCTGAGATATAAGTTGTAAAGAGAATTATCTCAAAACGAAATAAAAAATTTTATTCCTATTTAACAATTGCTAGCATTGAAATTCAGTTTCTGATAATTTCTAATTCTGGCTAACTATTATATTCAAATTATAAATTCAATAATAGAATATTTATAATCAGTGGCAATGGTTAATAATATATTATTCGACTGTTTCTAGAAAATAGCCTAGTATAGTAAAAAATAAATTCAGGAAACGCGATAGCAAAATGAAATTTTTGCTTAAATCATTGTCTTCTAAAATGCGTTTCGTTTGAGTTTTCTTATCACTTCATGATTGATAGGTGTATGAATTCGTATAAATAAAATTCATTTAATGTATACATCAAATATAAATTTATTAATAAATAATAGGATCTATATAATCTCATTATATGTCGGTTTAAATAAATCTACCCAAATGTAGAGTTTAAAATTGTATTTTAAATAGTATATATTTTAATATTAATTTTTATTTTCATTTTAATGTCTTCATTTTAAAAATATTTAAAACATATTAAAAGTGTTTTTAAAATAGTACATATTTTAATATTAATTTTTTATTTTCCTTTTAATATCTTCATCGCAAAAAGTATTTTAATTTTTTAATATTACTGTTACAATACAAATCATACAATGAAATTCTTAAAGAATTGCAAAAAAATCAAACTGTGATCAACTAAATAACTGATTTATGAGATTTTATTGCAGAAGTGATGTAAAATAATCTATCACCGAGCCAAATTCTAATTGAAAACTATTAACTAGCATTTCTTTAAAAAGGGAAACTTCTTTTCGTTAAAACTATCTATCACTCTCTACCATTAATCATAGTCAAAACTTGAAACGGTAAAGCTGCAAGTTTAAATGGTTTATATAGCTTCTAACCTTCAGAGGTGTGTGTGTATTTCTTAAGAATAAATATAATTTATTACCGTTAACATCCAAAATTGTATTTCTCTAGAATGTAAAGGCAAAGACAAGAAAACACAACCTATTTCGAAGATAAAATGTGTTGCTAAGTTATTACTGAAAATAATAAAACTTCTTGTAATTAACAATTATTGATTAGTATTGAAAAGGAATTATTTTATGTAGGAAATGAGATTAACGAAATTCATATTAATGCTATCTTTTATCCATTTACAGCCTTAATTTGAAAACTTCGTAAACTCTTCTCAACATTTTTACCTCATTTTACTTAATGTTATCGTAAGTAGTTTAAGCAAGAATACATTAAAATACTTTTACATTGTGTTAAAACAGTTTTTTGTTGATTGCGGTGTTAAGACTTTGTATTATTTGTCTACAGATTTGAGTATATTCATATTTTTGCATAATTTGTCTCGAAAACAGAAAATGAGGATTACAAATTATTCTTTGCACGATTGGCAATGAAGTTTGAATTGCGTTTGTAAACTAACTGAACTAAGTTTTAAGACGTATGCATTCATTATAAGAGTTTTGAAGTTGGAATATTTTATTTTGAAAATTAATTTTAAATAGAGATTGAATTTTTGTAAAAAATATTAAAACATTAGCAATAAATTTTCTCTCTCTCTCAAAATAATATATTTTAACATTATATAGAAATATATTCACATTATTCTTTTATTTCTCTGTCAAACAGTGCAGACGATTTCTTGCACATTGCTTAAAGTGATTATTTCTATTGAGTATAATGTTATTTGAAAAATATTTAGCAGTTATTTTAAAAAAAATTATTAATGCTCATTCGAATAGTTTAATTGAAATCAATTTTGATTCATCACAAAACATTTGCATTTTATAGTAGAGGAATTATCTATTAGTAATAAATATACTAATTAAAAAACAAAGTAGTTTGCAATATTATTAAATGCAATTGGGATTACTTTAATGTATATTTTTAGGTAAATAAGGATAAAATTGCACCCAAATATTTTACTTTTTTCGTAAAATTAAGAGATTTGTCAGTGTACTTCAATAAATATTCTATTTAACTGTAGTATGCTTATAATTTATACAAAATTTAAAACATGCATTTAATGCATAAACAAAAATAACAATTATTCAAATTGTAAATATGCAAAATTCCGTCACAAAACTTTTAGCAGTTCACAGTTAACTATTTTTGTAATGGTTTGCTTTGAGTTAAATATTTCTCTCCCGCTGTGCTAATTTTCTGCATAAAATCCAGCATGGTGCATTCAACGAAACCATAAATAAATAAATAAATAAAAATCGAAAGAATAACTATATGTCGCATGGTTATGACGAAGAAAATATTAAATACAGAACACTTCATCTTCATACATAATTTACCGTTCATCGAAAACTTTAAAAAATGACATAAGCAGTTACTGTCAGAAGAGTATTAGAATAACAAAAGAATGATGTATAGAATGCTAAATGCTGACACTGTATTCTTCCAGACGTTAAGATTAAAAACAGTCCTAGTGTAAGTCATAAAAAGAAAAACGAAATGAAACACAAACAGAGCGACAGTAGAAAAAGGATGGATCATATACTACCAGCATCAAAAGGGGAGAGGAGAAAACGACAGTTGTTTCTTGAATTTCTTTGGACGCCACATAACTGCCCAACCATGAAACGGAACTGCCAACTTCGATACTTTGCCTTTTAAAACGAACGAAGTATACTACGGTAATCATTTCTCGAAACGTGCTTCTTCCGTATTTTGCACTGTGCATTGGTTTAGATGAACCTTTTCTGAATACAAATGGCTAAGAAGTGAAAATGGGTGAGGCATGTAAATTGGTGCCAGAATTATTTTTTGCCTCGCAGCCACTTCCGAAAGAATACAAAGACGGGGCAGGCTAAAAATTCTGATACTGTGTATACAGTCTACGTTCAGAACTTTTGTCGAACCATACATTTTTCTTTATTTTAAGAGCCGTGAAAACTATCATCTTGACACCTAAGACGAATGGGTATGACCATTCAATTTTAAAATGTTGAGCAATCGTGGCATAAAATGCTTCTTTTGAATTTTTCTGACAGATGTGTATAATAGCTAAGCAACAATCGCTTACGTAACATTTTGCGCATAATGTAGTATAATTTCAATGGCTAAAGCTTCTTAAATAGAAATAGAATAAACAGTTTAGACAACACTCAGCTCCCTACATACATACATACATACATATATATATATATATATATATATATATATATATATATATATATATATATATATATATATATATATATATATATATATATATATATGTATGTATGTATGTATGTGTATATATATATATATATATATATATATGTATGTATATATATATAAATATATATATATATACATACATACATTATATATATATATTTATAAGCATTCTTTAAATATTCAAATTAAAGCATTATAACATTTGTTTTTTTAAAATGTTAAGTAAATATTCTTAAAATACGCATATGTAATAAATATGAATAATTTCCTTTTGAGGAAAATGTTAAATTTTCATATTAAAAAAATTAACTAATTAAAATTAAATAAATAAAATCATTTTTTGAGTAACTAATGCAATTCATTAATAAATGATAATAACTCTAAAATAAACTTTTGAAAAAAAGTTAAATTACTAGCACATATTACTAGGCAGACTTTAGAATTAGAAAGACGCCTATTTTGATTCATAATCCTGCTAATAAATTATTTTAACTTTAATACAGTATGCGCAGTGCTCATTAAACAATATTATATTTATTTTCTTGACAAAATTTCACTAAGTTAGAAAAGAAACTCCAGATCCCTTATAATAATCGCTTCCACTTTCCTAGTTAAGAGTCAATTTGAATCCCCTAAAAAATACAATTCTCGAATATTAAAAAGTGATTACGAACTGACAAATCAATTTAAAAGAAAACAATGGTTGTTAATCGGTATGGCAGTTTTCTTTTCCCATTGAAAATATCTCGTGACTGTATTTTGATGATTGACTTCTATACCTTGACAATGCGTATATTTTAGAAAAGTATTGAGTCATAAATTGATAAAATGAAACAAGTTTAGTTTAACTTGCGAGAATAAAATATTTATCAAATTTATAAGTATAAGTCTATATAAAATGCAAGTGAAGGATTTTAATTTTTTTAATTCAGATATGTTCTTATTAATATTTTAATATTTATATAAATATAAAAGCAACAAATGTATAACAAAATGAAACTACAAAGTATAATGAAATTAAGCAAAATATAAAGCTAACTTAATTCTGATCCTTGTTTCAGTTAGTAATCTAATGTTTCACTTAGTTATTAGCTAATAATGAAATAAATTAATTTTATCCCAATGCCCAAATTTTCTTTCTATCCAGCTATTTAAGTGTTTTTAATCGACTATTAGAGGTAAAGTCTTTGAAAGCAAGCCTTAGAATTTATCGCATGGAAAATTGTCTTAGTGTATAAATGCAAGTAGTAATTACGTTTTATCAATCATTTTAATAAAACTAAACTTATATAACTTGAAAAAGAAGTTTTACCTGAAAAAATGAAGAAAATAACTGGCAGGTACTGGGGTGTAAATTTTTGAGAACAGTTACAATTACCTTTCTATATAAGAACTGTTTTAATTAATACAATAATAATCTATACAAATAATAAATACATTATTCTTTAATTGAATCCATTATTGTATAATAAATTGATGTGTCAAACAAATAAATACTAATTGATCTTCTTTTTTTTATCACATTTGTGATATTTTTGATAAATAGTTTGTCATAAATGAGATCACAGGAGAGAAATGATGTGAACAATCATTTGCAAAATTTGATTAATTAGGTTTTATGTATTTTGAAAATACATTTTGTATGCGTTAATTACAATTTGTAAAAAAAAAAACAAAGTAGATTCCTTTACTTTTAAATTTTAGTTAATTATTATTTGCTAACTGTAACTAAATTCATATTAAAAAATCATTTTTAATATTTTTTGTAAATTTTATGAAGGGTTTTTTTCCTTCATTCTAATAAGAAAATTTAGTTTTTAGAAAGAAAATACACAATGCTTTATATTCTCGCTTCAAGTTCACTTTTTACTCTAATACATTTCGTAATTTTACAAAAACCCCTTTGTGTTTACAAATAAAAAATAAACAAACTTCGGTGAAACATATTCCCGTGAGGATTGTCATGATTTTTGGTTGAAGTATGATTGTTTCGAAACACTGAATGAGCGTAAACTTTACTACACAATCGCAATTTTCTACGACTTTACAGAAGAGAAGGCTGCTCCGTTACTTTTAAATTGGAATGATCTAAAAGCATCTGTGTCGGTTCTTAAATGAAGCCCAGCACCTTCACCCACTTTAACAAGAAGCTGCAATTTTTTTGTTCGTGTTTCAGTTTCCCACCTCAAAACACAAAAACGAAAATAGCTTTTGTCAGAACATCTGCCGTATCTTCGCCAAAGAAAGTATGGAAATTTTTTAAGCAATGCAAATTAATCTTTATTCCTCCATTAATATTTATGCTTGGTATTTTTCTTTTCACCACACTGCTTAAGAAACTATGCTGTTACTCGTTACTCCAACAAAATGGGAAAGTATATGAATAAGACTTCTTATCTTCCATTTTTTTTTCAAAGAATTTTTTTTTTAATTTTTCTAAGTCTTAACAAAAGTTTTTGCTTCCTTCTTTTGCATAAATTCAAAAAGTTCTCTCATAAGCAGGATCATTATTAAAAATATTGATGTTGTTAATAAATCCAAAATATTAATGAATTAACAGAGTTTATTTAGCAAATAATAAAATAACTGACATACATATTGACATTACAATACATTAATAATATGCTCTTTTCACATATACTATGTGAAAAAGAGCAAATTATTAATGTAAAATTTTTTAAATTCTTTCAAAAATTTAGCAAAAATGACGTAATTTTTTTATTACATCAATTCAATTAAATAGACTTAATGAAGTTGATTCATTAGGTAAATTGATTACATTAATTTGCCTTAATTTTTCATATTTATTACTCAAAAATCATTTTGAGTACTTATATTAACTCACTATACGAAAAATGTTTTTTCTACATGTTTTCTGATCTATAGCGCACATATTTCATGCACGTTATTGATAACAACCAGTGCGACATGTCTGTGGGACTTATTCACTGTTCCCCTCACTTTTACAGATGACATTAAAAAAAACGTAGCTCTTTTAAACTTTCATATTTTTTATATCGTATAAACTCCAAGCATTTCAACTTTCGCAAGATCATTATTTGAATAATTCGTATATGAGACTGTGGGTCCGTCCTTAAATGCAGATTGGTTTAAACGCACGCATGCGCACGATAATCAGCTTATTTTAGATGGAGATGAGGAACGTTGTTCACAATAGACTACCGAATCTGTTGCATGAAAGCCCGTTTAAATTCCTAGTGACGCAAACTTAAATTTGTAATTTATGAACAATATTTTTGAAGATGATTAACGTTAAAAGTAAATTACTTTTAGAATTATAGATTTATATAACCGTGGGTTGGGGACGTGTCCACGTTAATCTGTGACGGCCAAAGTCCTTCCGCTGGTGTGGCGTGGATGTGGCTCAGGTCTGGCCTCGTCACCTGACCGTAGTTCAAAATTACGAGGTACCTTAAAAGGAGCAAAGTCGTACTTTCACCTTCGTGGTGCTCTGGTTAAACAAAAGACGCTCCTTACTGACTTAAATTCGCATAGCCAACGGCATAGCGAGCTTGGCTTGTCCAAGTGTCATATGCAACAACAACAGATTTATATAAACCATGTTAATTTTACAATTATTAATCATTTTAAATTTTTATAAATTTTAAGCAAAGTTAGAGAAGAAATATTTTCTGATATTATTTTTAGCTTAATCAGCACTGGTGGATAAAATGTTAACTGTTTTAAAAGTTAAAATCAATCACTCCTCTTCTTTTATTCATATCATGTGTTTATATCTTTAAAAAAATCAACACTTTTTATTTTACTTCAAATACATTACAAATTAATTAAGTTATATGAAAATTATGATTCACACACATACTTAAATAATAAGTTATCTAAATCGTTTAAATAAGGAAATTATTTAAGATATGTTAGATAAAATAATTTTCATTACAGCATGTGAAATATTATTTGTGTCGAAAAAATGCGTTATTATCTTTCAATTTTTAACAATTTAACAAAACACATTTCAATAAATTTTCTCACTGTTATTTCCAAATCCAATCAGACTTAACAGAATTAATTTTTAAATAAATACAAAACCAATGTAAGTCAAAATATATTTTTTGATTTCAAAGTGTGATGTAAAACAAAATTATTCTCTCTTTCTGCAAAATTATTTTATCTATTTACAAAAAAGAATGAAAATAGACTAATAATGTTCTGGTTGGTAATTACGAATCTGAATTCACATTTTATACACAATTTTAACTGTGGAAACACATACCATTCATTTTGGAGTGTATTTCCAAATTCTTATGAACTAAAGTAAAGAGGAAAAAATCAGCTATATCAGCTAAAGCTGTAAATATTTACGTCATTTCTTTTTAAAAACTCTTTATAGAGAGCCCCATACTTCATATTAAAATACGTTTTCTTCCTAGTAAATGGTGATATCTTATTCATTTTGCCAGACAGGAAAAATAACTTTAAAAAAATTAATTTAGTCAAACTTTCTATTTTTTTTTTTTCAAAAATAAAACAATTTCAAACAATATATTTTTCTTTTAGTAAGATTTTCTTTTCTGAAACTTAATTTTTCCTTTCTGAATCAGAAATCAATTAAATAGATAAAAAATGTGATGTTATTGAGACCTTGTTATATTCTTTGAAGTATACTTCCATACTTAATAATAAATACAAAGTTTTTAACTTTTCTCTAATGAAATATTTCTCTAATTTTTCTAAATAACGATTTCTGAAAGGATAAAACTAGTATTTCTACTTAACAACAAAATAAAAAGGATTTTCTTTTGTTTACAAAGCTTTGGAGTTAAAAAGAAAAGATTATTGTTTTGATAGCTGCAAAAATTAAGCTAGATTTGTAAAATCTATCGCAAAATAACAATGAAAATTTCTGCTTAAAAGTAACAAAATTAAAAATCCTTCTTGTTATTAAAAATAATTAGTTAAAATTAATGATTATATAATAATATTTATACCGAAGTAATAAATATAAAAAAGATCCAGTACTTTTGAAAAAGAAAGATTGAATTTAATTTTAATTATATTTAAAAATAAATTTTCTGCTTAAAATGTAAAATTTTTCTACTAAGAAATGTTTTCAAAGTTAAATTTATAATTAAAACATTTATTTTTAAGGAATTATAAAATAATATAGCAAAAGATATAATATCAATTTAGACAAATTGATAAGATTAGTTTAAAAAAAATTCTTATTAAAATATTTATTAAAAATACGCAAAACCAGGAAATATAATTATTAAAAGCTACTTTCACATCATTTTAATAAGTGTATTCAAAAGCGGTAATAATTTACAATTTTACAAAATTTTGCTGGATTTGGTTACAAGTAAACACAAAATACAGGGAGTTTTTTTATGTACATGCATCATCTTTAAAATCGTTGATCAAAGCAATCGTTGAACATGCATCATCTTTAAAATCGTTGATCAGAAATATTATCAAAAATTGACAAATGAAATTAATATTTCATTTTTAAGAGTAAAAAGTTCTTACCTTACTACTGTATTCAGATGAACAAAGAGAACAAAATATATATTATATTTCGCCGTCATGCAGGAACATTTGCCGGGGTGCGCAATTTGAAATTTTACGAATTCCGGGTAATACTGTGTTATTTAGTTAGAAAAAGATATGTAAATTATATTTTTATTGAAAATGATACATCTACAATCATTCAAAATCTACACCCTTATTTCAATTTACTTTACGTGAATGAGGGCAAACTAAGTCTTGACACATTTTCTAAACGTGCTAAATGTTTTTAAAATGGTATCATGTATCTAGTGATGAAGAATCTTGAACCTCATTCGATATATGGTAATATTTTAAAGAAATTTAGTACACAATTTAGCAATTAATGTTGATCAATATTGATATTTCCAATGTTTTCTAGTGTCTTTCATTTTTCATAGAAGTGGTAAAATAAACATATTGTAAATTTCTTGTCTCATGTATTATAAATCTGTAAGTTAAAATCATTCATTTATACAATCACATTCAAAATGTAAATATCAATTGGATAAATTTAAACAATCTGATAGTTATTGTCTTGACTGACATGAACGGTGAAAAGGAAGTTGCAAGTATGTTTATTCATGTTACAAAACAAAACATGCATTCAAAAGAAAAAACAGTATTGAATTTTGCTTACAAGAAGACGGGGATTAGTTTATCAACAATGAAATTTTCTATTATTGGTTCACTGATGGCTCAAAGATGGATTCTATCACATTTGCTGACTAGCTAATGGTACAAAGCTATCATTTTCATCGAAGAGGTTCACAACTGTACTCCAAGTAATATAAGCATTTGTATTGATTGACAATTGATTGTTTTAATTGACAAATGTTTTTGAATTTTTCTGAGAACAACAATTCTTGAACTATTGTGCATCAGCGATCAAAGAGAAGTAAAACTATTAAATCATAATTGACCAAATTATGGACAGAAAGAGCTGTTAATGCTCAGAAGAACCTGTTATTAGGATTTCTTTCGAGACACTGCACCTTTAAAAACATCGTACTATAATAAAAATATATATCATTCTTTTGCAGATGTTGTCTATATATATGAAGGTAACCTCATAACATATCCTTCGTGATTCGTGACACAGCTAGTTCAACATAAATTTGAATCTTGGATGTTAACAATTATTCCTGTTAAATGAATACTGAACCTTGTCTCAGTTACTGGTGTCTTTAAATAAAAATTATTTAAGTAAGGGATTGTCTTTTTTAGGGTATTTTATAATAGATTTTGGGTCGTAATGATTTTAGTCAAAGTATGTGATAAATAAAACAACATAATTCAGTAAGTTTATCACTATTATAATAATAGATTAAATCACTATTTTATAAGTAGTTAAATATAGTTCACTTTGTTTTTCTTTCATAATTGTGTTTCATAACACATACTAAATTCGATATAAAAAAACTGATTTACACATAGACATATATTTAATCATTTCCTGTACTTTTTTTAATGTTACTTCTGATGAATTTTTAGCCCACAAAGTAAGCTCAATCAATTATAATAGTATCAATTATATTAATTACAACACCTGAACTTTTGATTTTTATTATGAGAAATTAATTTTAAGTATAAGCATTTTATTATATTTTTGTGTTTCTGATCATATAGGAAACTTTTATTTGACAGACAAAATAGTATACTAATAATTGTAGGTATATTTCATATAAACTGCAAATAGAAAATTATTCAATGCAAAAGAAACGTTAAAATATTATAATCAATAATTTCATACATTATTAACACGCAATTAATAATGTCCGCAATACTTTTATTTAAAATAGAATGTTAGACGATTTGTTGGCACTCGTACAACTTTACAATCAAACTTATGTACATCCCTGAATAAATCTCAGAGAAAATTTCGAGTTATAACTTGTCATGTTTCAATAATTATTGAAAACGAAACCAGTTATTCAATATTAATCATCATTATGAAACAAGTTATTTAGGCAAGGAAAAAATGTTATTTATATGATAGGAAAAAATGAAGGCTTAATGTGAAGCTTCAATATAAAAATTCATTACTAATTAAAAACTTTTAGTTCATTTTAAATAATTTAAAAGATTTTATTGGTAAGTAGTTAAAACCAACGATTGTGAAAATAATAGTTATTTGATACATTTAAAAACATCTAAAATGCAACCAAATTCCTAAATTAAATTTCTTAATTTTGTGTATTAATAAGTTAGAAATATATATGTATATATGCAGACAGATAACGAGACTAGATGAAAAAATAATTGAATACAAAAACGATTGATCTCAATGCTGAAAATAAGTATGAGTAGATAAGAAAGATACTCAAAGAAGAATTATCCAAATTTAACTACATAAACATGAAATTCAAGTATAAGATTTAATGATGAAATAATGAATTACTGCAGCTTAGGTATAGTAATAATCAACTTTATTGAAAGAATGGAATTAAGATTTGTGTTTTATTTTTCTTACAGAATAAAGGGAAATTGATTAGACCAAAGTTGACGAAATTGTAAAAAGGGAAAGAACATTTGCAATAAAAAATGCATATAAATTATTAGGTAAATTTTCGACAATTCTTCTGGATTTTAAATAAAATCGCCAAATATGGCAAAAGATATTTTAGATATGAAAAATGCACTGAATAAAAATAAATAAACTATTTTGTAAAAGCAAATTCTTATGTCTTTTGAGTAAATTAAAATAATTAATTTACCCTTTGCTTTGTTAAAAAAAATATTTATAATAGTAAAGAGGAAAATTAATGACTAGATTTTATTTTTAAATACTTTTATTTCTATTTAACTTGATATGTTAGAAACTTTTAAGTATATAGAGTTTCTGATTACATATCCTTCACTCTTGAAATTCCATTTACAAATGAATTTTACATCACTATATGAAAACAGAAAATACCTAAAGATGTCGATCTATTTTATAATCTCTCATTGTTATAAGTTATATTAAAGGAAATTAATTTCAAAATGTGTGTAATAAAGGTTCACATTTGTGATCGAGAAGCAAAATACACAATTCAAATTTGTAAAAAAATTAGAGGATTTCATTTGAATAAAATAAATTCTCACCTATATTTAGTGCATCGTTTCATTTTATATCAAATATATATATAAAACCTGTATCCTAGAAAATCAAAATTAACTGATTTTAGTTTTTCCTTTGAAGGAAACAAACTCTTTTGTAGAATAGTTCACCTCTGAAGCATCTATGCACTCGTGCAAAAATGATTAATTAATCAAGAAGATAGATTTTCAGGTTTGTACACATTTTAAAATTTTCAGAGTGAAATTTTTCAAGAAGCTTCAGCGCCAATTTCCAACAAAATTTCGTCTTTTCCCAACCATTAGTTAGAAAACTGTTGCTCATTCTTCCAACTTCTAATCCCAAACAAAGCTCTTAAAAACCATATAAACTACATGCTGAAAATGACATACAACTTTAGCGTTTCTTGTTGGACAAGGGCTTCTTATTCATAGACAGTTTTTAACACGAACTTTAAATCTTTTATAATGATGTCGCGTCAATGACTGAGGAAATAATATATTACTAGGTAACTTCTCCCTAAAAGACGAAAAGAGATAGAGTCACATTTTTCAAAAAAGCTGGGCGGAGGAAATGATAGTTAATAAACTCACGTGACGTTGCAATCATTTACGGGTGTACATTTTTTTACATTCATTATTTTGCTTTATGTAAGCCGTAAGACTTGGCCTTTTATCACTCCAGTATGATTCATATCGTTGCTCCAAAGGACACTCAAAAATGTTTTCTCAATAGATTTTGAAGGCGTTTTCTACTTCAGTTTCCAAACACTAAAAGCTTTTGTTCCAGATATTTTTTATGAGAATATTAATATCGATTATTAAAAGCATCACTTTAATTTATGCAGCACTTCAAGACTGCACGCATATTTATTGCCTCGCTGTAATTAATATTTACGCGATAAGAGAAAGATCTTTGAAAAGAAAGGCCATTTAGAAGACTTCTAAGTTTTCAAACAACTTTTTGACGAATTTAATGGCACTTCAGAAGAAAAAAATATGGAATACTAAAATTACTTTGAAGTTTCATTTATGAATAGATTATATTGCTTTGAATTTTGTTTAAAAAATAGGAAAGGTTGATATGAGTTTTGAGAAGTTCAATTTAATCGTTGTTACTTTCAAAAGCATTTGCTTTAGATTGCCTACTAAAAAGAAAGTTAATGAAAATGCTTCTCAAACATATTACTAAAATGAGTTTTCTTGTATTAAAATAAAAGTAAACAGCATTAAAAATTTTCCATGATGAAGAAATGCTTTACTCGTGTTTTCTTTTCATTTACTATGAAAATAATTATTTTCACTAAATTACAAAGTTAAAATGATATAAAAATATTTTACCGCTTGTCGAATAACGTAAGCTCTTCCATTACATAAAAAAATTTTAATCAGGAATATAGTAAAAAGTTTTACCAGGCTTTGAAACTTCTGTAATAGTTAATAATTTCATATACCTGACCTTAAGATATAGCTTCACTTTATAACGACTTCTTAACTATTATATTTTAAAATATTTTCAGTTATTTCATAGTTTTAGTTATTTATAACAAATTCTTAACTATTATAGCATTTTAAAATATTTTCAGTTATTTCACTAACTTTATACGTTAATAATCATTTTTTAATTTCAAGAATTTTTTGAAAAAATTAATGATCTTAATGTGTTTTCTTCAATCCATAATGAATTGAGTTATATGAAAAATGTTTTTTGAAAATACTAATTTCGTATTAGATTATTCATTTAAAAAATAATTTTGAAACGCATCATCTAACATATAGAATGAAAAATGAAATATTATAATATAATTACTGTTGTTAAATTATAAAGGAAACTAATTTGTTTAAGAGATCCGCCATGAGACAAAACAATGAAACATAAGCAATCATTTCCTTTCTTCTGGTAATAATTAATATTTCAGCTTCTCTCTCTATGCAACATTATTTACTGTTTTACTTTTTTTAATTTTAGTCTGACAATTAAGAATATTTATTAAATTATTATTAAAAAAAAACTGATTCTAGATTATTTCGAAAATAATGACGGCAAAATAATAAAAATAAAAAATACCAAGAGAATATAATTTTAGCATAAAAATTATTGTACTTAAATCTAAGGCCTTAAAAGCATTTTTCTAGATATTAAATATAATTACCGAATGAAGCATTGAACTTCATATTAGAGAAATATAAAGGGACTTAGATTTTAAGTATCTTGAGAAAATAATCTATTTGATTTTTATTAAATTAAATGTATAAAGTGCTTAGTGTAATTCATTAAACAATAGAAATATTTCAAACTGAAATATTAAATTCTTATACTTTTGGCATTCACATTTTGATAGTATAAAGGAATGAACATGTATCAATTACAATAATTTAATAATAGTTATTTAGCCAAACTTAAACAGAAAAGTAATTCAGTTATAGGCTCAAAATGAGTTACATAAAAATTTGAAAAGCTTTAAATTAAGAATTATATGAAATCAATTTTGACAAAAAGAATTTTATAAAATTAACATAGTTAGTTAAGAATGTAATAGAATTATATAGTTTAATATATACTATGATTATGCACAAAATTGATAATATATAAAATATTTTATTAAAATTTCACAAATTTTTCATGATTATAACTAAACATGGAAGTAATAGTCGAAAGAATGTAAAAACATTAGCAGTTATCAAATGAGAATTAAAACATAGTCTAAAACTAATATATTTAATATTCGAATGGATGAATTATTAGAGATGTCATTATAACATAAAAAAACTCTGAATTTTTATTTATAGAAATAAAACTAAATTAATATCTATTCTTGCACTGTTAATCAGAAACATTTTAATTTGTAATTAAAATATAAATTTAACTATAAATGCCGCAAAGGAAATAGTTATTTTGAATAAAGGGCATGCCTTCACACAAGTTGAGGAAATTTTTCTTTTACTTAAAATCTTTATTTGCTGTACCTACAGAGCAAAAGAAATTACAAACCTACTTGCACATTTCCTGATTTATCGAAATTTAAAACAGATGTAACAGAATTTTAAGATTTAAGTATTTTCTAAACTTATTTTCACTTTCAGAGCGCATTGAAGTAATGGCTAAAAATCATTAAAAGTACAAAATCTATGAGATAGGGAAGAATGTCTTGTTTAAATTTAATGGAAAAAACAGTGTTTTCAAGGATTTTCTCTTTTCTCTAGCACTGTAAAAGAGTTTTAATTTTCTATTTTTCTTATTCTGTTGAAAATGTGCAAGTTGTTACTTAAAATTATGAATGAGAAAATAAAATTCCTAGGGATTTTAAATGCATTAAGAACTATTTTTGACTGTTTTTTGTAATTGCACCTTTCATTGTTGTAATTGCACCTTTCATACAGTTTTTAACAATTAATTCTTTAATAGTTGTTAATTATTCTAGATTATATTAAAATTTTGCCTTTCTTTAATTTTAAAAAGAAGATAGCATGATTGATGTCGCATGATACGTAAATCATTTAAAATTTAAAAAATAGCACAAATTTCTCCCATGTCTACTAAATTAAATTAATATTTAATCAATAAGTTTTGAATGAATTGCTTTTAACCATGTGTTAAATACTTTTGTTTGCTATGTATTGCACGCACTCACACTTTTTGCGTATCTCTCTAATTACATGAAATTAGCTGTATTTAAAAACAAAGGAAATAAAAGCAAAAATGTTTGCACTTAAATGGTGAAATTTATGTATTTTATTACAATACATTAAATAAAATTAATCATTAAATAAAGAAATTTAAAATTTTCGATTGAATTAAAAGATATAAACCAATTATGCAATGTTTCTTTAATAGAAACACATAGCAATTCAATACTTCGCATACTTTGATACATGAATATCTAATATATGATTCCATGAGTTCATGCTCTATCTATTGATAGTCTTAAAACATTCAAATTTCAAATCTTAAAATTTTTTAATAAACGTTTTTTTGTGTAATTTAAACAGAGAAAAATAGCCATATTCTTTAGATTCAGATTATTTTTTTCAGTTAATAGCTGGTATCGAGCTTGAAATCCAAACACATACTTTGGTACAGCTTGTCCTTGTTTGGACTTTGTGCCATTAAACCAAACCAAACAACCAAACACAAACTTAAATAAATTTTTTGAAAACAGGTCTGAAAAACCAGGTGCGTCTAATGCGTCAATACTCTGTTTTCTATTACATTCATTTCTGGAAATTTCATCTATTTAGAGTTATGCGATTTTTCTCTTTTTTCCTTGCTGAGTGTGTGCAAATATTACCTTTACGTAGAAATCAGTGAACCAACACTTAAAATTTCTATCTGACTTTGGTTCCCTTAAAGCAGTGATTGTTTAAAATTTCCAATTTTCGTAAACGAGTTTTAAGTATGTGAAATTTCTATTATTCGATTTTCTTATATTTGTTGAGAAGTTAGGGGCTTAAAAACAATGTTGATATTGCTATAACATAGCGTAGAAGCTACTTGTGACTACGTAGACACTACATAAAGTCATTTCAGGCCACCCCAAACTGAGAAAAGGACAAGAACTTTGTAGAATCAGGAAGAGGATCTGAAAAAAGCCGCTTGCAGTTAACGTAACCTAAAGGACAAATATGAAAAAGAAACAGGAATTAAATCATTAACGAATAGGGCATTAATAATCCAGTGGATATTACAGAAGGTAATTTGTTGCATGAAGACTCAAATGCTGATTTAGAAGATGTTTCAAATGACTCTAAATTATATCTGGAGTTGAGAGTCTGAGTTTTGACGATGAAGATTAAAAGGTTTTATTTCCCAGATAAATTGGGTATTTGCAAAAGTATTGCTTAGTATTCGTATTACTTTAAAATACTGTAAATTCATAATAATGAATTGTAATAAAGTCTTATCCTTCAAAAATGAATATACAAAAAGTGGCGCGTTTTATTGGCCAGTACTTCTTATATGCCGGAAATATGGTAATTTATTTTCTTTAATGTTACGTCTGAAATTTTATTTAGGTTCACGTACTGAAAACTTCCACTTTCTATCAAATCAATAGTTTTCAATATTTTTCACGTATCAAATCGATACGCTTCCAGTTGCCTTTTTCTTGTCTGTCCAAGACTCATTGATTTAGAGTGCTACAAAATCATGTTTTCCCAACCAGATTTTTCACTACAACTGATTGTAATATAAGACATAAATACTAAACATTGACTATTAATGCTATTTTGCGAAAAAGTTATTAAGTATGGTGAACTTTTTGCATTTTAGATATTAATAATATACCTATTTTCCATTAAAGGGTTTAAATAACTATGCACATCTAATATATTATTTTGAATTCATATAGTTATAATTCAGTGTGCTCATTCCATTAAACTTATCTTATTTTATTATACATTCTTGTAAAATGTTTTGCAGTAATGTTACCTTTAAGGAACTATGTATATAATATATATATATATATATATATATATATATATATATATATATATATATATATATATATATATATATACATATATATATATAACTTTTAGGAGCTTTAAAATAAAATTATAAGTAATTTTTTTCTTAAATTATTACAAATTATATAAAAATTAAGTCTCTGAATAAATAATTGTTTTTTTATTTAGAAGCAATCCTGAAAAGAAGTAGACATTTTAAAGCAATTTTATTTTCTGTTTGCTTATATGATGTATATACAGATAAGTGATTTAAGCTAGTTTCTTTTCCTTTATCCTTACTCATTTCTTTCTAATATTATGTCAGTATATTTTCTTCATGATATATTGTAATACTCTATAATGATATAATTCATAAACTATAGTTTTACATCTAACGCTATACATTATTATTCTGTCGAAATTTTAATAATATTTAAATATTTTGAATTTAATTGTAACATTTGTTCCTGGGTATTTTGAGCAATGTATTTCATATCTACATTCAATGAAATATTTTTTTTATACGTTATACCTTTTGTGTAACCCAAATCTTAAATAAGCAACTGTGTGTTTTTGCCATTAAAATAAAATTCTCATATAGGAGATATTACCGATATTCCTATATGGTGCTTGCAAAATTACAAAGTACTAGTATTGTGTGTAATAAAATACTGTTGTTGTAATCTCACTACACATCATTATAATATATAATTTTCCAAGCATTGTCTTAAGGTAGTTCCTTTTCTTAAAACCATTTTCATATGTGTTTAAAATTAAAGTCTAATATGTGTCACATCTTATTCTTGATCCAGTCCTCACATTGTATAACATTTGTATTGAATATAGTGTACTATATGATAAGAAAAACGCAAAATTTTATTGCAATCACATTTTTTTTCAAGATTTAATTTCCAATATATTTACTAAATTATTATTTTTAATTAATTTTGTAAAATATATTGATATTGCTTATTGTTAATTTAAATATATTTCGAAATATATTTACACTTAAGTTTAAAAATCAATTCCCGTTTCCAAATAAACTATCGCTATTGTAAATGTGCTAATAGTTTATTAAGACTCTGACATATATTTATATAAAATTTAAATTAAAAAAAATCAAAAAGAACTGAATATGTAATGTGAAAGAATGAAAGACTAAATAGTTCTTCAATAAATATATATAATATGTATTAGTATATATATTAATAATAATGTATACATATAATTACAATAATAAAATAACTTGAGACTATTTAAAGTTGCAAATGATAAAAATAATCAAAAAATGACAAGGATAAGTTGTAAAAAAAAGTGGCGTAAAAATTAAAGTAAACAAAAACGTGTCCCTTTACAACAAAGAAACAGGAAATAAAAAAAAATAAAACTTTTTGAAGCATTCGTTAAAAAAAAGTAAAGTAAAATTCAAATATTCCGTTCACAACGTTTTTAACCTAAGTGATATTTTAATAATGAGTAAAAAGAGTGGGACAATTTATTAAACATATAAAATAAAAATATAAAATTGAAATGCGCACAAAATAATAGTTAATAACATAGTTACCACTATGTTTAGAAAAAAAGGTACAATGCCTTAGAACAATATAAATCAATTGAAAAGATGCATGGTAAATAAATTAAAATAATCTGTCCCAAAGCCCACAAAGTAAATAAAAGTATAAAGAGATAACAAGGAAAAAAATGGTGTAGGTTCATGAAATAAAATCATAAAACTGAAATATAAACAATAAGCCTACTTAGAAGTTGGGTTAAGGACAAAGCATAAGTAAATTGAAATTAAATATAATAAGTTAAATTGCAGTTAATGTAAAGTAAAAAAATAAAGTAAGAATAGATTGAATAAAAAGTAAGAATAGTAAATTAAATTAAATAAGGTAAAATATACAATAACAGAGTAACCGAGATTAATAGATTAAGATATTACCTACAAAAAACGGAATAAAATTCCGCAGCTGATACGAAATTAAAAAAAAATGTGTTTAATTTGAAGTAAAATAAAAGAAAGTATGGAGTTCCCTTTAACAAAAATTACTATTGAGACTAAGTAAAAACAAAAATAACAAATACTTAAGATACAAAAAATATAAAAAGGAAATATATATATATACGCAAGCATGTTATGTATACAAATGCATAATGTGCAACATAAAAAATAAAATATGATAAAAAAAATTATTATTATTTATAAGAAATTAGTTAAAGTACTTGAACAAAGTCTCATAATTTTAAATATAGGATTGCAAGATGTAATAAGTTGTAATTGTCTTCTAATTGTGAAGTGATAATAAAATAAAAAGAAAAAAATAGAATGAAGAGATTCATTAATGTTTAGATAATATTTAAAAAAATTGTTTTCTTACATTAAATAATGAAAGAAAAATTAATTTCTTATAGCCGTTTAGTAAAAAATAACTCAGGACTCCGCTATTGCTACTAATCCTTCCCATCAGTGATATATAACATATTGCATCCTGCAGTTTTGTTAAATTTGTGGTAATATAGTCCTAAAACAATATTTAATTTATGAATTCGTCAAAAATAATTTACTGTTTTCTGTATTTTTTATTACTTAATTCATGTAACTCATAGATAATATTTTATTTAATTGTAACATCTATACTTTCTGGATTGGGAATTTCGTTTCACAACAACGCATTTAAAATATTATATATAGAGTGATAACATTATCATATGCACAAAGCTTTATAACAGGTAGTTAATAATTAGCAGGTAAAAATAACAGAAAAAAATTGAAATTATGCACCAATGCAGAGTAACACAGAAAGAAATAGAATCATAAATTGATAGAGTGTTACTGAGAAACTGATACACGTTCTCGCAAGTAACTTTGAATTCGATAGTTATCCAAATGGATTTGAAAAATCTGAGTTAAGAGTTGTATATCAGTCATGGACTGAGGTGCTTATAAGTGACAGATGTCCGTTAAATATTTGTACATTACATCGAGGTTTACATGACATTATTTTAAGAGAAATATACCTTAAAAATACAGGATTAAGGTACAAATTTCTTAAATATATTGGGTGTGCTTGATCGTTGTGAAAAAAATGTAAGTGCCATGACAAACCACTCCCGATATGCTATAAGAATTTTTTTTCTCCTGATGATTACATATTGATCAATCAATGAAATTCCTATTGATCTTTCAAAGTAACCCATATTTCTCTCGCATAAAATAATAATTCTATTTATATGAAAATTACTATCAAACAAAAGAATATTTCATACGAACTTACTTTGGATAAATATCTTTAAATGCATTTTTCATAATACTAAGTTTATAATGCATCGAATTTTGTAACCGACTTTTCTCATATCTCTGCACAATTTCTAAGATTTCCATGTTTACTCTTTATATTGATTTTAGATGTACTGTTAGGAGTTTCATTGAATAGCTGGCTACCACACTACTCTCGGTAATGATTTATTAGTGTTCTAAAATGATAGTAAATTAGTATAAAAGTTATTAAGGAAACTCTATTAAAATATATAACTGATCAAATTTCCACACAAGTCCAGAAGAATAACATAACAGTACTTATTCAATCCTCGTCTTCATTCAAATTCATTTTTAACAGCAAGATTCTCCAATAAAGTAATGATTGATCTGATACCTTTTTTTCATGATTAAAAAGTTTTGATCATTCATATGTTGCAATTTTCCCCTAGATATGTTTATAGTATTTTCTTTTGTTTATTTCGCGCTAGTGTTATCACTGTGTGATTCCCTACTGTCTGAAATAAGCCTTAAAAACATATTGGATATTTCAACAAAACAGGATGAAGTACAATATTAATCAACAATTATAATTTGTCTTGTATAGGGTAGAATAAAACTATATAAACCCCTGTAGCAGAAGGTAGAATAAAACTATGTATAATATCTGTAGTAGAGGGTAGAATAAAACAATATAAACCCCTGTAGTAGAAGGTAGAATAAAACTATGTATAATCACTGTAGTAGAGGGTAGAATAAAACCAGGGCTAGGGAAAGAGAAGGGCTGGCTCAAGTGCTCCCCAAAACTGTCACCGGAAATAGCCGTTGATGACGTAGTCAGGCATCCAAGGAGAATAAGCTGCCTGGATTTTCTAAGCAAAATGCTTACTTTTTATTTTTAAGTTCATTTTGTTTTTAATCAGAGTGAAAAAAACTACAAATGCCTCTCAAATATTTAATAATTGGGGCTTCAGTTTATGGCAAATTTTTATTTCCCCGACATCTTTATTCAATATCTCATATAATATTCTAGAATTTATAATTGTACCGTCACGCAAAACTAAACCACTATCTAAAAATGGTTCCTCAATAACTTGATATAATGAGGCATATCAGCGAAAACCCAAATTTTCCTTGAATCTTTTGAAGGGTGAAGAAAAAACGATTTGTCTATAGTTATTTCAAGTTCTTTCCATAAGGTATGACACCCGCCAAGATCCGAAATTATTGCTCGAACTTAAACACCAGTGAATTCGACTTCTTCTATTACAGAAAATAAAAGTTTTTTTATTCATTTTACAGTCGAAATCAAAAAATATTGGTTGTTTCCACGGGAAAATTAATCCTTGCAATAAAATAACTTGAACTTTACAAAATGGGCCTAATATTTCATCCAATGAAGAGTCGTAACACAATTTCGAATCTATGTGCATTTCGTCAAAGCTCAAAGAACAAATCTTTTCCATATCGCTCAAAGTTTCGCAATTTTTTTTCATCAATTACATTACATCTTTAAGAATTCCAGGCATGCAACTAAATTTGGAACACCATCTTTTAAAAGTACTTGCACTTGGCATATTTAATTCCATTGTATTTCGCCAAAAATCGTAAGATTTTGAAGATAATGACCGAATCAAAATACATTTTGAAATAGAGTCAGATGACCATTTAGTTCTTAATTTATTTTCTTCATCTTCACGCTTATAAGCGAATAAATTATTTATCCCCATCTTCCCAAGTTTAACGTTCTCCTTTTGAAGTAATTTTATTTCCGTTTTTAATTTTTGTATTTCATTTAAAAGCAATTTTTTATTTGATTTCAATCGTTTAATTATTCTTGTTGTAGAAGTTCGATTTCTTTTTTGCTCATTTTTAAGGAATTTCACTGTATTTTCAGCGCATAATATTCATTTTTTCAATTCTTCTATATTTTTTAAATATTCATTGCATTTAAGGCACTTAATATCACCATCACATTGATTTTCTGCATCACATAATTTATGTGAACTCATACACTCAATTCTTTCAATAGCTTCTACTAATCTTCTTCTTTTCGTTTGTCACTGTTCTCTTGGAGTATTTTGAATTATATTTAAAGCCGGTAACTTAAGATTAGGCAGAGCCGTCGGTTTTAATATTTTTCTCTCTGGCAAACCAAGCAGTCGATTTTGCATGTCGTCCATATATTCATTCAAATCAAAATGCTCACTGCACACTCGAGCATTCTTGATGTTGATTTTGTCACTTCTTCGACATCTTTGCACCCATTCTTTTGAAAGCATTTGATTTTCTTTTGGAAATCGATGAAAAATTATGTGTTTTCCTTTTGTATTTCGATACATATTTGAACACGTAGCAACAGCATACGATGTCATGTTTTCCTCTTCAAAAAATACTCTTGCTTAAAATGAAAACATTAACATTAAACAAGCCAAAATGAATGAGAAAGCTGCGATCAGACACAAGCTAGCATACAGAATGCCAGCCTGTGGATGCCCAGTGACGTCACGCCCTTCTCCTCTCCGGTGATAAGGCGGCATGCGATACATCAAAGCGATGAGCCAGCCCTTATGTTTTCCCTAGCCCTGGAATAAAACTATATATAACCCCTGTAGCAGAAAGTAGGATAAAACTATGTATAATCACTGTAGTAGAGGGTAAAATAAAACTATATATAACCCCTGCAGTATTCATTTTTAACCGCAAGATTCTCCAATAAAGTAATGATTGATCCGATACCTTTTTTTCATGATTAAAAAATTTTAATTATTCATATATTGCAATTTTCACTCAGATATGTTTATAGTATTTTCTTTTGTTTATTTCGCGCTAGTGTTGTCAGCTGTGTGATTCCCTACTGTCTGAAATAAGCCTTAAAAACACATTGGATATTTCAACAAAACAGGATGAAGTACAACGTTAATCAACAATTATAATTTGTCTTGTAGAGGGTAGAATAAAACTATATAAACCCCTGTAGCAGAAGGTAGAATAAAACTATGTATAATCACTGTAGTAGAGGGTAGAATAAAACTATATAAACCCCTGTAGTAGAAGGTAGAATAAAGCTATATTTAATCACTAGTAAAGGGTAGAATAAAACTATATATAACCCCTGTAGCAGAAGGTAGAATAAAGCTATGTATAATCACTGTAGTAGAGGGTAGAATAAATTTATGTATAACCTCTGTAGTAGAGAAAAGTTGAATAAAACCATACATAACCACACACTATATTGGATTCATAATTATTAACAAAGAAAGAACTTATTACGAAAAATGATATCATTTTTAATAAGAATAATTTTTAAAATGTATAAGATTTTTTGTTAAATGTTATATAAAACATAGGATTTTGGGTGAAAGTTGTATATGAAGTGATAAATTTTTTTTTTGACTCACCAAAATATAACTCTCAAATATATAACGCGAAATCACATAAATATAACAGGCGAATATCATCTACATCTGTTTTACGTTGAAACCGATTAAATTAAGATATTGCAATTCTTAAATAAAGGCAAATAAAATTTTTTTGAAATATTCATCCTAGTGATCTGAACATAAATGACAAGTATTTTACAGAAAAAATATTTTTACTTGACATAAGCTGTTTTACGTATTAACAATTTCTTTATTCTTGTAAGCGCAGATTCAAACATAATGTACTATATTTTATTTTTGAATATAATCAAATATATTTTTTTAGCGGACAGTATACAAATTCAATGATTGTAACGATAAAACGTAGCTAAAAAACTAAGCACTGATTTTTATTTACTTTAATACAATTATCTATAAAAAGATACCAAAAAAAACTACAAATTCAAAGCAACTTTATAAAAATTCTCTGACAGAAAATACACAAGCGAGGCAAAATATTTGCACATAAAATATTTCATCGCTTTTCTTCCTTATGACAAAAAATAAAAACAACGGAAAATCAAGTTTATTTAAATTATTCCTGATTATTATTCATTCCAAATAAATATTCATTATTCTGCATGGTGAATATTTCGTTTATATTATGTTAATGCCCTTTCTTTAATTATTGTAGAACGCTTCATGAATATTCAAGATGCACAAAATATCAATAAAAAATCGAAAACAAAAGGGAAACTTAAGATTTCATGTTCTAAACTAATAATAACTCCATTTATTTACATAAAATGTTTCATCATAAAAACAAATTTAAATGATAATCTAATTATTTTAATAAATATTTATGTAACTATTTATTACAATATATTGTTATTGAAGTTTTGTTCGAAATAGTACTGTAAAGACTCTAATTATATAATTTTAATTAAATAAAAGAAAACCTTTATTGTCTTAAATTTACTTTATCAATTTGAGACTGCCTTTTACGGTCAATGTTCGAAAATCTCATACAAAATCATTTATTAAAATTAAAATTGCAGATGTTTTGCCAAATTTAAAAAAATTAAATGAAAGAGTTCTTTGAAGTAGGATTGTGTAAGGTCTTCTATAACTAACAATGTTTTGCGAAAATTTTTAACTTATTTATATTTGTTTTTAAGTGAAAAATTATAAATTTCCCAAAAAATACGATTATTAAATTAACTAATAATAATGAAAATCATAATTGATAAAATTTGAACATATTAGTCTATTTTCATTCATATTTTAATATTTTGTCTCTTATTTTTTTTTAACTTTTGCCATGAAGAACAATAATAACCGGGGGAAATACATTATCTGACAGAGTTTTTTGTTAAATATTTAAAATTAAAACGAAATTAAAAGAATCTGAAATCTTTTAAGAAATATTCATGTATTAATTTAAATAATAATGATTTATAAGAAATTTTCGATTATTGTCAAAAGTTTTAGAAAATTCTTTAAAAAAAATAATGGAACCTTCAATAATTTTTTGCAATTTTAACTGAACAATTTGGAATTATCTGAATTTGTTTTAACAGTTAATATTTATAAAATTATAATAATATTATCATTTTTATGAAGAGAAAAACGAAATTAAAAATGACCGAATTATTTAATGAATTTAATTATGTACTTAATTTTATACATTATATTCATAAAGAACGGAATTTTATACTAACATTTGTCTTATATTATATTCATGCATATCGGCCATTATTTTCATGCTCAAAAGTAGCAATTTTCTCAAAATTGCATATCAGTCTGATGATGATTCATATAATGTAAACTTCAGAAAGTAGTAAAATTTAATGACAAATTAATTTCTAAAAATAGATTAAAAAAATGCAATTGAACAGGCATATTTAAAGTAATATCTAAAATTTTGAAAAATAATTCATTGTCCGGAAAAAATATTTAAT
The DNA here is from genome assembly GCA_037975125.1 of Latrodectus hesperus. NCBI lineage: Eukaryota > Metazoa > Arthropoda > Arachnida > Araneae > Theridiidae > Latrodectus > Latrodectus hesperus. Next base: position 35,538,259 of record CM075854.1, read on the forward strand.
GTATTTTGTATTCACGAAAAGACTGCTCCCAGTTCAACACTTAAATTAAAAAGTTGAATGATTTTTTTTTTCTAGAGCAAATATTTTTTACTTTTATCAAATTTATTTTTGGGAACTTATTAACTTATTTAATTAAAAATGATGTGTGAAAAAGTTCTTTAATTAAATATAAGAATAGAATATATAATCAACAAAATTAAGAGATTCACATTAACTGATTAATTTGATGACAAATGGAATGAGACAATTAACTTAATTGTACTATTATTGAAGTTAAAATTACAAAATTTTAATTTAATTTGAATTATTTTTCTTTTTTCTATGTTAAATTTTAGATTTTTCGATGTCTTTGTAATGCAATGAATATGTTAAATTGCTAGATAGGCATCATAGTAATATAAATAATTTTGAAACAATCCTAATACTTCTTGTATTATTAGAATAATTAGGAAAATATTTTAACTATAAAGTATTGCAAATTGTTATATATTTACACATCATTTTCTATTTTGCAAAAAATACTTAAATATTACCAAAATCAAAATCATTCCCCCAGGTTAAAATACTATTTTCAAAGGACCCGGATAATTACTTTTTTACATCCTTGTTCTAGAATATAGACAATTTTTTTTTATCTAATATAGTTGAAAAACGTATAAAAAATAATAATCTGACTATGATTTGTTTGTTCAAGCAGAAAATAATAACAGTTAAACATTTCTTAAAAAGTTAAATTAAATAAAAATAAGATTTTTTTGGCATTCTAATTAAATATATATATTAAATATTTTCCGCTCGTTTACCATACAAGATACCAATTTAGTTTTTAAATTTTAGGATATGATGAGTACACGTTTGAATCAAATTCTACTATAATTTGCTTTTAAGAGAACATGAATAAAGCAAAAGTAATTTGGATAATTACAGAAATATTTTTAAAATATAATTCCTTTCAGTTCACTTAAATTCTAAAATTTATATCAAAAAATAAGTATTTAATTTCCGTAGTTATTTAGTTTATAAATTTAAGAATATTCAATTCCAGCTGGTTGTTAGGAATGAGAATCTGTAATAAGCAATTTCAATCTCAATGATGCTTTATTTAGCCAAGTCTTAAAGAGTGTTTATGTATATTCCCTATTATATATTTTCGAATACATATTTTTAAGATTCATTTAATTTATACATTTTAAATTAACGTTCTAATAATCTTAAACTGTATATGCAACACGTAAGAGGAATATTATAAGCAATTACAAATAAATAATTTTATTAAATTAACTAGCTTCAGTTTTCAACGAGAAAATGGGAATTACGTTAATTAATGATGTGATTGAAACACATAAGTTTTCTCTACCAATATAAATAAACATTGAGTCTACGCGGATATATTAAAATACATTTTCATTCCCCTAGTCAATTTCAATTACTTTAACTTTAGAATTTAAATATTGTTTTGTAAGTTTACTTGTAGATGGCAGCACTAATTGCTAACTGAAATTAATTATCTTTTGGTGTATTTTTTTGTGAGAGGAGTTTATGATAAAGAAATATTATTAATAAAGGATAACAAAAAAAAAACATATTGGAAAAAACTATATTGTTTAAAAAAATCCAAAATGTTGCAATTTTTGATGTATGTCAAACAAATTCCGCGAGAGAGAGAGAGAGAGTCATAATATAAATCTTCTGTGTGAAATTTTATATATCTGAGTATTTCCCGAATAAATTTATTCAAATATGCTGGAAAATTATTTAGTTAATTAATTATAATAAGAGAACCAATCCTTTAAAAATTTTGGTTTTATAGGCATACAAATTATCGTATTTCTATCCAGTACATTATATTTAAATAAATGGAACCAATTTAATAAATTTTAAGTATTGCAGTTCAACTAAAACATTAATTTAAAGCAAAATTGTTATATACTTATTTAAAATTAAATTGTTAAAAAGTACAATTAATTTCTAACAGTAATTATCTTGTAGAAAAATTATTAATCATAAAAAATATCTTTATTGTCATAAAAGTGGGTCGTATTAATATACATTTCATGCAATGTAAAAATAATTTACATTTCTTATTTTAAAATAAGAAATTTCTAGGATTCAAAAAATTAAAATGCTTTATTTTTGTTTCATATAGTAAATGAAAAAGATTCTATGATAATTTTTTATCCTTAAAAAATTTTAGCATGAGTTTCACATGATTAGTATATTTACTTGAACATAAATTTATATTTGTGAAAAAATACATTTAATTATAAGTATCAGCCTTATACTTAAAATTTAAATAACAACAGCATGAAGATATAATTTACTGTCAACATTTAAATAATCAGAATTCGGTTTGCGCTCATAAGATCTAATTTAATTACAAATAGATAATGCTTTAGTTTAATTTACTCTCACTTAAGAAATATATAACTTTTAAGGAATATTTTACCTTGTATTTTTAGTCATCACCATAGTTTTAAAATTTTCAAAAGTGCCTAGTTAAAGAAATCAAATTATAATGCAAAATTCTAATAAAATTCCTTTTGTTCCTAATAATTAAGATACATATTAAGTACAACCATATTTAGGGAAGGATAATTTAAGATTATCTTACGTTATATAATAACAAAGTTTTTAACTCTGCTCCTTTGACAAAATAAATAAATAAATTGCAGTAAAAGTTGATATAAATTTAATGCGTCGGCATATATATTTTTAAAATATCATTATATGGTTTTTAGTTATTAAAAATGTATCGTTACGGATTTTGAAGTTTTATGGGAATTCCATCAAAATTATTTTTTTTAAATTCCCAAGAATAATTTGCGGTATACTCTAGTCTTCCCATATATATATATATATATATATATATATATATATATATATATATATATATATATATATATATATATATATATATATATATATATATATATATATATATATATATATATATATATATATATATATATATATATATATATATATATATATATATATATATGTATATATATATATATATATATATATATATATATATATATATATATATATATATATATATATATATATATATACACACATATATATATTTCAGATAATATATGAACTTGCATAGAGTAAGGGGCAACAAATCCAAGGCATCATACATCTTTTTTCGCAATTCCTTTTTATCCTTTATCACAATCCTTTATAGATAAAAGATCTTTCCTCACATTGTGAGGATAGAGGAGTAGAGTTACGGTTCGTGATATAGATATGGACATGAGAAAATGTTGAAAAAACTTTAGATTGAAAGAAGTGATACGAATATGAGGTCTTTGCTATGCAGTAATAAACCCAGGTTTCCAGTTAATTCCATCTTTTCAATTTTTATTTTATTATTTAGCTTTTCTTTTACTCTTTTGTCAGCAACATCTTTTCTTGAGAGAAAAATAAAAATGCTTTTCTAAAATAAAAGTTTCAAAATTTTTATAACTCAATATAAATAACCTGGTATCTTACAGTTTTACATATTCAGCTATACCAGACTTTTTCATCCATTTAGATGTAAACTGCAGAAAATTGGCTTCATTTTAAATTATTGTAGATGATATATACGAGAGAAACGCCACAATTTTTAATGTAAAAAATGTATCAGTTTTAATGAAAAAGGAAATTATTTTTTAACAACATGATTTGACATGAGTAATGCTCAAAAGAAACTCTTCATCTGCGAGTACTTCTTATATTTTCGAAAACACAGTAAATATCCTTAACAAGTGACTGTCTTTGCTTGTTAAAAATAAGTATCCATAAGAGGGCAAGGTTTGAACTTATAATGGGCACTGACAGGGCAAAATGGGGACACATCAAGGAATACAAGTTTAGACCAAAATTAAAGAGGGGATAGGATTTCTCCTTACCAAAATTTTCACTCATTACTTTCTTCCTTATTTATCGTATTATTAAGAAAAAGATTGTCTTTCACTTTTGTAGTTTTGGATCATCCATATAAATGGTTTTAAGAGGTAACGTATTTATATAAATATTTGTGTTTTAAGAATCACATTTTAAGAAGGGAAGTTTCGAGAAACATTATATGATGCACTTCAATATTTATCTTTGGGTTCTTAAAATAAGAAAATTAGTATTAAAGTGCAAATTATGTGCAATAAATAATCATGGTTTAAATGCAATAAATATTCTTGAGAGAAATTTGCATGGATAATTTATTTAAAATATTAAATAAAGTAAAATATTTGTCTATTAAAAAGTACTGGAGTAGCTTATATTAATTTGAGGAAAATTAAAATCGAATTAACATTTTTTCAGATGCACAACAGATAATTTAGCCCTTCTTTTCATGATATCATTAATTTTTTTATGAAAATTTAAATTTTTCTTCCATAAAAATTTTAATTTAAAGTTTCAATTAACAAAATATCCTATCAATTGCTTTATTTATAATTATTTAAAAACTTTTAGTGGGTTATTTAAGACCCTACATCACAGGAATGTCAAGATTTTACTTGCCAAGAAATATATAAGTTTTACAAATAATTGGTAGAATGAATTGTGAGAAGAAGAATTTCTCACTGCTTCAATGGATCTCACTGCTTCAAGTTCTATGTTCACAAAGATTAATTTTGAATATTTGACGCTAAAATTGATGGGAAATGCATAAAATATTAAATTCTATGTCTAGACAATGTTGAAATTTGATATGTATCACACTGTTGTTATCATAATGTTTCTGTAATTCTTGAGTTATACTAAAACTCCTGCACATTACACAGAAAAACTTATTGCTTCACATATATGTCTACGAGGCATATGCTGCCAACATTTATGCTTCATAACTAAATGTAAAAGCATATTTTTAATTGCAATTAATGAGTGATGCTAAAGTTGAGTATCACTTTTTACAAAAATTTAATTTTTTCTTAATTATATATAATAGCTTAATATTCTTTACTCCAAAAATATTAAATTTCAATTCGAAGGAATCCTAACCTTGTTATGTAATTATAATGTTAGTAAATAATAACAAAAATTTTGGACATTTTATTCCTACGAAAGAAATATCATTTTAATAATCCTATGTTATTATTATTTCTCCTAACAAGACATGCAATGGGGTTACACTAATTAAAAAATGTATTGCGATAGAAATCTAAGTAATAATGTAGTAGTTATAATGAACAAAAACTTTTTTTACGGTTTTTCTTGTGAACCTTAAAGAAACATTTTATCAAATAATACTGTAAAATATACAATATTAAATTTTAATTCAATATTATTTATGTATTTTCAATTCAGTGTCAATCTTCACTATACATACCATTTACTCCTCCCTGCTCCAACTGTATAAATTGAAATTTACTAATAAGTATAGATCCCAGTTGTATTTTAAGTAAGAACAAACATATGTACTTGTACTTATTGAGTATACGAAAAAAATTAAATATCAATTTTAAATTAATGATGCCACCTGTTATTGCATTTACTGGGAATGAGTCAAACATTTTATAGAAGAAAGGACACTTTTAAGTGAATGACTGACGTGGAATACAATAAGCAAGGTAACTAAAATTACTTTGGCGAAAGCTCAATTTTTAAGAGTCAAAACTGGCAAGAGTTCTGTTAAGTTTTCAAAAAGTAAAATCGAGAATCTTCCAAAGTTCATGCACCTTGAAAAATTACCAGGATTAAAGTCAAGTATAAATAGTTTCTGTATTTAATTTTTATCTTAGCATTGCGTAAATTTTAGTGAAGATAACTTTCATTCATGTCGCCAAAGTTTCTCAGGAATGTAAATACGTAATCTCTGAAGTATAAGAATGTAACTAAATATTTCATAGAGCCAATTTATGTATCACTGATATTAATTAGCAAAAGTTTCGTTGAATTAAAATTTCTGTTAAATTTTTCAATTAATCAAATATTTTTAAATCTTTCTAATTTCGCAATTTATACGAAAGTATTTTTTCCAAGCTTGTTTTCTTAAAATTTTGTTCAACCAAAAAAATTAATAATAATTACAAAAATTAGTTTATGATGTTAAAATATCTGAAACTGTGTGTGTGTGATAATTTTGAATATACAATATATTTTTCTTTATTGAACGTATATATATATAACGTTGAGTTTCACTAAAAATATGTAAATGAGGGCTTAGAAATATATTTTTTGTCGAAATAAGCTTTGTATTTAAATAAAGAAGATTTAAATTAATAATTTCAACTGAATTATGTGTGTGTGTGTGAATCCTTTAAATCGAAATTTTTTATCTAACTCGTAAATTAAACTAATGCTTCCGAACTCATTTAATTGCATCTTTTTCGCCTTCATTCGAAGCATAGTTAATTTTTATTCTCAGAACTGTGATTTTATACAAAAATAATTGTGCTTACGTTGTATTTTACAGACACAGTGGGAATTAAATTTATTTGAAAGCTGTATTATTTATTAGGTATAAAATATTTATCATTGAATTCTTCCCTAATCATGATCTAGGAAATAATTCTAAGTTTTTATATTTTATTAATTTCATGTTTAATGTTTCCAGTTTTTAATGAACCAGAGCATTTGGAAGAGTATTTTTGGGAAAAGAATTACATCGATATTGCTTATATGCATAAAAGAATAATAAAGTACAATACACTTAATACTGAAATAGTGATATATATAAAAAATATGTAATTGTCTACAGAAAATTTTAGAAAGGACAAAAAATTTAGATAATTTTACCATGAAAATTTAATAAAGAAAATTAATGCTTTGTTAACAATTACAAAGAAGAAAACGTGGAACTCTCATCGCTCAACAAAGAATGGAATGGAACCTGAAACTCAATTTTGAAGCATGATGCTATCAAAGTTTTCGCAGAAAAATTCAAAGCAAATTTTATGCTATGCAGAATAATTAAAAAAGTTTTCAAAATATATCAATCTAAAAATTATTTTTTGATGTACGCATATATGAGTATTCCGTAAACCATTCTACAAAAATCTGATAGGATTTTCTGTTATGATAGTAAAATGACTAAAAGTGGAAAAGATATAACTGGGTAAAAATGAAATTATTATATGTTTATTTCCTAAAAAATTCCACTAAAATCAGTTTTTAATCTATTTACAGGTTTATGTTTGTACAACAATGAATTCTTTATTCGTATTTAGTGATACTAACAGTATCTTTTAAATGGTGACAGACATCATTTGAAAATGTATTAAATGCTATTAAACATTTATTTACATTATTATGCTGTAAATATAGACTGCATGTACTATTCACTTTGTAAATATTATCTAAGTAAGCATTTTACACAATATTCACATTTAATAACTATAATATTTATCAATGTATCCAATGTTTTCGTCTTTAAGTTTCTTTTGAACTACATGGCTTACTGTAGCTTATGAACTGAGATTCAGGCTTAGGAGAATATATGCAGCCAAGCACCATTTAGTCTCAACTACCCGAAAAGAATGCAATTATAAATTTCCTCTGTTAACATAATAGTCATTGGTTTGTAAAACATCAATTGCACTATACTCAAATTCAAAATAGATTGAAATATCGGCAAAGAATTATCCTAGTAAGATATTAATAAGATATAGTATTATAACAAAAATTATACTTTCTTTATTATTTAATAAATTACAAATTCTTAATAAATTCCTATGAAAATAGTTATCCGCACAATGAAAACGACGAAATAAATAAGAATCATATAACAAATTAAAGTATGTAACTGTTATACTTGAAGATATTCTTAAAGTTTAGTAAAATAATTACTGTACTTCTAATGTAAAAAGGAGCTTTTCCAACTCTAAACATGATTACAAATTTTGATTTGACTGGAAACAAGAATTTAATAGGTAAGAGATAAAATATATCCTGTATTTTCCTAAATTGTATGCTAAAATTTAATTTGTCTGCACTTGAAATTAATGGACAAAAGGGAAAATCGTCACTAGTTTCCAGAAGTATAAATAGAGCATTCTTTACCATGAAGAGCAATTTCCATTTTCCTCTGAAGTCTCTGTTGACTTCCAAGCAGTATAACTAAGTTCCGACTCCAATAGTAATAAGGAATAAATAAGTTTGCTTGCAAATTTTGTCACCCTTCTTTATGTGCGAATAATTAGATTTGTTGCGAAGTGATGTTTTGAATATTTCAAAATATAATTATGGTTTCTCTTTTAAATGAATTGTTTCGTTGAGTTGCAAATTATTCCAGAAAAATTTTGTTGTAATTGATTTATTATATTTTACTCATTTTCTTACTTAATTATCACTTATCCATAAATATTAAAAGTTCTTTTAATATATTCATTATCTTGTAAATTTTATTTTTAATATCAAAATTGTTAGAACTTATTATGTTTCATTATAATAATTTACAAATATAATTTTAATACACACTCCATGCTTTCATTTTCCATCATATTTTAAGTCACTGAGATCAAACAGTGAACCTCACAGTCGGAATTACTCAAATTAGAGACATTAAACTAATTAGTGAATTATTAAGAATACTGAACATTATTCAAAACCAGCAAGCATTTAACAACTGAAACACACTTAAATTATTCATAAAATATAAATAAGAGAGTTTAGAATATATCAAGTTATAATTAAATGTTATTAAAAATTATGAAACAAAATATTTAATTTAAAAAAATTAAGGATTAAGCTATTGAATATTCAAGCCAATATCAAAGTAATAATATAGGGCATAAATAATAATATTTAACACTGAATTTGAGAAATGTAATTTTCATTGTGTAATCTCTATATTTTCAGCTTAAATGCTCGCTATCAAGAGATAAAATTGGTATATATTAAAAACTCAGGTAAAATTATGAGTTTGAAAGTACCATAAAGTAAGATTTACCAGTGCCATTATATATATATATATATATATATATATATATATATATATATATATATATATATATATATATATATATATATATATATATATATATATATAATGGTACTGGTAAATCGTAGTAGCTGGCATGGGGTGGCAGGCAAGTCACTCAACAAACCTTGACCAGTTGTTTCCAGTTGGTGAGAGGGTTGGAAACCGTGCAGGCTAGGGCAGCAATCGAATATCCTTTGTATAGAAGTAGGTCAGAACACGACATGCAATATATATTTTAGCATTATTTTGTTGAAAGATGGTGTTTCGCAGGCCTCTAAAATAGGGAAAAATAACTGGTTTTAAAATGTCAGCAAAATACCATTTAAGTTACCGTTGATTCAAATTAAAGATGTTTGAGTCATGTATCCAATGGTTGCCTGTACTATTACATTAGGTGCAAGACCCTATTAACTATATTGAATGCAACCAAGTGACGAATGTTTGCCTCACAACCTCCAAACACATATACAGCCATAAAAATGCTGCTCACAAATCCGAGACTCTTCTGAAAAGACATTACTCAACTTGGATATCCAATTTTGTCTTCAGGGGTGCTCCAGAATCATCTTTGTCATTCACAACGGAAGTCAAAGTAATTGTCACCGTGCTGCTTTAAGCGTCGTTGCACTGTACTAGCGGATATTAGACGTGCGGTAAATAAAGCCATTTTTAGAATAATGTTTCGTAGTTTGACTGAACAATTTTGTGACGCCGACCTCACACTATATCTCGGGGGTTTATCATGAGAAGACGTTGTGATCCCGCATGCTGCCTATTTTGACTCTCAACAACCTATTGATTCTATTTTCGCATGACATTGGTTGGATTTTGACTGTAGAAATATCTTTTACTATTAACGCGACAGACAATTGTGGGAAAGGCCTTCCTCAAATCTTTCTTCTATTCCGATCAATTCTTCTACAAAGTACTCCAGTTGGTGAGCCAACGTGTTCTAGTTAGTCGTTGCGTAAGAGAAATCCTAAACTTGTTTATTTGGATTTTGTACCGGAAAGCTTTTATAGAATAGGGTAGTCAGCCTTACGCCCAATCCCCAACCTGGAGACTAAATCCCTGATTTAATTCTTAGAGTCAGGGTAACCGGCTATACCCCTAAATCTATTTTAGTCTCCCCTTACAACATGCACGAGCTGCTTTGGGACCATTCTTTCACACTCAGTCACCATACGGGAGAGGGTCAATATCACAGAGCGGTAATTCATACTCTCGAAAGACAACTATCCGAATTCTATCGAACTCTGATATTTGTTATTAAAAATTTCTTTTTATTTGAAGAATAACGAGATATTGAGAAATATCAGACCCACAATGTGATCTATGAATGAAAAATTTTCTGCCCAACTTTTTTTATGCAAAGCTTCAGATGTCGCTTGTCTATACCGCTTTGTCCATATAAGCCAAAAATGCTAATCATTAGCACATTCCAACCTCTTTTTTCTTTCATATACAAAAATATTCCTTCTGGTCGCTGTTATTTAATGGCCAGCAATGATTATCAACATACAAACATATATAAGCAAATAAATACATATTCACCCTCTTCTATAAGTACATAAAAATTATACTATGAGTTTAATTAATTTTTTTATAATTGTATTATTATAATAGTTAATATGTTTAATTAGTTTATTTATAATTAATTTATAATTATCATAGATTATAGTGTTAGGGTACATCTTACATTTATGCATTTAATTAAAAAAAATAGCTGTAAAAAAGAGTGGGTTAACTTATTTGCATTTATTCAGTCATAAAATAAATTTCTATAAAATACATAAATACTTTTAATTGTTTAAAGGAACACTGTCTGTTCTGTTAGTTTTTAACGAAGTCTATTCTAGCAATTAAGTTTAACTAACGTAGAACTGAAGAAAATGAATTAACATAACAAACATTTGTTTCATCTGACAAGAATTCTTTATTCTGCTGATGATTTCAAACATTTTTAACTTTACAAAAATTAAAGAATTGTTTAAAGCAGTGACGTTTACTTTGAGATTTCGCATTTTTGTGGATTTTACATTACAAATAATTATAAACTTTTTACTGCCACCATTCACTTTCACATCGTAGTATCAAAATAAAATTTTTCAACTTCATCGATTTTTATTATGCATTTTCGTTATTATATGAAAAAATCATGCCATTTAAGATATATCTTATGCTTATTTTTTTAACCATAACACAAAGTGCCCTGTGAAATATTTTATCAAGATCTTTATGCTCTGAAACATCTCAGAATAACAGCATCTTCATTATCACGAGAACAATATTGAAACAATTTCGTTATATGGGTGAAGATAATGATATTATATATCTTACATTGCGTGAGCAGTGTTAATCTCATTTTGACAGCCGACAAGTTATTTTTGCTTATAGGGCAAATATCACATTACAAATGAGTGTGTGTCAATATTTTTTTTGTGTTGTCGAAAAATTTCCTTAACTTTCCTTTCTTATATTTTCGATAGATATATGGATTTTTTTACTTTTATAATTTTATACTTGAAGTTTATTCAAAGCATATTTTTAAAATTTTGCTTATTTTTATCTTAATAAATCTTGACAGATTTTGTTGCTCAAGCTGTTATTTACGCATAGTTAGCTATAATAAATCTTTTCTTGTAAATGCATATTTTAAATTTATTTATCAAATATCGTGTTGTACTTTAGGACGTGTCTAAAGACATTTTTATTAAATAAAATAATAAAATTTTATATCCTATAAATCTTTTCCTCCATTGAAAGTTTATGACATTATTAATTGAGATGTTAAATGAACTTGGGCCATTTATGATAAAAACAAAACTTTTTAAACCAACAATAAGGTAAAAATATCAAATTTCATGAATCAGTTTCTGTGATGTATGGAAATAAAATGTTATATAAATGTTATTTTTAAGTATAAACATAAATATAAGTAAACTAATTAAAAAATGAATCAACACAAAATTAAAAGGTTTGCAAAAATTATGATTGTTTTTTCTTATGAAAATTATTTCATTCATCATTTTTCTCTTAAAAGCATTCCATTCTTAAAAAAGCAAGAATCTGATTTATCAAAAAACAATAAAAAAATACAATATTTTTAGAATTTCTCCAAACACCAAACATATTACTTTACGCATTTATAATTGATGAATTATTGTAAAAATTGATACCCACTTGTTCAAATTTAAGCAGAAAATCTCAAGAAAAATATTTTTTTTTTTTTTTTTTGCGAAATAGAACAATCTTAAATTGTAACCATGTAAATCTTTTCTTAAAGATGTTTCATCAAAAAAAGGCTCATTGTTACCAAAGTAAGGAAGTATTTCATTAAGAATCACTTAATGTGGGAGAAGTTTTATTAAAAACTTATAAAATTACTGATAAATCAACTCAATAACTGAATGGTAAAATACTCTAAAATTCCTATAAGATTACTGCATTAATCAAACATATGCTTAAGAACTTTTTAATTTCACACTAGTTTTCTCATTTTTGATTAATTACATTCCATCTTCTCAGGCCTGAGATTTTAATTTTTAGAATTCTGTATAATGTACTTAAAATATTTCGAATAAATTTTTGTTTCCGTTGGTATTAAAACCAGAATAAAATTTATTACAACCTTACTTTGAATAAATATTATCTCGCTCTTAAAATTATTCTAAAAGAATCTTTCGGCTCTCTTCTAAAGCGAGAAGTATTTGTAAAGAATGCTTGAAAATTTTCCTGCATTGTGCTTGAATGCCGAATGCTTTAGAAACTTCGAATAAAGTCCCCTAATTGAGATGGAAGAGGAAGGCTTCCCAGAAAAGAGGCGAGTGCTCACCTCCATATATATGCTGTAACCTCTCACCTGGGAAGAGATTAATTTCGAAGTAGAAATTGCAAAGCTTGTAAAATACTGTTGACAGTAGTAAAGCGTGAATATGGCATCTCTGACCTGAGAATCGATTTATGGCTATCACGTAGAAAATAGATGTTAAGTTTGATATCTGGAACATAGAAAAACTACTTTATTTTTGGAAAATCTAAACTTTTTGACTACTGAATTCAAAAACTTTCCTTTCTTTATTTAGTTTATTTTTTTACAGGGGAAAATATATCTTTATTAAGGAAAGGTGAATTCTTTTGTCAGCTATTTCTTTGGTAAAGATGTCATTTTACATTGGGAATTGATCTAAAATTCTGACATTATTTAATGAATTTTGAAGTTTTTTTTTTGCTCTAAAAATACTGTTATTTAAAATTTGCTGCTTTATTGAATTTTAATTATCCTTTGCCTGCCAAACTGTACGCACAAATTACACACTACAGAAGCCTTATTTAGTGCTTTAAATAGTTTGGACTTAAGTTTAAAATTTTCGGTCAATAGGTTTTTATGTTTTTTATCAATACTTGGATATCTTATAATTTAATTTATATTTATATATTTAAAGTGTCCCTTGATTTTATAGCTCTGTTAAAATTTAAATTTATACTGTGTCTCATTATATAGGAATAAAATTATGTGTATTTTGTTAATTAATTTCTAGAATTTCCATAAACTTTGCAAGTTATATCTGGTTATGTAAATAGTTTTCAACAAATAATACACTTGTAAAATCAAATAGTTAAAGTTCTTTCTATGAAAATTGTTTCTGAAAATTGTATGATTCATACTGATATTATTATAGGTAGTTACTCAATTGTAAGAGAAGTTTACAAAGATTTTCGTAAGAAATAAAATGCAAAAAAATAAATGAACTCTCTGACAAACATAAAATAACTGACGCAATACTGTCACTTTAAAATACATTATGACAGTAGCAGGTGCGTTTAGTTAACATTCCTAGAGAACACTTTTCTAATTGTTCTGGAGTCACTGCATGATTGGAATGTTTGAAAATCCTCACCTTTTCAGCTGTTCCAGCGTTAGGTGGGGAGAAAAGTGAGCTTAGATGCTATTGTGCTCAGCCACACCTAAGGACAGGTAATGTGGGGTGACATTCTCTAAGTACTATGTTTGTAAGAAAATTATCAGGAGTATCAGAGAACATGCTGCTCGACAACTGCCTCCCTCTTCTTTCGCTAATAATACTGTCAACGACCCTTTTTGACCTATCATTATAAATGAGATTTATCAAATATCATTTCTACATTAAATAGGGCAGTTTTTCTTAAAGATTTTCTGACTGAAATTTTTTAGCTTCTGCATAGGGAATAATTTGAGCTCATATGGCGATATTGAATCCTACCTAAAATATTAAAGCCCACTTTTGATCAGAAAAAAGTTCCCTTTCTCGAACACATTTAATTTTCTATATTTGCTCTTGATTTTCAAAATTGTGATTGCAAGAAATTTTATATACTAATTTGAAATTGTTCTTCATATTCCTCAGTTTGAAGTACTTTTAATTTAATTAGAATTCTCGGGAAAGTGTACATTCTAATTAAGGATCAAACACTTGAAAGCAGATCAAAAGTTCCCACAATTAAAATGGAAAACATTTTTAAGCAACTATTATTATCTTTGACTCATATAAATAGAGCTAATGGTTTTTTTATTAATTTAAATTAAATCTATCTCGAGATTTCTCCAAGAAAACTATTTTTGTCACATTTTCAGAACAGAAAATAGTTGTTTCTACAATATTTTTGATTGCTATGACATGATTCACATTCAACGTTCGATGACACTTAAAGCAATATTAGTTAAGAAAACTTTAGAACTGAAATAATTCGTAACTATGCTTCACAATGATTCTTGTGATATTTCGCGGTAAAACTCAATCAGCAGTTATTAACACTTAACTTTGACCAGTTGAACCTTTCCTAGCATAAAACTGCGAAGTGAATTTTTCTTTATGACTAAAAACCATTATAATAATCCTTATGTTATTTAATTAGCTCAAAGGAAATAATCTAAAAGCTTTTTGATGGAATATTAGCTCGATTGTCGTTACTTGAAACACGGCATTCTCTAACGAATTAAAACCGCCATCTAAAGAACGGTTATTGTACCTCTAAGAAGTGGGAGTATGTTTTTCGGGTCTGTGTATTTGCCACTTATCGACGATGGAGGTTTAAGCCAAGACAAAAACTCTTTTGTTTAAGGCATGGCCTTTGAAGGCCAAGGGACTTAAAACACTGAATGATTCAAGAGCCCAAGTAGTCAGCAAAAACGCGCTTTTTGCTTGGTCGTTTTAGCGTCGTTTATTCACTGAATGGTAAAAAAAATATGCGTAAGCGGGTGGAGGATGGGAAGTTTCCCTTTTTTGGCTCTCTGTCTTGTTGCAATAGATATGAGAAAAAGTGGTAATTTATGATTCCAGATATGCAGTATAAAAAGAACAGTGACAAAATTGTTCTTAAAAGCTTTCTATCAAAAATTAAGCAAAAAATTTCATGTAGTCAGGATTTAAAAGTGAAAGAAAAATTCCAAACTGGATGACTAGTAAGATATTTGCTTTCATTTTACTGAATTAATATGCTTTATATGTACTGATCTGTTATTTTATATTCTTAATAGTGCTATTTAAATTTGACTTTCTAACGAAATCGCTAACTAGTTGTTAGTTATTTCAAAACAGTATTTCTTAACACAGTTTAATTTAATCATACAGTATAATTTTCAGATCAATGAGAATACCTGATATTTTTATTGTTCATCTCATGACTAATATTGTAAGGAAATATTGTCACATGCGCGAAGGTGAATATTTGATGCAAAAGCGAACATTTTAATTTCACTTTAACACTTGTAGTTTTTAAAATAATTTCAATCTAATATCCAGAAATTTCAGTATTATTTTAGTTAGTATATTGGACTCAAAAACCATTGGTAAGCATTAAATAGGCAGTTAGTAAGTGAAGATCAGTTGATGAATCCAAAAGTTTCGTAAATATTCAGTAAAAGTTACCATTGTGCCACACAACTCTCAAGGTCATAATATGGAATATGTCTTCATAAAAATTTAGTTTATCAACTAGTTCTTCAGTAATAGCCGAATTTATCTCAAGAATCTAAATTTATATTTTTTCTGTTTATAAAAATTTACTTATATAATAATTAAAACCCAAAATTTATAAATGAAATTTTAAATTAAAAAAAGTAATAGCTGATATACCACACATCAATTTTTTTCAAATGTAAAATTTCGTAATTGCTCCAACTAAATTAAAGTATTTGAATATATATTTGAAACACACTGAATGAAATAATTTTAAAAATTAAGACTTTTTTAATTACTTAATGCAGATAAATTCAAATATATGACACATGTGTCTTACTTTATTAAAAATTAGGTTCCCAAAAGTTTAAAATATAACGTAACACTTTCATTAAATGGAATTTAATTGTTGTTGTTGTCTTGTGCCAGCTAAGCTGGCATTGTGGGGTGCGCTTTTCCCCTTTTCCAACTGAACCATATTTTGGTGCAGAGCCCGACTTCCTCAATACACACATGCCCCAGGTACCCGTTTATAGGGTTGGTAACCATTCACACAACCCAGTCATGCAAAGAAAGGACAAAGACAGGATATAGACAGAGAGAGAAAGTACATCCATGCCCGAACAGGGATTCGAACCCAGGACCTCCCTAACCGTAGTCAGGCAATCTCTCTCTGACCACTAGAAATTTAATTTAATTTAATTTAATTTAATTAAATGTGTCTTATATGACTTTAATAACTTTGATTCATGCTTCAAAATATATTTTCTGTATTTAGTTAATAATGTACACCGTTTTAGAAGAATAAAATAATTTCCTCTAATATTAAAGAATTATTTCAATTTTTCACAACATGTTTACAGCTAAAATATTAGAATGTTAAATTGAATATCAAATAATAATTTAAAAATTACCAACTACATATTTAAATATTTAAAGTAAATAAGCAGCTCATTTTTATACTCCAAAGAATCTTTTTAGAGATAATTTAAAATAAGAATAGGTTATGCAAGGATAGAAAACTGTGAATTCCTCAAATTCCTTTAAAAAGTGAAAAAAGCAAAATAAATTGAATCACGTATAAGATCATAAAAATTGATGGCCTTTCTATGGATTAATCAGAATGATCGACAATAGAGTTAATCCTAGGTCAAGGACTCTTTCAATCAGGTTATCAACAATACCTCTCCTGCTACAGATAAATGTGCATTCTTTTAAAAAGTTATGAAGCAAGAAGTTGTTTGGATACCTGTGAACATGAAAGAACTAAAAAGTTGTGTGTGTTTGTGTGAAGTCGTTTTAAAATTCTCATACCTACTTATAAAACAGTGAATATAATAACTAGCACTTGAATAGGTGAAAAATTACTCTGATATCATATAAAGAGTACTTTTAATTATTATTGAAACTTTTCAACGGTAAAGAATCTAGAATTCCTTGTGTTCTGTTAAAGATTTCTCGGGAGATCAAAGATATTGAAGAAAATTGTAAAATGATCTTAAGAATCTCTTTGGAATTAATTTAAATAAATGCAAGTTTTTTATATTTAAACTGTATCAATATATACAGCAAAAATGGAGTTTAAGTCCTAAGATACCCAAAAAACTACGAAATATTGTCCTTTTTGTAATTTTATTCATGATAGCAATTTTAACTACGAAGAAATTTAGTTTTTGATTTTTATATCCTCATTGTTTGTTATGGAAATAGATCTGATTTCACTTTATTTAGACAGAATTACGAGCTCAAGTATACTGGTTCTTTTGAAACATTACTATTCTTGAAATATAAATATTTTCTATGTGACATTTAATTTAAGTAAAAGTAATTTTATTGACAGTTTTATTATGAAAATTATTTTTAAATAATGCTTAGTCAATAGTTAAATGATGTTCTAAAATCATTTAAAATAAATTTGAAATATCTCCTCAATTAAGGCAATTATGGCTGCATTTATAAGTCACCCACCAAGTTAGTCTATTCATTAAAAAATATGCCCTTTATTCAAGTTTTCAAAAGTTTTTAATTAACATTTCCTTCTAAGTTAGAAATAAATCTTAAAGAACTTTCAGTAAATAAAATTTCTTTAAATCATAATATCAAAAAAATTTGATCAGAAAAATTAAAAGGTACTTCATTTAGTTATTCTTTTGTTATACTGTTTTTTTCTTGACATTAGAATGTCTTCCACATGTAATTTTTAGAGTTAAGGTTAAATAATTCCAATTTAATAAACAAAAAGATTAGGTCATAAATTGGCTTTATATATATATATATATATATATATATATATATATATATATATATATATATATATGTGTGTGTGTGTGTGTGTGTGTGTGTGTGTGTGTGTGTGTGTGTGTGTGTGTGTGTGTGTGTGTGTGTATTATAAGATATATTTTTTCACACACACATACTAATAAGGTAAATAGTTTTATACAAATTAAATGCAAATTGACAAGGTATAAATATGGTTCATATTTTTATTAAACTTATTTTTGAAATTGAACTCTTATACTGGCATTTTCTTAATTTTTTTTTAAATAATAATTTTATATGTATAATATTACAACAAAATACTTTAACAAACGTGTTATATTTGACTTACATTTAATATAAAATGAATTCTTTACTATGTAGTTTAAATAAATAAGCTTCCATTAAACACGATTTTGGGTTCTAATGATTTGGCATTCTCAGTTAATACCAAAATTAATAGCATTTATTTACGTTTTAATGCATTATTGCTTATCGCATATTCAAAATATTTTTTTAATCAATAAAAAGTGCTACCTAAATTGGCATTTATTTTTATTACTATAATGTGATTATTATCACTACTTATGAATTTCGGAAAAATATTAATAAGTCGAGAAATTAATTAGGAAAAATATTCACCACTAAGAGCAACATGTTTTAATAAAATGTTTTTTTTTTCTATCCGAAGGAAGGAAAATGAATTACAGCACTGTTAATCGCATGGATACAATCTTTTTCATTAAACATACCTTTATTAGTTCTATAATTAGTTAAATTTTTTTATTTAAAATTATTTATAGGGTAATGAAAATAAGATAACGGTAAAGGTCACATTTTATAAGGAATGTATCGTTAGACATATCAATGTGAAATTGATAAGGAAGTAAAAGAATATTTTTTAGATATAATATAAGCAAAATATAACTGCGCCATTACTTGTCCATTTAACCAATAAACTGCATATTTATATATATATATATATAAAACCAAATAGAGAATCCGTATCACGGTAAACTTGAGGTTAGTTCTTTAGACCATAAACGGTATTTCCTGATAATGTTTCAAATGTAACGAGTTTTCTCCGAATGATAACCTCCAACGGGTGCCAAAGCAAATCAAATACTTTCATTCACGTTTTATTTTTTACTCAGCCACGTTTCTTGCCCCAAGTGATATTCGATGATGCTCTATCAAACATTCACCGACTGTTCGAATTCAATCTAGTGGTTGCGTGATGATAGGTAATTTTCTCATCGTCCTAGCTGCACAGGTGGGTGGGGACATTAGCAAAAGTATGGTATTAAGTGAATTCCAAGTAACGATTCGATTACTTTTTCTCTATCATAGGAAGATCTGTGGCATAAGAAAAACGAACATACTATCCTGCAATAAAGAATCTGTTTGCTCACACTAGCAAAATAGCAAATGATTTGTGTACGCTTACGGAAATTGGGATTCGTATCTTGTTTCCAAATTATAAGGTGCTGATTTGGTTAAACAAAAAACAATTCCAATTCTTTGTTGATTCAATGTCTTTTCATTTTCCCAAATGAAATAATTTCATAAAAAGATGAGTTTTTAATAAAAATTTGTAAATGTAATAAATTTATGATATTTTTTACACATAATTAAAAAGATTTATTTACACGAATAAAATTTTACTGCTTATTAAGTAACTAAATAAACTATTTTTAAATAAAGCGTGATATTTACATTTCTAAAATTTTCTAGAAAATTACAATATATTCTTGAATATATTTCTGTAATTTGGGAGATAGAATAAATGTTGGGAGATTATCAAAAAATTTTTAATCATAGCAAATGTTAAAATATAATTGAATATTAAAGAATATTTTGCTTGGATGGGATACAATATTTTTAAAAATATTCCGCTAAATTTATGCCATTAATTGCACTAAGCCTATGATGCTATGAACTATTATAAATCTACCAACGTTCATAATTTTTTTAACAATTAAAAAATGAATACTTAATTTACAGAACAAAATATACCAATTCAATGAAACCGTAAAAAATAATTGTTCCCTATTAAAAGAGAATGTTTGAAAATTTTGATAAATTATACTTGATGGTATCTGATCCATAGAGGTCACTAAAAATTTCGATAAACAAAATTGGATATAAACTATATGTTAAACAAAATATTAAAACCGAAATTTGAAAATTTTTTATTATTAAAAACTAAGCTTTTTTATGTTTCACTGCTGTAATGTAGCCAAAGAACATTCTCTAAAAAATGTATTCATATTAAAATGTCAAACATCATATTGACAGAAATTATAAATTTATTGATTGTAAAAGATACTTTTAGATCTACAGGGATTATAAGCAGATATCCGAATTAGCGAGATGGATATCCATTCAAGCCAGAATCTACTGTCATTGAAAATTGTGTAAATTGTAAATCCTTAATGACTGCGTATTCTACATTAAGTTTTAACAAGAGTTTCGGATCAATTGAACATTTTACAGATAGATGGCGCTGTTACCTAGTAAAAATAAGTTAGTATATTTAAATAATCAACATTTTTCAATAATATTTACGAATGTTAGTATTACGTGACACCATATAATACAATAAATATGTTGTAAACTGAAAACAGAAAAAGAGTTGTTATAGGTTTTGCATATATGAAATATATACTCATTTATATTATATCTATTAAATAATGAGCAAATAATTCTGAATTCATTTATACTTTCTATTTGTAAATATACTGTTTTCTTTAAATAAACATAGCCGTTATCATTTCATAATTTTTATTTATTACCAGTTCTATGGTTTTTTCTGATCTTATACTTTATCAAAAAATTTAAAATTTTAGGAAACATTAAGGGATAATACTTTGTAGTTGTTTTACGACCCACAGTTTGAAAAATGTTTAATATTTCAAAATTATTAAATGATATTTTTTTCAATAAAATATATTTATATCATAAAAAGATCAAAAATCATGTTTCTGTTAAGTTATTATTAAATTAAAACAGAATTATTAACGCATAAAACATTAGTACAAGTACTAATAACGAAAATCAGCTTATTTTAATTATTTCCTATTTTTATTTATCATTTATTTTGGAAGTTTTAAATTTGTAGAAATATAATAAGCAATAATTTTAAACATTATTTATCTTTACGAGCGGCGATAACTGCAGCATCATGTGTTGAGATTTGGTAGTTTCGAGCTGATCCGGTGAGAAGGATATCCCATGACATCGCCCATAAATTTAAGGAAAACGCAAACCATTAATTATAACTAACCATGCAACATTTAGAATTAACATCGAACATGCTGCGCATGTGCAGTTCTAATGAATGATTGACTCCACATCTTTCCATGATTCCACGTAATTTTTGAAGAAATTATTAAAATTCTAAATTCGTTTGTAGTTGTTCTACGTTTTCAAACTTACCTTCACCAATTCTTAGTATGGAATTTCTAAGGCTTCAAAACGTAAATAGGGTAAATTTGATTACATTTGCCAAGAAATGCAGATTTACTTAGATGTTTGCATACATAGAGAGATACTTTTCTTTATGTTAATAGATTGCCTTCAAAAGGAACTGTTGTTCTACAATAAATGAATTTATGCAATTTATCATAATTACTGAAGAAAATATGTTTAACGATGAAAAACTCATCACTTTGCTTAGGCAATCCAAAAAGTTTTTGAAAATATTCTAAAGAAATCTTTGTTATATTGAAAACTATTTGTTAAATTGATAGGATATGCTAGTTTTTAAAATTAAAAAATCTTAATCTATTTATAAATCAACTATATTGTGTTCAAAATTTCTAAAATTTAGATATGTATTGAACAAAGAAACGCTTCATTGAGAAATTGACTGCAAATGTGGCGTTTACTATCGCTTTAGATAAAAACAGAGTAAAAACAGTTTACAAGGAATTACTTACGTAATGATAGATAGATAATATATTGAACTAAAGTAGCAAAGTATTAAAACGAATATGAAACAACATTTGCGAGCAGAATGATATGAAAGGGACATAGACCGTTTAAAAGCATATCGATGATAGGTAGATGGTGTCAGATGAATAAATGTTGAATTTCATATTGTTAAGTGTTCATATTGATAATTGTTTATAAAACTAGTTTCCTTTAGAACTTAATAGTCCATAAAGACATAATGAAGATAAGCTAAAATCTATCACATTTTCAGCTGATCGATTTTGCTGTCTTATACAAGTGGCAATAGAAATGCAATTTCATAATTCATAAGTAGTTTAAATCACAGCTTGTTTTTGCATCTACAGGAAGAAAAGGAATAATTTTATATGCTGTAACTCACCTCTCGATACAAAAGAATAATACGTGGCATCGTCACTTGACTGAAAATCTGTGAAAACTGTGATGCTCACTAGTAAGTCCCATTTCGTTTAAAAGTAACTATCGACAGGTTTGTCAAACAACAAATATCTTTTGCTTAATTTATGGGTCGAGACATTATAGTTTTCATTGAGTTCTTGTAATCACCAAAATAAAGATAACTGAGAAATAATTTTATTGAGCTGTATATTTACAATTATATATTTACCATATTTATATTTGATACCTTACAATTATTTGCGTTTTACAATAATTTAAGCATACTTTATAACCAGCTCTTTCGTGTTAGAACAAATGTATTCTTTTGCTTGTTTACATTTAAATCTTTCAACTGTTGCCAATTCCCTTCTTGATAGAAAATGAAAAACGATGTTTTTGTTGATTTAATTTAATGTAATAAATTTAAATTATAGTTTTTTATTGCAATTAAATAAAGGTATTAATACTTAGATATTTTAAAAACAATAATTAGTATTAGATTAGACACATTTTGACTCCTCTATTATTCCATGGAAAGACTCATAGAACTTTATGTGTTTTCAAATGCACCCGAAAAGGAATAATGATATAAACATGAAATTTTTTATTGCTTTGTTTGTCCATGTGCAGCCACATTTTGGGATACAGTTACGCAGTATATGCTTTCCTTGTACAGCGTAATTGCATATGTAAAGGAAAATTAATTTTCTTTGCATATTCAACTCTTGCACAGATTTCTTGGAGAGAATACTGTCGGCTTAACAGTTTTTAGGTTCATATCCCACCATGAGCTAGGATATTTTGTAGTGGTTCGGAATCTACTTTAAATCGAGTAGATCCCTGTCTGATTAACTCTCATGTGAAAAAAATGACTGTTTTGCTACGAACTAACCTAACCTTGAGAATAAACATTTAATATTTGTATGTAATTTATAATAAGTATATATTCCTAGTATAGATTTCCCAATTTAGTCTTAGTGAACGTATGTTAAATTCTGTTTTATAGATTCCATCAAGCTTTTAAATCTTTTATCAATTTTGCTCATTGCAGCTTGGCATGATTAATGATCCTTTCATTCCAATAACTGATACGTACAATGAACATAAGCCAATTCGGTAGAATCAGAATTATTGGTGGTTATGATTATGCTTCTCATCAAAATATTTTATCATCAGTTTATAAGTTTAAAATTAAAAAGTTTAAATTCTATTATTGATTCAAAGTAGGAAAATTATATATAGCTCTCGTTCGGGCTTTTATAAATTACACAGGATCTAGTGAATATTATAATCAAATGTCATCTAAATTATCTCTATACTTTTTAAGTAATCATCAGTTTTAAGCCTAATTATTAATTTTTGGGAACATAGTGTGTAAGAAGAAAACGATACAATAATGAAGAACATGTGGATGAGAATAGCTCACTTATAATGAAGAAGTAACATATTTGTTAAAAAGTTACCAAATATCTGAGATTTTTGCAACTTCATAAAATAAATAAAATCAATAAAAATTCGCAAATAATAGCATCTTTAATATAGTCTAATAAAGGTTTTTAACATTTACGACCCTCAAATGCCAAAAAAAAATTTTTTTTTTTAATTTTTTAATCATGGCTTTCAAGCATTATCGAATAAAATCCCTTTGTATACATTACCTTGATATATTAATTCAAGAAACTCACATTCATCATTAAGTTTGAGGAAATAAAACTGTTATTTTTAGTCGGTTCCGAACTACAACAAACATTTTCACTTAAGTTGTGAATCAAACTCAAGAACTGTTGAGCTGAAGACCAGAACGTTATCTATTCACCTGCCGACTACTGATCCAACGATTATCATATTCCTGTTGCCCTAAGTATATAGAAATGTGGAGTATATAAAAAGGTTGTAGAATCTCAAAAGGTTTATAGGGCATTATTACGAAGTTTTTGGATGCGCTGCTAATAAATCAAAATCCTGAAATGACATATCAATGGCATCCTTAGAATAAGCCTTGATTGTGACTCATTTGTGTACTTTATGGCCATTTTTGCATATTAACTCTGATCCAATTGAGGTTTCAAGCTTCAAGTGGATTCCAAACCTTCTCACAAACAACAAAGACTAAAGTAAAAATCGAACCCACAGTCTCGCGAACAGATGGCTAGGCCGTTAGCATTGCCAGTTCGCCGAGATTTGGTTGTGAGAGATGTTATCAAATAAAGATATACAAATGAAGGCACTGATTACTTGATTAATGATAAAGGAAAAGCCTTCTATGAAGGAGCAATTTATAAATTTCAATTTAATGTTAGATTACGACACCAATTTACTATGCCGTTCTCATTTGAATATTTTCTGAGAAAGTTTCGACTACATGTGATTTGCAGACTTAAAAAACGATAATTATCTTATACAAATGTTCAGGAGAATAATCAGACAAAATTCAATTCTAGACTAATGTAAAATGATGAGAGAATATAGCTTTAAAACTTCATAATCTTCAAATTTTAGACATATTACTTAAATTGAATATTCATGTGAATAACGTCTAAGTGAGCAATTTATGAATATTTATTATTCTAAAAATGAAGATGTTTACAGGTGAAAAAAAGTTCCAATAAAATCGTTGAACTTAGTAAACTGAAACGTATCAAGCATTTTTGTATGGAAATTAAATAACGAGAATATTATTTTAAATTCAGTTTCTATAAACTATCATCTTGATACTTATGTGCTTATATCGTTATTCAGCCATAAAGGAGAAATCATACAAAAATTAAGACACTCATCATATATGTTGAATTATTTTATTTGATCTGCTTTTATTGCACACTTTTATTTTCTTTCACACACACAGCAAATATATTTCTTTCTTATCTTCTATCAATTTTCCAGCATCATTAAAAACAAACAACATTATCTTTCAATATTTTCAACTAAATTGAACGTTATGATATTAAAAGGCGATTTTGTGCTGGCACGTATCTTCATAATTATAAAATGCATATTAATGTTGATTAACTACAAATGTGTTTCTCTTACTAGTTACAATTATGGCGTATTTTAAAAAACTGCATTAAAAACGTAATTCCAAGAATTTTAGAAAATGCGTAAAATATATATATATATATATATATATATATATATATATATATATATATATATATATATATATATATATATATATATATATATATATGATAAATAAAAATATTTAAGGTTCGGGAGACATTGAATGCAATTTTAAATTTACTCTTCTATTACAATAGGCTTAATGATTAACATTTAAGCATTTTCATGAGGAGTAATATTCATTAGCCAAAGTTCCTGCAAATAGCAAGAAATATAGGAATGCATTAATCAAAAAATAAGGGTTAGGTTTTTAAAAGTTTGATTCATCCAAAAATGTTCCCTACATCAATAAAAATAAATGATTTTATTTTAAATTGATACATTTTTAAGCATTCAGTAAGTTTATTCTATAACACAACCCTCTTCATAACTATTCATTCTAAAAAGTTAAGAAATATCTTAACTTTTAATGTGAACTTTTACACACACAGTAAAGTACAAACACACACACTTTTAAAACTTCATTTACTAAAATGTTTTTTTTATTAATTCTAGTTCGATAATTATTGAAATTCTAGTTTCACTTTAAATATGTTGAGTTTGTAGTTGCTCTTACACCTCATAATGATGATTCTTTTTACTAGTCTGTGGGTGTTTATGATGGTAGTGAATAACCTTTAAATTGAAGTGCGAGACACGTTAACTCTTTTAAGAAAAGCGTGAACAGAAACAAATGATAGATCTTTTTGTTGCATTCTTATTCATAGAAAGACCTTTGGAATTATAAAAGTTAAGTTTTTCTTTTTTTCTAAATATTGTGAACATTTATTTGTAACTGTTAACTTGAATTTAAGATAAATCAAGCAAACTTTGGAAGTTAATTATTTTTTATACTTAAATGAAAAAATAAATTCAAATTAGAATTTGGCGAAACGCTATTGTAAGAATACACAATTTAAAATTCAAAATTCCTCTAGAACAGTTGTATTGATTTTGTTTTATAATGAATCACTAATTTTACGTGCTAGTACTTATTTTACAAAATAGACCTTTTTAAAGAGATATATAATCAATGACAATGTGTTGGGGAAAACTTTTGACAATGACATGTGAAAGCAGATCATAAAAAGCATGTTTCAAAACTAATAATATTAATATATGTATAAGCAATTTTTATTCCAAAAATCACACCATAAGTACTTATATTTAATAAAGAAATCGTATTGCTTAGTTACTTGTATTTAGGAAGAACATACTTTTAAAAAAGAATTTGGAAATTACATCTGTGTACTTGCTTAATTTGAAGATAAGTTATGTGGCCATGATCTCTCTCTCTCTTACTGTTTGCAAAATTATTTGATGTTTTGGTTTTTAATTTGAATTATTTTATAATGAAAGTTTTATAAAGTGAATGGAATAACTAGATAATATTCTGAAATTAATATCACTGTTTGTGAAAGGCGTTCATTTTGGAATGATGTAATTGCATGTATTGGTTTCAAAAATTTATAATAAAACCATAGTTTATCGCTTACAGACACACATGAAAGAAAAATATTTGTTTTAAAAAATAACATTTTTTACCAGTTTAAAAAGAATTTTTTATTTTAAAAAATCTTAAAATCATGTTCGAGAAAATAAAAAACGATCCTGATTTCTGCAAATTAGGCAAAAAAATTTTGGCGCAATATTTTGTGAGACTATATTATTGTCATTACGTATTTAACATTAAATTAAAACTTTTTTTTCAGAAATCCACTGTTAACATTTAATTGTGGATTTCTGAAAAAAAGTTTTAATTTAATCCATTTTCTCAATTTAGGAACTTGTACGGAAATGATTAAAATTAAAAATTACGTGATTTCGTAGAAATAAATTTCATTTTTCAATTTATATCAAATATAAAATTAAAATCGATACTTTTTATTTTTTAAAAATAATTTGAGAAAATCACATTTTTTAAAGTCAAGGATATTTATTCTTGAGTAAAGCAGAAACATCTTTAGTTAAGAGTTTAAAAAAACATGCGAAAATTACCTTGCATTAAAAAAATGTAGCTATACGCTTTGCTTGCTAATAAATCTAAAGTTTGAAAGCAATAAAAATAAAATGCTTTTAATTTTTGTTTTCAAATATTTTTAGGATTTTTTTCAATTATTATTTTAAAACTTATGAATTGTTAGAAGAAAAATCAAATGCTTTCTATTTTTATTTTTAACTATTCATATATTTCAAAACAATTAGAATATTTAAAATAATATACATATATAATAGAGAAAAAAATAATATTTTACTGTAGATCAATGTTACTTATTTCTCTTAATTTGGTTTTGTAGTAAGTTTAAATGTTCACATGCGAAAATTACCCTAACTTACCTTAATAATTATCACTAGCGAATAAAATCAGAAAAGTTTTTTCTCAAATATTTAAGAATAAGGTATTTTATTTACTTTACCGTAAAGAAATGACCTCAGTAAATCATCTCTTTCTTTATAAAAAAAATTTTAAAAAAAAACCTTTTTTAATCAGCGCAACCTTCATATGGAGATGCATCAATAATTGAAAAAATAACGTAGTTTGACAACAAATTCGTATGGAAATACCATACTAATAAAAAGAAATAAAGCAGGGAAAGTAAAAAGTAGTGTTTACAAACCGCAGAGTTCGCCAGATTTGGCGCCATGCATTTTGTCTTTTGAAGGGCCTTCGGGATTCTTTAATCTTCCTTTGGCGGATCTTGAGTTAAAGTAACCTTCCACGATGGAGTCCGAAGCGTCAGTCGTTGCTTGGCAACCGAAGAGTCGGTGACAGTTCTTATTCATCAAAAGATTAAATATATTATTTTGTTATATGAATTCTGTATTACACAGTTTTCACTTTCACAAATTTTAATAAATGGAATTAATTCGGTATTAATGATTTTTCTGTACTTTCTGATATATATTTTCGGTGCTAAATTAAAAAAAATTATTATTGTTAAAGTGAGTTGAATCGAGCACATGATTTACTCAAAGTAAAAAAGCGGCAAATTACATGATTTCATCTTAAAATTTCTTGACTATGAAATTTCTTGACTTTGAAAAGCCGTCCTAATTGTTGATTATTAAACATGTTTGCTATATTCATACAAAACTTTTTTCCATGGATTTTAAATGTAATATTGTTTTCTGCAAGTTTCTGGCCATGTTCAGATTGCTCGAATTTGCAACCAAATATGTGAGTAAATGAGAAATTTTTTGTTTTATATTTTTATATTCTTAACTTCTATTTGTTTATTGTATAGCTTGGGACAAAACATTTATCACATTTTTACCAAATTATTATTTACTGATATATGAATATTTTAATAACAGTATTTTGCTCACTTAACAACAAATCGTTTTACTCTTAAATATTTCGCTGTCAAGTTTATTAAGAGAATTCTTACAATCTGTGAGAAAAATCTACGGGTATAAGAATTACTATTACTTATATTTTACATTAGTCAGTGATTCAATTTCAGTAATTTAGAAATACATTAAGGAACTGTGAATTAAACATATATTTAATGGTCTAAAATTATTCGCGTTTTCATAGGTTTATTTATTTCTATTATTATTAATTAAATTATATATAATTACATATTAAATGACTTTGAATTAAAAAAGATCAAATACTATGTAATATATATATATTATACTTTTCCTTGGGCTGAGTTAATTGTTTATTATCTATTAATAAAAATTACAATACCTTTTCCTTTTATTTGTGAACTTTATGAAAATGTTAGTTTTGTGTGAGTGATGTGTTTGCGAATATTTTCACTTTATGAATATATTTTATTCAACACTCTTATCGTCATATTTACGTTATTTCAATGTTATATGATTACATTAATTATTTTAAAGTACGATGACAAGTTTCTATTTTTATAAGAACATATTCTTTCCTAGTATTTAATGAAACTACATATAAATGAGTGTGTGAAATATAGCGAAACTCTAAGATTTTAACAAGCGTATTAAATGTCTGATATTAAAAAGCTATCTGGATATATTAGTAGATAAGATTATTATACTGATAAAAATTTTAAGTTTATACTATACTTAATTTATGCGTTTTATTTATTGCGTAATATAATGTTGAGAATTCTATTAATATTATCCATTTTTATATCTAGCATATACTTCCAATTATTATCAATAATTGCATACTTTTTGGTTGTTTTTCATTTTTCTTAATGTAATTTTATTTCTGTATGTGATAGAATATTAAAAAGTATAAATAAGCATCTTTTTAATAAAAATAATAAAAAAACAATTCAAAATTTATAACCAAAAAAAGATTGAATTATAGTAGTATAAAAAATGCTTAAAAATACTAAAAATTACTAATATTTCTTAGTATATTTTCAGACATTTATTTAATTTAAGTAATTGATTTTCTTTATGAAGTCATGCTTCTCTCTCTAAATAAAGGTAACATTTTTTAAGAAAAGTGATAAATGGTTTCACCATTGTTTTGCTCTTCAGCCCTTTTTGTCGCAATTTTTTTTATCGTCAGAACAATTCACTTATCATTTGCTTAGTAAAACGTTAAAAAAAACCCCATCGTTTACTGACGATTGTTCACTTCATAAAGAAATAAACGTTAAATGCCTGAACTCTCGCTGCTTTTCTTACACATGGCAATTACATGAAAATCATTTCAAGCGCTGCACCTATCAGAAGCAATTATGAGTCAATCTGCCACACCTACTTTATCAAAAGAAATAAATACTCCTACGATCTGACGAAAGGGTTTCCTCATTCATGCATATGTCTCTGTCCATCATAGCTACCATAAAAATGGCTTCATTATCAATTTGCATTCGCCTTCATCTAAGTGGGTTTGTTAAAGAATAAATTGTATTCTTTTGAAAGAAGCTTAAAGGAATCTCTCCCTTTACTTTGGCTCTGAAAATAATAAAAGATTTCGATTTTACTGCATTCTGAAATTTTATATTAGTTGTATTATTTTGTTCAGCAAAGTTTATTATTTAAATTTTGCCCCGTTAATTTGAAAATGAAAATTTTTATTAAATGTAAATATTTATCAATATATGAAGAAATGCTGTAAAATATTACCAATCGAAATATTCTCTCAATGAGGGTTATAAAAAGAACATGTTAAACTGGGAAACAATTATTAGAATATTTATATATAGTCAATTCAATACAACAAATCATGAGCGTAAATTAATTTGATTTGGTATTTAAGTCATTAAAATGTAAATAATGTATTAAGTGTGCTAAAAATGTGTATATGAATTAATATAGGAGAAACAGCAATATTCAAGGCTTCTTTCAGAATAATTTAACCAAATTTTACTCAGCCACATTTAAGGTGTATTAGAAATATTCAGTGAATTAAATTTTTGAGAAAACTTCTAATGACTAATTTTTTATTTTGGTATATTTCATTTCAATTACTTCTAAATTGTAATCATATCTTTTACATTAAACTTTAGGAACTATTTCGCAAAACCTAATGCAAATAAATATTGATCATGAAGTAAATCACTTCATTAATAAATGAAATCTGTAATTGTAGTACATTAAAACTCATATCAGTATTTACAAAGCCTATATGTTATTTAAAAATGCTATTTTCTATTAATTTCACATAATTAGTAAGTTCTTGAAGTCTTCGAATATTATACGAAAGCTCGCAACATGAAAGTGTTGAAAAAAATAGCCATAACAGTTCACTTCCACAGAATTTATTATAAATATACGCAAATACAAGAAAAAAATTAAATGGAAAAAATCTCTTTCTCTTTAAACGAATATTTTTACACAAAACTGCAAACACTATGTGTGGAATCAAATTGCTAAACGTAAATATCGTTTTATTTTCGGATCAGAAGAGATGAAAACTCAACGTTTATATCTTAAATGGTTATTTCCGCTATAGAAATCGCTTTTCATAGAAATTGGTATTTAAAATTTTCCAGAAACTTTGACCTCGAAAGTAGTAGTTTAGAAAAAAGTTTCTTTTGTGTTGTTGAATGACAGGCAGAGGTGGGGCCCATTTGCTACAAAAACAGTGTCAGTGTCTCCTTAATCTTGAAGGAAATTTTATCCTTTAACTGATTCTCTCCCTCGCTCTTACTTTAACAAGCGTTTCAAAAGATTATGTTTCTTTATTTTGATAAGCCAGATATAATGGAAGATAGCTTCTAAAATAACTTAATAGGAGTTTTTTTCTAAAGAGTGTTTATCCAAAATTAAAGACAACGTCGCACTAAATCTATTGTTAAATTATAAAAAATTAAATTATAAAAACATTAAAAAATTATGTAAAATTGTTTAAATATATATATAGGAAGGTTAGCTTTTTCTTTCATGTAGTCCAAGAAATAGTTTGAATCTCTTAATAAAATTAGTTTAAATATATAAATATAATATTCACTAGATGGCCAAAACTTTGATTTTTTTATCGAATGGATGACTTTTCTTTCTAAACTATTTATGTCATCTATTATATAAATATAATGCTTATTCTTAATAATTAACTTTGTCTTATTAGAACTTACTTAAAAATTTATGAATAACCCTTTTAAGATGGAAGATGAAAAATTTTTCATGTATTTCCACTCAGTATAATTTTATATTTAGCACACACACAGAGTATTATTAAAATAGCATCCATTATTTTAGCAAATAAAATCGATTGATGCATACAATACAAGTTTTAATGTTTTATCTAAAATTTCATATAAATTTTAATATATGCAAACACATATTTTAAATTTTATTATAAACAACAGATAAAACTCTACAGTATTTTAGATATTTATGAAACAGAGCAATACTTGAATTTTCAAAGTGCGAAGATATTTAAGTTTTTATTTTCAAATTCTTTTTTGATAGATGATTTACTTCTGATGTATATTTTTACAAGTAGAATTTCTACCTATATTAAAATTGTTATTAAAGCAAATGAAAAATTGCAAGAAGTTACATATGTTTAATATAAATAAATTCAGAAAGATTCTTTTTTAATGTAAAACTTTCATTTAATGTATGAAAATGTTTTTCTAATAGGCACATTTCAGCTTTATTTGTAATTGAGCATAAAAGCATAAAATTTTGTTTCATGTGAAATTATTTAACTAAGTGTGCAACAAAACACACTTTCATTTTCTATCAAACATTGTTTATAATTAACAGATATATATCACATACGAATCCACAGTTAATATCGAAATCATAAGTTTTTAAAGTCACAATTATTTGTTTCAACAAATCGTTCATCTACGTGTTCAGCTGAATTCCTTGTCGTTTTAGACTAGAATTTTTGCTGAACGAGTATTTAACTCTATGATATCTTATTTATATTTGATTACAATTATCCAATTTTCTTTGTTAATAAATTTTTTATAAAATTATAAAACATTTTTAAATCAAAATATTCAACTTATGGATAAGAAAAAATAATTGCATCAAAGACAAAAAAATTTCAAAATTGCGAATTCTTGCTGTGTGATTTATAAAAGCCAAAAAATGATCAAATAGAGTCGAACTTATTCCGATCATAATCACTCTTTAAATTTTTTTATTATGTATTCGCTATGAAGTTGTAAGAAAGTCACATATCTAAGACTTTATTCGTAAGTATGCACGACTTAATGTAAAAAACATTTTTATTGTATTACAATCAAGTCTATCCCGATTATTAAGCCTTATATGTCTTATAACCCTCTTTGGAAATGCTTGCAACAACAGCACACGAATCATATAACCGAAAAAACCCAACAAAAAAAAACTTGCAAACTTGGTAGATTATACTCCTAGGAGTAAAAAATACATATTGTGGTTAAAATGCATTAACACAGTGTTCCGAATTTATGTTTAGATAATACTCCCTGCAGCAGAGTGAAAACTTCCAATTTCTTTACCGACAGTATTCTCATATTTCTCGGAAGATTCCACTATCCATTGACTTGAATAATGCCCCTTCACCCCAGGTATCATCGCAGTGTGGTGAGAAGCTCTTATCTGACAAAATTACTTAGTACACATACTGAAAGTCAAGATATGACCACCTGCGGCTTCATATAAAGTTGCCGTTCCTTGAGAAATACGAGTAGCTATCTAGGAAACGTAATCATGTCTTGCAATTCATTTTGGATTAGATATGTTGGGATTCAGCTATATCTACAGCTGCAGAATCTAAAAAGGAAATACTGTGTTACATATTTATTTTTATTCTAACAGTAACTGATTTTATTTAATGCCGCAATATTGTATTCCTCAGTAAACGAGTTCAGTAAGCTGTTTTTAAGTGAATGAGAGAGGGAAAATTATCCAATAAGCATATTTTATTTTTGGAATGTTTTAGCTTACTGTGTAGTTTAGTTTTAGATAGAAATATGTATTCTTTGTGTTCAAACGAATAACTTATTTTTTCGAAGCAGAGGAAATAAATAAGATTTAAAAATATATAGAATGAAATATTAAAAATTCATTTACTAGCAATGTTTCCATTATATAGTTATAAGAATGATATCAATTTTTATTACTTATTTCTAAAAGAGAACATTATTTAGTTATACTCGAATGTGTGCAAGAACTTCTTCAGAATTCAAATGTTATGAAATTTTTTTTCAAATTTCAAGTAAGATTTGTATTTTTATTGGAAGAATTAAGTTTTGATGGTCTGCTAATCTCTATTCAAACAAATGTAGCTTCTCTATTGCATGTATCCATCTCCCTTAAAAGAGAATTCTTATGTCTTCTTGGTGATACACATATGGATTTCCGGATATCCACGCAAAATGTGGCGGTAGTCCTGAGAATATTCCGATATACAAGAGCTAATGCATGTGTGATTAAAATTAACAAATACATAATCATTAGCTTTATTAAAATAAAATGAGTTTATTTAAAGCATAGAAAGTAATCGAGAATACCTTAGATTTTGGTTTGCAATGAAACTCTGAAAACGTACTTGTTGTAAACTCGAGTTTAAATGAAAATAGTATAATATCATTCGCATCCAATTTATCATTGAGATTCTGAACAAGGACAAAATGATAGAATTTAAATACTATAATACGTTAATAATATTTTATTGCAAAATCAAGCCAAATATTTAATAAATAGTTTCAGTTTGTGTATTATGCAAGCATGGGGAAAAATTCCAGTTTAAAACTCTCTGCTCAAAAAAATTCCATCTTACTCAAAAGAAATTCTATTCTAGAAACACTCTTTACGAGTTCTTTATTCATTGATAATACTTCAAAAAATACAAACGTTGAAGTTTCATTCAGAAGCAAACGTGTGATTCTAAAAGTCCTTTAATCTGATTTCTAAATATGGCGATATTTAATACGGAGTCATTAAGGCGTTTTTTAAGTGTCTATCTACGATTTTCATTACGATGGTAAGATAAAGGCATAAAGTGTCATTGGCCGGATTAACTCCCTTATAATATGTTGCTGACTATTTTCAGTCATGAAAAATAACACGAGTAATCATTTGCTGACTGATATATTAACAGGTGTAAACTGATAACGTATATTTATAGTCACTGTTATGTTTTGAACAGTTCCCAACTCTTTTTTGTAACAGTATTTAGTAACGTTACATTTATAATTTGATATATTTTCAAGTCACAACAGAACAATTGTTCATTAAACTTGATCTAACATAGAATCCTTAAAAAGCACTTGTAGATAATATTTAGAACTGAATAGAAAAACTACAGTATCTGTATCTTCTCCATAGAGATCAACTTTATAAGGAAATGAAAGATGAAGTGCTATTTCACATCTACGTCTTAGCAAAGCTGTTTCTTTTGACGTAGTAATTCATTTAAAATTTACATTACATACATTTCATTGTATATTTTGTTTATACTTTTTCCGATTTACTTTATTACGAATTACTTACATTTCCAAGACATGAAATTCTGAAATCATTAATTTATTTTACAGATTATTTTGAAAAAAATTAATTTATGTAGTTTGAAATCGCACGCAATCAATACTTCTATTAATGTATTATTTGCCATTTTATGCCTTATAATAAAATATCTCAAAAATTCATAAAAATAAAATACTTGATAAAAACATTATTCGATTCATTTTTAATCACAGAATCACTCCCTGTAATCATTAATCTGACACCGTGTTACGTTTTCAACTATTCATTAAATTTCAGTTATAATGAATTACCATTTAACCACATGTAAATAGTATCCACCTAGGTTAACGAACAACATAAAACATAGTACACTATATCTAACGCCAAACATTTAACGTAAATCATAAAACATCGAACATTCCCTCAAAAGAAGCATATAATATAACATTGAACTAACATGCAAATTTTCTGTATATTTGTGGATTTCAAATTTTCCAGTAAGATAAAATCTGTTTTGTTAGAAAGACTCCGCAGATGAAATTTTGAAATGAAATCTGTTTTGTTATATTTAATAATATTTACAAAGCTATTCATGAAGGTAAGTTAAATTTGTTATTGATTTCTACTTAATATAATTCTCCTTACTCTTATTTCAAAACATATGGTACAGCTTGTTCTTTTAACACCTAACAGCTCAACCAACCTTATCTCAAAACATGAGAAATTATTAGAAAACAACAAATAGAAATGACATCAAATTACAGATTTACAATATTTGATTAAAATAAAACAAGTAAGAATTACTAAAGCTAAGCTATAAACTTGTGTGCGTAAGTTTAATTATAAAAATTTTATCATTAATTCTAAATGAAGTCCAATACAAATAATTTCTAATAGACAGAAATTAAATGCTTAAGAGATAACACAACTGCATAAATATATCAATAATATAATGAGTAATTTTGAACTAGGACACGCTGAATCCAATTTTCAGACACTGATGTTCAAGAAAAATCCGTGTAACCAAAACCTAAAACTAAGTTGGTTCCGGCAAAGACTCACACACATTCTAAATGAATACGCAGTTGAAAAAAAGCAAACAAGTACATAATAATATAAAAGATATAACAAAAAATCATTGTGGCTGATTAAATCGAAACTTTGTTCTTTCATAATTGCGAGACCAACATGAAGTCACTGAAACTATATAAGTAATATAAATTGCAACGAGCGTTCTCTGGCGTTTAGGCAGAACCAAGTGGAGTACTGCGTATTGATATTTTCCAAACATGTCAAGGAGAAATTTGGAGCAACAGTTTTAGATTATGTCTAGAACTTGCCTCTATATCATATCATTGAAAATCACAAAATGGTTGGCGGCGTTTTGTTGTTGCCGTTAGCAAACACAAACTATTTACAATATGCAATTATATCCCTTTGCTATAAATCCTCCCATTGATAGCAAAATATTAAAAGCAGTGGCCATCTGTTCACTTGTCTATGGATCTGATTCCCATTATAGGCACGGTTGTTTGTAGTCGTGCGGAAAAATATTTAAGGTATTAGTTCCAGTTCAATATGCCATTAGTTCTCAAAAAAAAAAAAAAAAAAAACAATCATAGATGGACAAAGTTTTGTCGAAAATATATATCATTCCTTAGTACAAAAAATTAAAATAAAATGTTTTTTAACTGTTTCCATAAAAATTAAAATATAAAATAAATTATTTTAAACTGTAGAAAATAATTTTTCATAGTTTAAAATAATTCATTTTATAAAATTTTTAATGATTATTTCAGTAACGAATGGTGTAAAATGTGAATGAGATCAGATAAATTTCTTTTAACTATTTCTTGTGCATTATTTTCCTGGAAATTTAACTGCACTTTTCATGAATGAATGAAGTATTTCAACCATTTCCTTCGATATATTTATTCTTTAATTATTGAATAGAGTTTACTTAAATTACATGTAGTTTAAACAAATATAGCATTATTACACGTCTCCTTTTATTTATTATATCGAAACACTTGCAGCTGCCAAGTGTTTTTTGGTGCAACTGTGCAGCTTTTTTTGTGGTTACATTACCAAGTAGTAATCAACAGAAGAGTTAAAAAGAAAGTTGGCATACTATTTTTTCGTGTTCCCTGTGCACTTAGAAATAGATTATTCCTCTTTGCAATCCCTAGTCTCTTAACCTTGGCACAAAGAACTATTGAGAATTACTCAACGGATGATAATGTAAGCAATGTGCTTTCTAACTAAACATATGCTATTTTAAATTAAACAGAATGAGGAAAGGGACAGTAATTACAAACACTGATTGTACTAAAATCTTTGCATCCCAACATCTGCTCTCTCATTTCAGTGATTTATAAATACAAACCGTAAAAAATTGGTTATAATTACATTACATTTTTTATTTCTTATTGTTATAGTTTTTGTGAATAGATTTTTGTTATTTCTTACTCTTCCAGAATTCCGAATAAGTATCAATCATGTTAATACTAATAAAATTATCAATCATTTTAAGTATAGCTAATCACACTAAGGAAATCTGATACTAAATAATATATAAAATTTAAGCATTTCCATTGTCTGATATATTAATTTTAGACTGAATGTTGCAGATCTCTCATAAAAATTGTGAATCCAAACACTTAATGTGTTGCCAATGAGGATTTTTTTATTTTTGATTATTTATTTTATCTTATTTCACCCATGCAAAATAAATTATTTTCATTTTAGCTCGTCATTTTAATTAAGGATTGTTTGGCGATTATTAATTTATCCATACTTGGAATGTTAATAAATTATTAAAAATTCTTAATTTATAAAACGCCACAGCTATCTTATTTCTCTTTCTTCCTCGTCTTTTAGTACCATGATTTTATTATTACATGAGCAATAAAAATTAAATGATAAAAGATTATAAAGTTATATACAAACAGTAATTACATAATTGTATATATTATTTGAGACTGTAAACTGATATTTGAATAAGTTTAAAATAAACAAATAATGTTCCTACAGAAAATAGTGATATTTTTAAAACTGCATTTTATATATATACATAAAAGCAAAATTTATTATGACGTATGAACATTGAATTCTCATAAATCAGATATAATAAAGCTGATGTTAAAGCAAGCAAATTGTTAGCAATAACAGTAGCTTTCTTTATTTAAACTTATCTATTATAGGAAGGATTATTGTTGATCTCAATTTTGCAAAATCGATAGTTATTTTCGGAAATTATGATTAAGGAGTTTTAGGAATCCATGATTATAAAATAAATTAAGTGCATTTCTTAACAGGATACTTAAAAGCAATTTTAGTCTATGAAAACAATTTATAGTTCTCTCTCAAATCGTACAAAATATATTAGAAAGTAAAAATTTTTAACATCATTTCTACACAATATTTTTAATTTTATATTAATTTACAGATTTTTACGTTTTTAGAAAAAAGTAGGAATTATATATATAATTACAAATCAGAGTTCAATTATACTTTCTTTTCACTATTTTAGCTGCGAAACTAATCTACTTATCTATATCATTGGAACTATGAAAATAATTTCAAAAGCAAATAACCTAGCTGAAAATAAATTAAATGCTTGAATATAGTAAAATACATTTTTTCACTGTCGATGATTAAATTTTCAAAAGAAAATTCATCAAATAAGCATAATCATTTGACATTTTTATATTACCTCTTTCTGAAGTTAAAATTAAGAAAATCAAATATTCACTTTCACACATATTGCATTCAATTTGATCTTGAATAATTTGATCTAAAATATTTACAAATATATCATTAATTTTATTCATCTTCAATTACATTAAAATGTGAAATATAATATGAAATAATTACTATTAATATCAAATTATTTATTCCCTCTTTTATAAGATCGAAAGTTATTCTGTACAGAAACTGGATTCGCGGAAATCTCTAATTCCACACAACCAAGGAAATAGGAAAACGAGAAGAGCCAGAAAATAATCTGCACGCGTTTTGTAAATGAAGGAAGTGGGGGGCCAACCGTATGATGTGAGATAGACTTCACTGATAGGATCTTGAGTTATTCTAACTCATTCCCCTGTAACACGCCGCTTTTCGTTGTAGCCATATACAATGACGACTTTATGCATATTTTTTGCATTCCTTTTTGTAAACAAGGAAAAATCTAAAATATTCCAAGAAAAACTAGACTTTTTACTTCCCATTTAATATTTAATAAATTCTTTTTTTTAATTAAAAAAAGTAATTCTGTGTATTAAAATAATAAAAAAATTTTAATTATTTTATAAATATTTGAAATTTTTACATAGTTTACTTTTGAAAATTACTGAACCACAATTTCTTTATAGTTGATATTTTGTCTTTGCAGACAAAACTGTGTGGAATATTTTAACCGTTACTGAAAATTAAGAAAAATTATATATATATATATATATATATATATATATATATATATATATATATATATATATATATATATATATATATATATATATATATATATATATGCACAGAGACAGATTCGTAGATTTGCCGGCGTTCTTATCTTTATAAATCATTTTCTTCCTAATTTTATTAAGTTAAAATTAATTTATTAAAGCCCATTGACTTTCTTTCGAGAGAAATTATTCCTTTAAAACCATTTTTAAATTTTGATATATTTTGTTCTCAGATAGTAGAAAATGTCATGCATATTTATAATTAAAAAGTTGTGATGAAATTTTTACCAAAAGGTAGCTTAAATTAAGATTTATCTATTATACTATTTAAACTTTCAACATTACTAAATATGCATAATTTTGTGACGGCAAAATTCCTATCTGTAGCAATTTTTATTAATGAAATCCATAGTTTTAGTATGAAGTAAATATATGCTATCTTCAAAACTGTATTTTTGAAAATAAAGTTTATTGTTAATTGCTTGTGTACACATCTTAAGTTACAGGGTGATAGAAGCAAATTAAATATAAAAAAGTAGTATGTATTTCTCTGAAAACATTTTAAACTATAATGATCCAAATTTTCTAATCTATAAAATCAGTAAGTCTACTAAAGCTATCATGCGCGGAAACCTTAATTCTTCAAAACTAACCAAAACTTCCAAAAATACAACTTATGATATAAAAACACTGTAAGGAATTTCTTACAGTAAATATATCCTTCATTAGTTTTTATCAGATTTGACGCTATGTGTAA
This sequence comes from Latrodectus hesperus, assembly GCA_037975125.1. NCBI lineage: Eukaryota > Metazoa > Arthropoda > Arachnida > Araneae > Theridiidae > Latrodectus > Latrodectus hesperus. Next base: position 35,578,891 of record CM075854.1, read on the forward strand.
AGAAAAACATGTGAACTTACTAAATCACAAAAGCTGTCATCTTTTGTAAAATAATAATACTTATCCTACATGTAGGCTACGTAGGATAAGCGATCTGAAAGTTCGCTTTATTTCGCTCTCCTGGTCGTGACACCAGTTGTTATATAAAATGAAGCGAAACATTTTATTGGGTGGGGCCTGCAGTCGTTTCTCAACCCTTGTAATTAACGGAACTCGTGAAGTTTAACCGCACATAGTATTCAATCAACTGCTCCCAACGACTAATTGACTCCTGTGTGGGCAACACGAGTTTGGACCGGATAACATCTCGCCAATTAAATCATTTTACTATAATTTTGTGCTTCAGCGCTGCTCTTCGTCATGCTTCCTATATAATGACTTTGTAAAGCGATGACGGGCATCGAACGTAATCGTCTCTGACGTTGCCGCTATCAAGGAGAGAGTTTGAAACGCTTTTAATTTAATTTTCGAATCTAGGACTGCGTTCCCTTTATTTTCATATGTCATGAGGTGGTTATTTATTTGGAGTAATATGCTTCTGACGGAACAAGAAATTTTCTTAAGAATGTTGAGCACGTTGAAATATTGGTTTTACAATTTTCAGGGAAGTATAAAATATGGCCTTTAACGACAATCTTGAAAATACATATTATTGATAAATTCATGTTATTTGATTACCGTAATTTTGGGGAAAGAAAATGGCCACGAGGTTTATATACTTACTTTAAATTTTTTCAGCCGTGTGGCATGCATAAATGTCTTCTAATCTAATTTGCAGCATGAATAATGAGTACGTGAAAAAACTGGTGAAAATACTACTCTAATATTAGTATTCAAAAAGACTGAAATTGTATCCTCAGCTTAAAAGATTCTACAACAAGGAAATGAATGTAACATTCTGGAAGACTAAGTAACATTCTGGAAGACTTCAATGATGTATTATAATTTAGATCAAAATATTAGAATTTTTTTAATTCCAATAATTAAATATATGTTCTTGAGTGCTTCATATGATGTAGTTTGCAGTAATTATTTTTAGCAAAATATATTTTAAATTTTCTTTTTTTTATTAAATTTAATTTTTTTTTGTTACGATAATACTCATAGCATACATATAGACTCCTTCCAGTGAGAAAATATAAGTGCATTCACGAGCATAAGCAGAGTGTCGATATTCCTTACTTAAAATTCGTTCTCAATAAGTTTTGATTTTATGAATTTTTAAAACTAATAGCAATGCAACATAAGACATTAGTCAAGGTTTTGTCACAGTGATACTTACAGCTATTCATTACAAGATCTGACTTCATGTGGCGCTCACGTCGATGTCGTGTTTATGAGAAATTTAAGTTTTTTTAAAGCCATTTTTCTGAAAGGTAATATTTATGCTGTGGCAGCATTTCTTCCAGAATTTATGGCACACATAAGTCTGATATTTTACTGTACCATAGTGAATTAAATCGTATTGTGTTTACCATGTTTTTCATAAATTAACCTCTTTACAATGTCTTTACCATGTCTAATCATAAATTAACAATTATTTATTTTCATTAAACTACTACTCCAAGTAAGAAACGTGACTTATTATGTTCTCATAACTCGCTGATTATGAAAAAATATTTATTATTAAGCAGTTAAAAAGAAATTTTTGAAGTTGTCTTTCTCTATTTTTTTTTTATTTTTTTCACGCACTCTCAAAGTGAAATATTTAAACGAATGTTTATAATTGGTACATACTAAAAATGTTAAAAAGAAGAAATGAGATATAAGCAAATTTAAATAATTTGAAGTAATATTAAAATGATTTTTAAAAAATAATATATTCTATTCTGAAAACACACTGGATTATTTACATGAATCAAATGAATATGATGACATGAATGTCTGTGAAGTCCCAAGTTGGCACGCGCGCGCGTTACTGCAGCTATTAGTTCACACTCTCGAAATATAATTAATAAATAAATTCAATTTCTTAAATTTCACTTGGGTTATAAAATAGTTTAATTAATTTTCTCTGAAAAGAAATTTAAATTAACTCTAAATTATGAATTGCTTAAAATCAAAATTGATAAATATTATAGATTGTTTTTGTTAGTTCTTAGGAAACCGTAGCCAGTCCACTGAAATTAGCATTCTCAATTAAGTTGAATTAAAGTAGAATGTAGTGAAAAATTGCTTTCCTAAATAACTTTCAATAAAATTAGTCAAATTTATGAAATTTTAATTTTACTTTACTTATAATTATTATGTAAAATGTTCTTATTCTAAGTTATTACTCAAACAAATGAATTCATGCTAAAATATAAGAGAAAATGAAAACGGTATTTCACAAGATATCGTGAGAGCCAATTCCGGCAATATATCCAGGCCCTCAATTTCAAGGATACTATAAATAAAAGAATAATTGTAATTGATGGTGAAAAGATAAAAATCTGGCTTCGAGGGGGTGATTTCAAAGTGAGTTTTTTTTTAGTGGGGCCTCTAAATATCCCTGAATGGCCTCTATTTCTTATGGGAAAGTTTAAAGAAAATTGTATGTTAATTTAAGCATCTTTCTGTAAAAGGGAAATATTCATATAAATATAAATTGTGTATTCATTACATACTATACGTATTAGAGTTCATTTACTTACCACTAATAAATATTTAACAATGTCCACAAGAACTGAGAAATATGTATATTTATGAGCATTACAGAGAAAATAATAAAACAATGAAATTCTGGAGCAATGGTAAAGTCACTTTTAATAAACGGTTGAAATATCTCACGGTGTAGAGTTATAATTATTTTATATTCGCAGAAACTCAAATCGTTTTACACACTACACTCTATTTTTCTAAACATATCACTGTTCTGAATACAAATAGATAGCTAAGTATATGCTACAAATGACTGTTTCGGACAGTGAACTATTTTAGAAACTGCGACTCAAGTGATTAGAGACTTATACGAAAGCAGATGCCTCCCATAGCTTAAGGCAGCTGTTTCAGAAATGGAAATAGGAGCATTATGTATTGGAAGTTAAGCAGTGAAAGCTGCGAGGTAATTTTCCAGATTCATTCCATGAAAATCAAGGAAATTGCACTTGCAAATGAGAGGACCTGTTGATGAATTGAGTTTTATCGACGATTACGTATATATAACAGAATTTTTTTTTCATCTTTTATTCAACATCATCTGGGTGTCTCCCGCTTTAGGGTGAAAGATGAAATTCATGTCAAAGTCACTTGTGTCAATGTGGGCGCACTGGAAGAAGATACCAGTTGTGTTTCAACTACCAAGATGAAAAGTAGATTAATATTTTGTGTTGAAAATTGGGCGTGCAAAGGCGTTGTTCCAGTAATTTGTTTTCTTAATTGCAATTTATGTCCATCCTTTCGTTTTATTCCCAGAGTTTTTAAAATTCGGTGTTATTTGCTCTGATTTATTGACATAATTACAGTTATTTATTGGTTTTTTATGCACGATGAAAACCGGTACTGCTTTTAACTGAGGCGTATTTGATATGTTTGATTTGTAAGATAAATTGTATTTAAGAAAGCTGTAACCTTCAAAACTTAATTTTATGAAGTTAGTCATTCATAGCAAAAACTTAATCTTACTAATTTTTTTGATTTTCAATATGCTTGAAAATTTTATGTTTGCAATCACAAACATTTACAAGATATACAGAGTTTAGTTACATTTACGAGAATTAAAATGACTATTGTTTATTCTCCAAGATTTAATAATAAACTATACTAAGAAATTATATTTTTTGCCCAGAAGTAAATTATTATACAAAATGCTTCCAGAAAGTATTTATAGATCTTATGCATATGTTTTTATTTGTTCAGATAATTGTATTGAACCTCAGGTTAAAATATGAATCGAATAAAAGTTAGATTTTTAACGCAGGAATTTTACTTTTTTTTTTCAAAAATTATATTTGCTATAAAAATTTAAAATATTCGAGTTCTAAAAAAATATTTCCAATGAGAAGTAACTTAATAATTTAAATTTATATATTGCTTATGTATAATGGGAATGGTTTTATTGAAGAATAAACAAATGCCATTCTAATAAAGATACAAATTTATTTTTCAATATTAATTACACTTTTTACTGATTCCGTGTGCTTAAACAATGCATTAACAATTTAGTATAGTTAAACAAAATGTTATGTTATCAATGCTGAATTATTAATCCACATATATTCTATTATTTCAATAATAGCATTTTTATTGCATGACTTTCATATGATCATATTAAATACAGTATGTAAAATAATAAAACTATGAATTTTGAATGCATATAAAATATTACAGTTTATGCGTATAACGTTTTATACATTCAGTTTTCGCATTTCTTCTCAAATGTACATTAAATAGTAAAATATCATTTGATAACAAAAAAATTAGCTCTGAATCAGGGCTATATCAATAAATTGCGGTTGAGATTTTAATTATTATAACAGAATCTAAGCACTTCACTTGGTTGGTACAAGTATAATTTCCTCTTTATCCTTCTCTCTCTCTCTCTCAACACCAAACCAAGCTTATTTATCAACAGCGGATAAAATTATCCTTCCTTATTAAAAGAAGAAATTTTTTGATTAATAAATTAAATGATTTCATTTATTTATCATTTACGAATATTTAAAATAAATGCATCAGACCATACATTCTTAAATTGAGTGATTTTCATTGCTAAAATTTGTCTAACCCGATTACGATCTTAAATCTTGTTTGGCAATCCACTGAGCGAAAAATATTTTATTCCAATTAGATTAGATTCGCTACGCTATTATTTCAAAAAATTAGTTTTAATCTATTATTGTTTGAGTTTTCAGTAGTTTTCGAAATTCTCTCCGTTGATTGGAATTCCACAAGCGATATTTTTAAGAATTCATTTTATAAACTCTCCTGGAAACAATAACAGAAGCATTAATTAGGGGAGAACGAATTATTTACTTTTAATTAATGGACGCGAAAACATTTTTTTACTCTTTCAAACAAATAAAATGCTTTTATATAATTTAATTGTTTAATCATAAAACAAAATATCAAAATCATAAATATGAAAGTATTTTATATTACTAATTAAACTTTTGGAATGAAAATTTCTTTACAATTTCATTTTTGCATTGATACTTTGGATTTAAAATCAGCCAACGCTTATGTTGCGACAAATATTTATTCATTAAGTATCCATTTAAACGAGAAATTATCATTAAATATCATTGGAAATGATTTATTCAAATTTATTATCAATCTCATCCATGAGAAAAATTCAAAAATTATTAAAGCTTACATTTGGAATTATTAAACTCTCTGTAAGACTGAGAAATATTCTATTTAAGAATCAAAAATTATTCTTAAACTAAGTTAACGTTTAATTTTGCGGATTAAAATTTTGATTTAGTAAAACAGTGGTATTATTAAGGAGAAATAAAATCAAAAAATATAATTTATTCTTAAAGTTGTGAGAGTAATTTAAGTTTAACTCTCACAACTTTAAGAATAATTGAGTAATTAAGAAGAAAAATATAAATCGATCTTAACTCTTACCTTCAAATTCTCATCTTTTTCCAAAAAATCAATTAAAATTTTTAATTACTGAAGTATTAAAAAACGTCAATCACTCATTAAGCAATGTTTAAGTCAAATTAAAAATCACTAAAAAGATTTTAGTGATTATTGTCAAACACTCTAATCGGATATATGTATATATATATATATATATATATATATATATATATATATATATATATATATATATATATATATATATATATATATATATAACCTTCGTATTAAACAACGTTAAAAGACTATTGGTGGAGAAAAATTGTCATATCACATTTTTTCATACAGGTAAAACTAAACCATTTTCGTTTTATCTGTTTGAAAATTCTGAGCTCTCATAGTTTTATGAGAAGTACACAAATCAAAATAAAATGAGAAACACGGAAAAATTTTAACAAGTGACGCTAAAATATTTAAAAATAAATGTAGTCTTGATAATATTTCATTTATATCAATAATTATGGTAATATAAATATTATATTATTATTTTATTCATTTTATTTTATTTTTATTCTTTTTTATTTATTTGAAAATAATTTGTTTTATATATGTAATATTAAAATAACGAAATATATAATAAAAGAGCGAGGGAGATTTAGAGTGACTGTTGATAAATGACTTAATATTCTTGACTTACCTCTAGTTGGAAAAAAAATTTTTAAAATGCACAATAAACTATTAACTTTACTTACTGATATAAGCTTCAATTTTAATTTCAATTTTTTTTAATAAATTTCAAAAGATAAGAGCCATACGTACTGAAATTTGTAGAATATACATTTGATTATATGAAATAAGTGAAAGGAGTCTGAAATAAAATTCAAATTTCTGAATCTGAATTTAAAAATTTTAATTCTTAATTTTTAGACTTTTATAAAATTAGAAGATGATCTCAATAATCTTAAATTTATTTTTCACATTTATTTTCAGCAATTTTATTGATTTTAGGTAACATGATAGCTTATATCACTTGTAAAGAAATTTTTTCAACTTAACATACTTTAATATTTTAAACATTTTAAGTACATTATAAAGCCATAAACATAGTTTAATTTAATAAGAAATAAAATAAAAAATTATTAGCCAAATTAGAACGTCTTATATTCTCTGACTATTTTGATAAGACTAAAAATATGCTTTACTAGATTATTATATAGGTCCAATTTTTCTTGGAACAAAAGTTATAGTTTTCAATATTATGTATACCTATGATTTGAATGACATATGTAAATTATTTTATCTTTCATTTATATTTTATATAAATCATTTAGGAAGAATAGATTAAAATGTTACCAATATTCTAATTTACTCGAGAATTCTTTAGTAGCTACATAATTTTCTTAAAAAATATTTCAAGCGTTTTTGAATAACATTGAAAAATGTCATCCAAAAAATGTGATGTTATGATTTACATATTGTGATATTAAGATCTCATCTGCACCTTCCTGTGGAGTCAATGTTGTAGTATATGTTTCTATCTTTATCTTTGGTTTGTTCTTGCTTTGGATAGTGAAAATATTTTGATTTATTTATTTTTGAAAACTTTTCCGTATGATCTTTTTGTTATATAGTTGAATCAGCTTTTAAAAATTATTTCTTACGACTATATATTTATATATATATATTAATAAAATAAGAGAAAATAAGAGATTATATGTATATCAGCACTTTTTCTGTGTGCGAAATAGAGCAAACAGTCTGTATTTCATTTTAAATTTAATTTTTTCAAAAAGTAGTTAAAAAGAAAATTACCTCAAACACCCTACATTATGAAAAAAATTGGGAATTTATTGAGAAGTTTGAGAACGGATGAAGTTGGACTATTCTAAATACATTATAAATAATTCATTATCTCCCACTGTTTTTAACTTCATAAATAATTAACAAAGTTTCAGACAGCTAGCTCAGTAGTTTTTTAGTACAAAAAAAATTGTAATCGCATTTCGAGTCCTTCTAACATCCTTCAATTGTCTGAGTTGCTGCGAAGTTATGATATAACGCAAACGAAGCCTTTTTTGTTTAAAAAATAATTTATTTTCTTTGTAAGCTATTATATGACCTTGTGTTTATTTTTCATTATACTTGGCATAATAAATACTCCAAAATTCAAAGTAAATGTTTCTATTTAAATTCTGAAGTTAACTAAAGAATTTTCGATATAAAGACGTAACCCACACCGTCCAGAGATTTACGCATTTGAATTAATAATGAGAAGGAGTAAAATATAATCCATATTTATTTATTATTTCATCTAATCATACTGTGGTATGATTAGATGAAAAAATAAATAAATATGGAATTTTGATCAAAGATATTCCTTTTTGTACAGAAAATACCTAACATTATTACAAAACTGAATGATTCTTTAATTGAGCAAAAAGGTATATAAGACACTGTGTAAGATGTATAAATGTTTTTACTGTATTAGAGCTAAAATTTCAGACCTGCCATCTGAGCTGCCTATAACGACGCACATAAACCAACGATAGTTGCTGCTATGCATTGTAAACAGTAAAGTTTGATATATCTTTGTTATTTGAAGTTTCAAGAGGAAATTTACCAGCTTAAAAATCAACTTGCTTACCTTATAGACCTCCCAGATTATGATTGATTGTTTCCAATTAAAAATCTTAGATTATCTATTCATATCATCAATGATTGCCCAGTGTAACATTATGGTAAAACGTTGTGTAGAAATTTAAAAGAATTCTATATATTTTAATGAATTCAAATCATTTATGAGAAACTATTTCTATTTTCTTACTATATACTTCAAGAAACAGCTTTTCGCAAGTTTTTTAAATCAGTAACACTAAGTAAGTAGTTAATATTCTAAATGATTCTTGATCTCATTTATTTTCCCTGTTCAATTTAAATCAGATCAAAAGTCTTAATGTTATTGGTTTGACATATTTTCAGCTATAGATTTTTTGATTTCCCATCAGTCGCCTCTAGCTTAATTATTCTAGTTACCTAATTAACAACAATAATTAGCAGCTTCTTGAATTTTTGATTCTTATTTCTAGATTGAAAATTCTGATTTGAACTAATGATTCGAAATACCTTTTTCTGAATAATTGGTAATTATATAGAACAACAATACATTTTTTGTTTTCACTCAACGACTAAATGATATGATATCGTATCAAGCGTTTTTTTTTCTAGAAAATATTTCATTAAAGTAATAGAATGTATTTATCTTTACGTATTTATTAATATTGTGAAAAGTGTATTTATTTTTATTAATATTATAGAAAAATTTGCGTTTTAAAAAATTTTATTCTATTAAATTACCGTATTTTATTTATTAGAGAGATCCACATTAAATTAAATAGCATATAAAATATCTTGTATAACAGATTAAAAAATATTTTATTGCTATAATAAATCAAATATATTTATATACGTGTATAATTTCATTCGTCATAATATCGATGTATTTCAAGTAATAATCTCTACTTTAAAACATTATAGTTTGAGTCTATAAAACAAACGCTAAAAACATTCGAATTGCACCCTCTCTTCATCAATATTCTTATCACATCTTAAGAAGGGTCACACTTTCATTTTTATTTGCATGCCATATTTTAAGCAAAAAATAGTGTAATCAAGGTGACATATAACTTGTATTTAGCGAATAAGTATTACTATGCAAGATAAAATATGTTTACCTAGCCCTTCAAACTCACGTGTTTTTGTGTTTTTTCTCATTTGTATGCAGCGACTGTTGTTGACATTTGTAACATTTTACGCATTTTAAAAGTAACTCCTGCTACTATTTTTTATGAAAAAGCAATGCAATAAATTAAGTATGATTTCTAAGGAAAATTGTGAAAAAATTTTACAATATTTTAGGTACTTGGGTTCGGCTATGATAACGTTCAGAATGCGAAGTAAATTATCTTATAAGTACTTATTTGTTGAAGTATTTAAAAGTCTCTGTGACAGATGTCTAAAATATATGTCTAAAATATTTGCTTATTTTTGGTACTAAATCAATCTCTATTTTGTAAAGTTCAAGTCACTCAAATAGCTTGTTATACGTTGATGCCGCTGTACTGTTTTTAATAGATACATTGACTTTTGTGCCCACTGAGTTTTATTAAAGCTGTAACTCGATTTGCAAATTTATTTTGTATGCAGATTTTTTCAGGTGAACAAAAGAAAAAGAGAACTTATTTATGCATTACAAACATTACAATTATTTGTATTACATATATATATTATTTTAATCATAACCATAATTATCATAATTTTAATCACTGAATTTATATTTTATTCGTTTAATTAGTTTATACTGCCTCTCTTTCCTCTCTTTAATCTTAAAGTTTCTCGGACTTTTTATCTTGTCAAGATAAATCTACGAGTTACCTGTTTCGTTTCAATGTAAGATTCAATAATTTATGTGACTATTAATAAAACACCCCAAGATGTAAAATGTTTCATTTTGTCATGTCCTACTTTTGATGGCCCTAGATATTGATTAGATAACGTATTTAAAATGTTCAACGACTTGGGCAGCGAGCTGATTTATTTTTGTTATGTCCATATTGCTGTTTATTTTTGTTCGCTTTATTTATCCATGCAACATTTAATTTTCTACTAAACACACTTCTCTAAGCCTCATATCGTATATATGTGGTGCTTGTAGTGATTGTATGTGTAAAAATCAGGTTCTTCCCTATATAAATCACGAACGTTTTTTCACATCATGCTTCAAATTAAAGAAATTCATTGCACACTTTCATCAAAAAATTTTAGCTGACCACTTCTCTAGAGATTAAAAATATGCTTCTCACAACTCATATTTTAATAGAGAATTTGACTTCTCTTCCATCATCTTGAAAGAATTAATTTTTTTATCTGATACTTTTTTACATTGTGTTCCTATTAAATTTTCTATAGTATAAATTATAAATATTTCTATAATTGCAAATAATAAGCACTAAATGAAAACAGATAATAGCATTTTGTTTCTTTACTTCTTATTATTATAGGGTAACCAAATATTTACTTGTGTTAAAATTATTATTGTTAAATTAAAGCTTTTTGTGTCAAATGACTGAAAATATTATGACTGCAAAAATAAGAGAAGAATATTGTATTAAAATAATTACATAGTCAAGAAAAATCTCGTAAATTGTTATTTATTATCATACACTTTTTTTGCTATTAAATGACAGATATTGAGTTCCTAATTCGGTCTAAATAAGTTGTTTTAAATTTTAAAAAATAGCTCTCAGCTAAAAATTATTAAATCGTACAAAATTTTATTTATTGGAACATAAAATTCAGTTTCATGTTCTAATGTGTATTGCTTTAACAAATAATTAACCAATAATTATGCAAAGAATAATAAATGTTTTAAAATCATACACTTTACTAATGTTCTTAAATTTTGTTGAAGTATATTTAAACTCATTTTTATAGTTTTAATATTTAATTTTCAATTTAAAACATCTTTTACCTGTCCTCACAAGTATTTTGATAATTAAATCGAGTGCCAGCAAATTAATTTAATTAAACATACAAATATTTAAAACTATCAAAAGATAAAGTTTAATTGGATGAGAGAGAGAGAAAGATTTCAGCCAAATGGAAGCGACATTTAACTTCATCAATAAAAGAAGCTAAAAGTATCATATATAAGTAAACAATAATGTTCGTAAATTGTTTTGCTATATAATATGAAACATTAAAGTACGTAACATATTCATAAATACATTTTTCTCTTTCTTTTATGAAAATAAAGCACTTTTTCCCTTATTTTCATTATTATTTGATAATTTCATTTAATTATAACTTTAGGGTGATGCTCAAGATTACAACCGCTTATAAGTATACCAATATATCTACAATCTAATAAGTTGTATTTTCTATTTATCTATCCATTAGATTATTACTCCGCGAAGTTAAATCTCTGAATGTAAATCACTACTTCCAATATTGTAATCTAGTTTAATGGATGTATTTATAGATTTTATAAAGAAGAAGAATTTGCACGAGTAAACTCGTTTTGACACATTTACCAGATTGACCTTCTCTCCCTTATCACAAGAAACCCCTCATCATTAATTTAACATCTGCTCTATGGTTTGTGATATTAAATCTTTTCACACTTCGGTTGAACTGAAGTCGTCACGTTTTATGCAATCGTAAAAGATTATCTTGATGATAAACGCCTACAATGATGGATATCTATGTTATCATTTAATTCGAAGCCTAAGTTAAAAAATTCCTTCACTCTTTCTAATAGTACATGAGGTAACTCGACTTTTAAGTTATTAACTTGGAGTACTCTTATTTTCTTTCAGTGACAACCTAAATGAAGGTTCAGTTAAAAATGATATTAAAGTGAATCGTGATAGAACGCAGATGTTTTTTAGTAATTTTATCAATTTCAGTAAAGTGTAGGTTTCAATAAATTCTTCAATTACCTAATGTGTTGCTTAGAACCTATATTTATTTATTCTTTGTTAACCTTTCATTCACTTTAAAGAATCTTCTCTGATTGGTGTTTTATTAAAGTATATATTATACTAAAGAAATTTCTATGAAATCGCGAATATAGATTACTTTTAGATTTGTGAAGATAGCCTCTCTGAAGAATTATATTGATCACTATCTCTAGTAACATTTTTCAATAATTATTACCTCTGACAGAAAATACTGTGAGCAAATAAGATCAGCAAACAAAAATTATTACAAACTAAAACATATGAGATAGCACAAATATATTTTTATACGTTTTTATATAGTCTTAACTTTCTTTCGTGTTAGAGAATTCATGAATATTAAACAAATGGTTGAATTCATTTTCAGCTAATCACACATTTGTTTAGTATTTATTTAAAATATTTACAAAAATATCAAATATAATGCTGAAAGTTAGGCACACATTTGAGCGATCTTAAAATTTATCAATGATTTTTAGAAATGTTGCTAAATTTTTGCCTACCCGTTTATAGGGTAGGCAACCATTCATACTAGGGAAGGACAGAAGAGAGAAATTACTTGCATGCCCAAACCGGGATTCGAACCCAGGACCTCTCTATCCACTGTCAGGCACTCTGACCACTAGACAGGGTAGGTGGCATACAGAAGTATGCTTTTATGATATTATATACACACATATATAAAAGTATATTTCAATGTTGAGTATCAGATGCGTTCAAGAAAGATACTAATTATACGATTTGCAATTATATAATCAAATAAATATAAAAGCTTTTTATTTCGTATATTCTAGCTTATAGCTTTTTCACAGAAAAATTTAACTGTCATTAGTTAAATTATTTTTTTATTTATATTCACAAAATCTTATTATTTCATTATTCTAATAGCTAAGATCCATGTTCTACTAATAAATGTCAGGAAAATCAAAATAATCAAATACTGAAATTTCGTCTGAATGTTATCAGTACGTGTATGTCACAATTTATCTCTGAATATTTTTACATTTCATTATTACTTTTTTCATGAATAACAAATGAAAAATCACATTAATTTTTAACTATGCAAAACTAGTCGAATTTATTCAAAATAATCGAATGACTTGTTCAATCAATATCCATTATGATGTGTGGTAACGTTGTGTCTTCACATTGTTTGTGTATTATATTAATTTTTTCAATGACTGCAAGAATGCCATCATTTATTGTCTACTTCCTGCCATCTGTTGTGAATAAATTTACAGTTGGATAATAATGGAAACATGAAACTATAGAATCGACTACTGTACTTCCTCATCGAAATGTTTTGTCTACCATATCAGACATGATGAACCAAAAGAAACAGAAGAAAGAATTTAGAACCACATTGCATGTCACACAGGGTGTTCCTCCATTAGCGATCCTCGTAATTTCCCTTAGCGAATCAGCGAGGATTATAAAAGGAATCTTCGTTTCCTGATTTGATGGCCTTAGTGATGCCTTCATTTCTTCCATTTTTCCAATTACGCGCAATCACCGGCACATCAATCTCGAATTTCTTTAATGGATAATAAGTGTTTGTAATTTCAAAGGTGTGTCATTACAATAGTAGCCTGTAATTTGGAACTAGAACCCAATAATTATCCGGTGATTTTGTGGCTAATATTCTAATCAGAAATAGATAAATTGCTAATGTAATCACTTAAGGTATAATTAAAATTCGGGAGAAAAAAAGAGAAATAACTTTCTCAAGATATAATTCAATTGAAAAGTAAGACATTTTCGAAAGAAACTTCAATTTCTGTATATTTTTACTGACATATATGTGGAAAATAACAGGACTGAAAATTATTTCTTTGTTTCAAAGAACGCTTTATATGGAATGAATAGCGAAGAGAAGATTTTTAGTTAAGCAACATTTGATTTAAATCTCTATTCCTGATGTGTTATTATATCATGAATTATTTGAGCTTGGAGAAATATTTTAATTGTAAATAATCACCTAAATAAAAAATCATCAGAATTTGTTCGTATGAAAAAATGCATATAATGTATGTTAAAAAAAATGAGAATTACTTCTGTAAAAATACTGTAGCATATGTTTTCATTTAATGATACTGAACTTTCTTATTTATGTGTAGTCAATACATAAATTTAGATTTATTTTAATTTAAAATATATAAATAAAAACACAAACTAGTAAAATCATGAAAATTTTCTGTATTTAAAAGAATGAGTAAATTTATTTTTAAAATTTGATAAACCTTTTCACAACAAAAGGCCACAAAATTAAATTAATCACTATAAATATTTCATCCATTTTATAAATAGAAAATATTTACTCACGATTATTTAAAATTAATAAAAGTTATGTTTTTAACTGTTATGTTACTATTTTTACGTAATGCTTAATATTAACTATTACGTAAATATTAACTTATATGTATAATAATATTTTTCTTCTCAGTGGTATATAAGAAATATTTTAAAATATAAAAAGTTTCGAGAGAACACTAAACTTATTATTCATGAATTAAAATGTCCTTGTTAGATATAATTTTAAGCAACTTTCTCTGCCTTTTGAAATGTCACCATTGCAAATTTTACCGTTGACAGCACTGTTGATCAGACCACCCAAGTCAAATCAGTAGAAAATCTGTATCCATCATCATACAAAATGAGGCTTTCTAAAAACCATTAGACTTCCGAAATATGCTTAATATGGCTTATAATGAAAGGTTCAGCTTTTCACATATTCATGAGGAAACATGTATTTTCATTATTGGTTAAATGATTTCGAAATGAAGTCGGTGTTAAAGAGTTTTTATATGAAGGCCATCATCACTTAAGGTAATTGTTCTGGAAAATAGTATGTTTTGAATAAAATTTAAATTCTAATAATAATAATAAAGAAAAGATTATGAAGGTCCATGAATATAGAAAAATTAATAAGAGGAATTTTAAAAGAACACGAATCCCCTTAATTATATTTCAAAGAACCATTCATGAGATACAGATTGAAGTCACTACTACCTAGCCATGTCAAATTTAAACTGTCATGAGAAGGAGCATATTTTAACTAATACTGTAACATTACAGTCTTTGATATTTATTTAGTTGTAGTGTTAATAATTTTGTAAATTATTTTACTTATCTTGAGAGAGAGAGAGAGAAAGACTAGAATCATTTATTTCCTTTTATATAGTAGATTTTAAACATCAGTCAGCTGTTGTTTACAAGTTTACATTTTGTCTTTTTTTAAAAATACATTTAATTGATTACTTTTGCGAAAAGCTTGGAAAACAAAGAGTCGACATATGTCAAGCGCAAAGGTTGCTGGAAAAAACATTCCTTCTTAAACAGACACCTGAAGACTTGGCTTCTGTAAAACACGCCACTAAAGAGGACTTTCTATAAATATTATTGGCAAAAGAACATGTGCTTTTATTTTTAAAAAACATAAAGCCCGACAGCAACTGTGCCCTACCGTTCCTGAATATTTTTTACCGAGTTCTTTACAATCATGCTGTGCCAGGTGAAATGTCTCGAGAGACGTCCCGCTGTCTCTTAATCCAAGCTGTTTCGTCACAGTTAGCTTGAAACGTGCCTGTAACGAAGTGAACGAAAAATTAATCTTTTCTAAAATTATACGCTCCGGGCGTTGTACGCTCCGCGCAAAATTATTGATTAAAAATATTCACACACACACACATCTTAGTTTCACACGCACACAGTCTAAATGAGTGATTTTTACTGTAATTTATCTGTTGATTTCCATCTTCAAATTTGTTATATTAAATTAATTAAATTGTTTAATAATGTTTAATTATTGTTAAATTGCTTAAATATTATCGAATCAATTTTAATTAAGTGTAAATCACTTCATTTCCTAAATATTAAGTATGCTTAAATAGAGGATACAAGAGTACTTAAATTTTTGGATTATATGTGAATGTACGTAATAATTATCTATCTAAATAGCTATCTCAATAAAGAATTTCATCAAATTTCACAAATAATAAGTAAGAGAAAATAAGTAGTTGAGATACAAAAATCAAATTTTGTAATTAATAAGAGATTAAGAAATTTAAAAAAATTTTCTAAATGAAGCTAATATTAAATTTTATTTAATTCTATTAATTTGCTAAGAACTTTATTAGTTTCTAATTAATTAAAAATAATTAAATCGAAGTATAAAAATAAAATTTCAATACAGTTTTATAAAGTATAAAAGATATTCATTTTAGATACCAATGAAAATGTACAGATATATTCACTACGCCTACAAAACTTAATTTTAGAACTATGATAGACATTTTATTTCTTTTATTATTTCTAACTTGAGAGCTTAATTTTTTCCTTTTCTTATCTCCTTTTTTAAAGTATTAATGATAACTGTTATGAAATACCGAATATAAATCTAGTTTTAACTCACAAAGGGATTATTCATTGACATTTTTCAAAAAGACACACATAAATAAATAAAAATATAAAACACAATTGAAGTTTAATCCGTGAATGTTTAAAAGTAAAACTAATAAATCGGCAGATTTTTTTATTTTTGACTTCAATCAATTATTTATTTTAAAAGAGGTTTATTAAATGCTAAATTTTAATGATTTATATCAGAGATATTCACTTTATATAAAGTATTAAAATTATAGTCTTTAACTTACTTCATAATCTTACATAAATCAAGATATTTTTTAAACCTTATCAATGAAAATGAAAAATGTTCATTCTTCATATTTTCCTATTATTCACTGTAAATTGTGTCATTCATTAATTTTTGAACTTCAATAGAATAGTTTTAAATAATTTTTTTACAAAAAGTTTATGCAAAAAAATTTTGCTCATTTCTTTCTAATACATTAATGATAATATAAAAAGACTTCTTTGATAGCATCGCATGTTAAATGATTATCCATTTATTACATACACATGAAATTGTAAAAATTTCATTAACTGTATTGGTATATTTTTGAAATGCTTAGACTTATTCTGTTTCTAAGCTGTAGCTTTATAACAGTCATATAAAAAGTGTCTTAAAAATGATAAGAAAAATTTTAAATACTTTTGCCTGTAATATTTATTATGTAAGTTTTCTTTTATACTATGTTAATATAAAAATTTATTTTTCATCCCATTTAAAGGAAATTATTTTTTTAGCTATTCTTTCTTTTTATTTTGACTTAAATTAAATAATTTTCGTATTTAGTAAGATATGTCAAATGAATAAATTCTTTGTTATAACTTCTTCTTTTTGGTGAAAACTATTGACTATAGAATATCTAATTTCATCTTTCTTTTCGTTTTAAGCTTTATAATGTGAGAAATTAACTTATCTGACAACTTTTAATTGAAAAGCTTAAATTTGAAGAAAGTCACCATTTTTTATTAGTATATTAATATTAAGGAATTCAATGAACATTCTTCATAGTTTTCTTGAAATTTCATAAATTGTCAGACAGATAATATATATAGCATACAGATAATATATATAGTGTTTTACAGATAATATATATAACATATAAAATTTAAAAACTTACAAGTCCAATTTTTTAAAGTTTATATTTGATACACTCCATACCTTTAACATGCATTTTAAGAATACTCTGTGAAAATAAATAAAATGTAGTACATTATTTATTTTTGATTTAGTGGATTTAAATGTTCTTTAAATCAAATTATTTTTCCTGATTAAATTAATTTTGCTATAGTACCTATTAGAGTTTTGATTTCAATATTTGATGAATGCATTTTAAGAATCCAAAATTCTGTATTTCTCTTCATGTTTAAAAATGAAAAAAAGTATTTCAGAAATTAATTAAATGAATGTACATGCTTTTTATTTTCTGTTTTGTAATCAAAGGGAAAAACTTCGAATAGTTATTTTCCAAAATCTGTCGTCTGAAAATTTTACAAAATAATTTAAGAAAACAGAACTGTAAAGAAAGCCTGTGAATTTTCAAAAGCAGTTCTGGAATTTATGGAAGCAATCATCCAAAAAATAGAAAAAAAAGATTTTTACATAAGCCCAAACCTCTTGAAAATACTAATTGGAAGAATAGAACAGCTTTGAAAAACACTGAGTCTGCGCAATTGTAATTTATTTTACTGCCCTTCTAGCCCAGTTTCCCATCCCACGTTTTACACTTGTGGTTTATTTTAACAAGCTGAAAAGATCACTTTGGCCTCCAAAAGTAGCGGATCCTATAAAGACATTTATAGAATCAAAGGCATCGCTAACATGTCAAGCAGGGTGGAATTAATAATACTAAAACGATATACCCTGGGGCTATAAATCATTTTACAGACACCGTGACTCCAAAGATATTTCTTTCTGTGTTTAAATCAACAAATGCTTTGCAGAAAACTGAGCCGATAATTTTGTGTGAAAAATAGGAAATGAGCTTATTTTTTATATAAAATAAATGTTTCTGCGATGAATTTCATATAAAAGATTCTTCTAAGAGGAAAACTTATTTTTATGTTCCAGAAAGTAGAATTTAGGAATGTAATATGTACAAAAACTACAGATATAACTTTTTTAATTATTCAAAATAAACAAATTTTGCAAAAACACTAATTTTTGTTTTCGTTTATTACTTAATAGTTTTCATGCAAAGATAAATAGATCTTTCTTGTTCCAGCAGCCCAACACAATCAACTTCCTCAGTGTCTAAGAGGATTAGTCGAAATTATTCTCTTCTACTTCTTAATAATATCCATGACTTAAACAAGCAATAAATTACTAAAAATACACTAATGTTGCAAATACTGATATTCTTTTTGAAGCACATAACATACAATCATTGACAAAAATGTGACGAAAAATTATAAAATATCCAAAAACAAGTTAATAATGAGTAAGCGATTTAAGCATTTCAAGTCTAAATTGAGCATCAAATACATCTAAATGGTGTTCTTAATACCTTTATTTCTTCGCAATCACGCAAATGACACATGAAGGATGTAATGCGTGGTGAAATGATTGCATGTAGTTTCTTGAAATTTGGTTAAAAAAAAAGTCAGAAAGTTTCTTTAATTGTTGTGTTTTAATTGTGTGTCCTAGAAATCCCATAAATTCATGAATATTTCAAAATATGAAAACATTCTCAAGGCTAATGTACCTTGTAAATGTTTGCTTCAATCTTCATGTGAAACAATTTTTGAAAGCGATTGACTGTTGTGTGTGTCTTGTTAAAAAAAAACACAAATGAAAAACAATAACTGAAGATTTAATATTCAACAAAGACAATTTCAAAATTCAAAAGCGATAACTTCTTTACATTGAATTTTTGCAAAACTATAAGAGACTATCGAGAATCGTAACTTTAACAACCAAACGATAGTTAAGGGTTTGGTTTTAATTTCCATCGAATGAAATGCACTATCTTCTATGATTGAGCTCTGTCAAAAGAGCTATATATTTTGTGCTATTTTTTAATTTTTATTTCTTGCAAGCATTCTAAGGAAATTAGATCATCAATAGAATTATGCTATAATCTGTTAAACATATAACTTTGATATCAATATTTTAACAGTCTTTTGTATTTCTACAGTTTTCAGAAATCATTTTCTAAAAAATTCATTATTAATCTTACTCAAGAAAGTTGTCATAGAAATGTCTATGATTAGTTGAGATTACTTTATGTCTTCCTTAGAACTTATCTTAATCAACCATTTTACAGACTACCCCCAGCATAAATCTATTAAGTTAGCAAATCATAAGTACCATTTTTGCTGTTTACCGAATGAAATGTTTTAGAAATTCACTGGACCTATATACTTCCACAAAAGTGCATCTTGCATCCTGAATTCATCTCATAGTTCTAGAACCATTATTTTATTTATAGTTTCTTATTTTTTTTACGATAAATTATCTTTTAAGATACACAAAGCTTTAATCATTTTCATTAATGTTTCAACTAATATGCTCTTTTTACATCTTTTCTGAAATTTGTATGAAAGCTAAATGACAACGACCTTATTAAATTTGAAATTAAAATCTGAATTCAATCTTAAAGTATGGCACTTTATGAATTTTTAACTTTTTTATTTAGAAATTCACGCACTTAATATATATTTACATTTTATATTTGAATTAAGTTTTATTAATATTAAAATTGGTGAGTATGATAAGATTTTTATAAATATTTCTACTATAACTGAATAACAAATAAACATGCATTTATAATAATTGTCAGTCATTCTTATATTTAAATTTAAGAAAATATTTATAACGTTTTGGTGAGAAAATATCCTTTTTGTTAAAAAAGCATTCCTTTTAGTTAAAAAATTCTTTAATAATGATAATAATTGGGACATAAGATGGAAAATTATTTAGAAACTATAAAAGATATACTATGCTATCAATCCTTGCTTAAACTTTTTTTATGTATTTTTAATTTGCTCTTTAACTATTTTTTATTTTAAACTTTTTTATTGAACTAATATTAAGCCTAAATTTCAATAGTTTTTCCGATATCATCATTCTTATGTTTAATACGCTGATTTAAATTAGCTGACAAAACCATATTAAGCTATGTACTGATGATTTTTTGAATCTTGAGTACTTTACATATTTTTGAAAACACAAACAAAGCAATCTACAAGAAAAACAGCAATATCTGAAACCTATATTTACATGACATGTAAAATGGATAAGTCTTGACTTCTTTTAAAACTCACGGGAGATGTTGATAACTTGATTTAATGCTTTAAGCTCTTCATCTTTTTTTGGTCTTTTGAGATACTTGAGACACACTGACATAATAATAGATGAGCCTCCTCTGTCCAAAGGGAAATTTATAATTGGTAAGTGTTCTTTAAAGTGTGATTCTAGAAAAACTTTAGTTCAAAAATAGCTGGTTGCACTGTCACAAGTATTGCAGGTTATGACTCATGTATGTGGAGTTTATATTCATACTGACTTTAAAGAAAGTTTACTTTTTATAATGGTTCTTTTATTAGAAGTAATGTAAATATTGTTTCACAATTTAAATAAGTGATTTATTGGCGGTAAAGGATTATCAGTAAGATTTTTTTAATATTGTATTTTGTAATACCTGTAAAAATTATTAATCTTAATTGCAAGTGACTAAAAGAGATATTGTAGTTAAAATTACAAAGTAAAATTTGTAAGACATAAGATAGTAGGAAATATAATGAATGATAAAAGCAGATCTTTTTTAGGAAATTACTTTTTTAAGATAAGGATATTTCATGGAATAATCACACTGCTTAATTTTGCCATATAATTTTATGCATTTAAAATAAAATTTATAAGCTTATGAAATGTACTTCTATAAATTTGTAACGTTATATGCTTAAATTCAAAAAGTTATTGAATAATAAAAATGGCGCGATAACTTACATATAAGAAAACAACATTTCTCTGTATTTCATCATGATATTTTTAATGGTTTTTAAAACTTTAAATTCACTTTTAAAACAAAAAAGTGTTAATTTTCATTAGGAGTAATGTAACTTATCATTGGCTACGTGTTAATGTGTTGAATGTCTTATGTATATAATTTAATGATATTTAATTTGAAATTATCGAAAAATAGTTTTAACTTATTTGTTCACAAACGAAATATCATTTATAGCAAAAGTATTTTTTATTTTATTTGCTAAAACAGAAAATGCTAAAAGTAGCTTTTACGTATATTACACAAATTGACTAGTGTGGGTTAAATTACTCCAAATTTTATAAAATTTTAATTTAATTTTAAAAATATATAAATTTTGAAAATAATCTTTTTGTTCAAGTTATCAGTATTTGAAATTATTATGGCTAACGAAATTCAAATAATTGCTAACAAAACTTCTCGAAAATTAATACTATTTATTTTTATTTTATTAATATAATTTTTTTATTACTATTTACAATTTATATTATTATTTAAAGAAATACGATATATGTTATTATATAGAAGGGGTTTGCATTAAAAGGACCGCGATTGACCAGTGGACCACCAAGACATTGGGCAGTGATCACCGATGGAAACTTTTTTGATAGGCATACCTAAAATATGCTTGTTTAACCCTCAATTGTCACTGAAGGTGATCTCTTGACTCAGAAATCTGTCAACCCTATTATGCAGTGTTTGCTGAATTGTATTGTATCTTAAATTGGCAAAACTTAATCCCTTTATTGAAATATATAGAATTTAATTGTTTCACGATTGAAATTATAACGTAAGCGTAAAATACTTAAAAATATATAAAAAATGGTAAAAAATTAATAAAAGTATTTGATAAAAAATGTTATATATATATTATTTTCCTAGAGTTAGAAGTTATTTATATTATAATGTGTATATAATTTGTATATACATTTTTAAAATATAATAATTACAGAAGAATAAATAACAAATCTAAGAATGATTACTGTTTAAGCGTTTGGCAATAGCGAGAAAAAATAATTTATATTTTGAGGGATGTAGAAATAGCCACTGTGCTTTCATAATACATACATATTTGTATACATACACGCTTACATACATACATTCAATTTGTTCGGCAGTAGCGAGAAAAAATAAAAAATGAAGGCTTAGATTATTTTTTCCTAAAATAAGAAGTTATTTATATTGTTATGTATAAGATTTGTATATATATACACTTCTTAAATATAATAACTGCAGAAGAATAAATAACAACTCTAAGAATGGTTGCTGTTTATAAACCAAAATACAAATTATTTTTATAATTACATTCGCAGTAAATGAAACCAGTTAGTATGAAAGGTTATACATATATAAAATTAATAACTCGCATAATTTATGAAATATTCGCATCGAATTTAAATTCCTTCCCTCCACATGAATAAACTATTTTTATTTTACCATTTACTTAAAAAAAAAAGTCAACATTTTCTCAATACTCTGAGTTTCAGATTGCATCGAAGCAACACGTGGTAACTAGTGAAAGGCATCGTTGATGTTTGACGGGGCCTTCTAAATGTACAAGGTCAAAATATTCTATTGACGTAGAAGCTTGGAATTGTTTTTTTATCTTCAATTTGCATAATGAGGACAAAATAAAATAATCTGTGGTGACTGTCCTTCGAATTACTGTAGCAACAAAGATATACTTCTGTTTGAGTAATAACCAAAGAAATGAAATATAATGGTGCACCACCCGCTTTCTGATAGAAGGTCGTGCATTACATCCCGCGAACATAAAATAATTTTTATGTATCATCCCTTGTTCCAGAAGAACGGCAGAATCTTTGATGCGTTGCAAGGAATTCCCTACGCTACTTATGACACCCTGTCAAACTTCGATAACATGTAATGGATGAGATTAATGCCATATTTTTTGTAGCGGTGAGGAAGTATTTTTCTTGAGATGTTTCTTTAAAAAATAGAATATGCCACCGTGTTTCTGTCTCAATATTTTCTTCTGCAAATTATATATAATATTACCTATGCTCTTCCATTTGCAGTACAGAAATTTTTATTCAAAAAGGGTAGTGAAATTAAGATATATCTGAATATATTAGAATATTAAAATAAAATAGATTACCAATTAATTTCGATTGAATATTTTTCTACTAAAGAATACTGAGTAATTATGTTAGTTCTTTAAATTTATAATTATAAAATTAAAAAAATATATTTAGTAGCAAAACTGTGTTGGTATATGTTTTAGCAGTTATTTCTAGCACTCAAATTAAACAAATTTTATTCACATGAAAATACATATATGCACTTTCTAAATTTGAAGAAAATTTCTTTTTTACAAATTTCAATAGTTTATACAGTTTTCAAATGTTATGAAAATAATAAAGAATGTTAATAAAGCTATCTTATGCATATTTTTAGACAGCTAATCTGTTCATTTTAAAATATGAAGCAATTTCTAAAAATATTTTTCATATTTTGTGTAAACCACTTTTAGTCATTGATTTAGAAGCCTTGAAAATTGTTTCAGACACAACCGCCCTTGCAAATTCCTTTTTTAAGAGTGCTCTTCTCGTGTCAATGAGATATCTACAAATAACTTGAAACTGTCTAAACTGCCGATCCAAACACTCTTCTAGTTTTCACGCACCAAGGAGGAGACTCATCATAAAAAAATCTTCCACTCTTGAACGACTTTCAGTAAGTCATCATTAGAGTACATTGAATTAGGGTCCTATTGTCACTTAGAATGACAAATCTAATATCTGACATTTGATAGCCAAATCTAAAAAAAATTGTCCTCCATTATTGCTGAGCATTTAAGTACATCTTGATTTATCATTTATTTCGCACACAAGTTATTTAGTGATTAACAATGTTAATTTGGTATTTGATAACATTATTATTATTTATTTTCGATATATTTGTCTCTAATTTTAGAAACTAGCAATTTAAAAATATCATTATCGAAAACAATTGCAACCTATAAATTGCAAAAAGTTTTAGTTTTCTTTATTTGGAGATGCACTCGTTACAGTTAGGTTAATATATCAAGAAAAATTAAAAGAATATAAAATTTGTTCGTTTCTTTTGTTAAGTACAATTTATTAACATACACTGAATTCAGTTATGACCAAAAATTATAAGTGTCAGTGAATATCTAAGAACTTTTCTATATTTTGAGCAGTTCCATAGCATCTTCCATATAGAGTGCATTTATTTCGAAATAGAAGAACATACTTCTAATTTCAGCGAAGTTCATATCTTTGTTAAAAATGATAATTTGCAATTCACAAAATAAAATGTTTTTCCAAAATTTTCTTAGCATTTTAGACTTCCTACTCTTTGCCATTCAACTGAAGACTGCATATATATATATATACTATATATATATATATATATATATATATATATATATATATATATATATATATATATATATATATATATATATATATATATATATCAGGGAAGAATACAAAAAACAGAAGATTTTCTTACAACTTTCTTACATCCATTTTGAAACGTCAATAGATCATATTAGTATATATATGTATATGATATTATATTAGATTATTTTTGAGGATAATAATTCATAATTTAGAAGCTGTCTGTAGCAGAGTGTTAGTATTGTGAATGCAAGACACAGATACATTCCAATAGCATTTATTAAACAAAATGTATGAAATAAAGTTAAATTGTCCATCTGGAACATGGTAAGGTGTGACTCTTACCATGGTTAGCAGACATCTGTATGTTGGGATTTCACTGACACCTGTGTTTAGGACCTCATTGTAGGAGTATAAGGATAAAATATAAGGGATCATTCATAAATTTAGAATTGTATTAAACAGGGTAAATTATAAAAGAACTCTTATTCTATAGTTTAACTTATCTTAAATTTAATATTACATATATATTATGTTTAAATTAATAAAAGAAATTCATATACTTAAGTAAATTTAAGATTTACTTGCAAAAGCTATTTCAATTTGCTTACATTCAATTCAATCTAAAATAAGTGCATAGCTGTGTGTTGAAATTTTATTAATATGTAAACAAAATTTAAAAGACTGCAACACAATATGAAACCATAAAAAATATCATCATTCCGACCAATTTTAATAATTGCCGTTACCGAGAAGTTAAAATGTTAATAACCTCCTTGACAGACGTAAAGCTTTGAAAGTCATTAACGCTTTCTAAATTTAAAACCAGCATCCTTTAACTGCATGGTAAATTATGCAATAAATATTCTTTGGCACACATGCTGTAAACGCATATTTCATTACGTAAAGTTGCTTTTTTTTGACGAAATTATTTTTCCTCAAGAGACTCTGCTTTCTTTACTTACGAATTGATTGGAATGCGAGATTAGAATTATTTCTTTTTTATTCTGTCGTGTTGCATAATGCCGTTTTTTTTTTCTCTCTCTCTTTTCCAAACTTTTACCCGTGACTACAACATTCAATATAACTCCATGGGGAAAGTTGGAAATAATTATTTGAAAGTCTGAAAGATTTTATAATTTAAAAAAATTAAGGTAATATCGTACAATTATTGTAATCATAATTTCAATTTATCTGTTTGCTATAATTCCAAAAGAGTTAATACAATTATACTTAAAATAGCGAAAGTGATCAGTGACGTCACAGAATTCTGCTGGTTAAATTATCATATATTTCAGGAATTGTGCTTTACTTCTTAGTTACATAGTTTCCATGATATAGTAGATCATTCTATGAACACGTAGCAACCATTAAAATAGTTCGTAAAACGGAAAAATAAAAGTGTTAAATCTGAAAACTAATTTTTTATCAAGCTGCATTTGCTTGATAAATAAAGTAATATTAGAAAAAATTCTTTTAGTTTGCATTGTATGAGATACAGGCAAAATAAAATTTATATTTAAAAACAATTCTTAATTTCAATCTATTATGAAAAATCAGGCAAAATAACTGCTTATTATTTTGTATCAAACTACATTTAAAATACATTTTTTTACTGTTTCGATGCCACAAAGAATTTTACTGTTTTCCTCAAAGAATACCTAATTATTGTTAGCCATTCTTTTGTATGTTTGCAGGAGGTAGCATCACAACGTTCTTGTTTGATATCTGAAAGTTCTTTATTCTTATTCATTGTGTTCTAATTCCTCCGATACTTCTTATATATTTGTACGTACAAATTAAAAACTCCTGAAATGAAATTTCGGGCAACAGTGAGTTTCTTTGAAAAAGTTCATGGATGAATAATTCATCTTTACTCAAATTATCATGGAAATGATCTTGGTTTTCTTCAGTTACGTTGATTTTATTAAAATGCATCGTCAAAATTATCCAGATATTTTTTATCCTGCAGCATCATTCCAATCAATGATTGACTAGCGTATTGCCCCTGAAAGGCGATTCCAAGTCATGACAACTTCTTGCCAAAGTATCTTACGATATTTTCATACTTGAAACTATTGATTATATTCTGATTCACTGTCTGTAAGTCATTAGGCTCCAAGTCATGACCACTTCTTGACTAAGTATCTTACGATATTTTCACACTTGAAGCTATTGATTATATTCTGATTCACGGGATGTAAAACAGTAGTTAGGTTAGGATCCAAGTCATGATAATTTCTTGCTAAATTATCTTACGATATTTTCTCTCTTGAAGCTATTGATTATACTCTGATTCAAAGGCTGTAAAACGGTAGTTAGATTAGGCGGGTAGAAATTCTTCAAAAATTTGTTTAACAAATAACAAATTCAACATAGGCTGTGCAATTAGATCAATATAAGTATAGATATAGAAGTACACGCTTTTTTTCCTAAAACACTATTTGAAGAGTTGACGTTTCTCCAGTGAAAACGTTGATTCAAATTTTTCAACCGTAAAAGAAGAAAGAAAAAAAGGAAAATTAAACACATTATAAAAAATAAAAGCAAAAAAATGAGTTAAATAGGAGATTTTTCTGACATATTTAGTTCTCTCATAAATGAGAATTACAATTATCATTGTGTCTAGGAACCACTTTAGGGACCAGATACCAGGTCGTAAAAACGTGAGTGTTCGTAAATTAGAGGCTCGTAAAATGAGCGTCTTCTTTAACTGGAATGCTAGGATATCAAATTCTGATAAATTTTGTGTAAACTGTCTAATACTAACATACCTGAGTCAAACCACATATTTTACACGACTTTTATTTACAGAACAGCATTTTTCTCTGAATATTGATGCATAACTCATGAGCTTTCTAATAATAATAGGAAACTAAACGAATTATTATAAAAAACTGTAACTGGAATGTATAATTTAACTTAAGTATAGTTAAAATAAAATGTATATTTATAAAATGCATTTTTACTGAAATTTTATTTCGTTATTTTCATGCAATTTTCTGAATAAAATTTATGTGATCAACTCAAATAATTTTTAATATTTGTATGCCATACGCACAAAAGACAAATAAATGCAAAAGGTATATAAGATTCAAAATTTACAAAGCTTTATTTTCATTTAATTTTAGTAATTATGTTTAACGGAAAATATTCAAGAATTATGCGTTTTGTAAAATGTTGCAAATACTGAACGTTAATTTTAATTAATGTATTATAGAATTGCGGATATCTTAGATCCAGTGCTTTTTACTTATGTTGTACAATTTTGATATTTATCTTGAAAACTTTTGATGTAAAAGTTTATTTTAAGATTTTAGGATTAAATTTATATTGCTTTCAAAGTCTGATTAATACTAATTACTTTCTTTTTGAAAGTATACCTCTTATACTATCATGAAATTTTGATGAAAATCTGATTATTGAGTACAAGTTTTTCATTAATTTATAAGTAGCAAATTATTTTATAAATTTACCTCATTGTCGGAGCATTTTCTTTGTCTGAAAATATGTGATAAATCCACCCTTTCATGTAGTTTATGCAACGCATTTAATGAATGTAAAAATATTGCATTCATTTAATATGGTAATTTCTTTCCCACTGTAGTATATTCCGTTCATTTAAATCAACGTTTTGCAAACAGAATTTTCTTACAAGTTTCAATTAAATCAAAAATTCGCCAATTAAATGTCTTTTTGACTGAATGAAGGCGAGAAAACGTATTCAATTTCAATGAATGATCTGATAATTTACTAGTACAAAGTGAAGAAAAAGAAGCTTAACTCTTAAAATTTGTTGGAAAGAAGCCAACATTCATTTTTAAGACGTGCAATGACATCTTACAAGCTCGGACACACAGCTAGTTTTCCACATGTAATCTTTTAAAGATCTTTTCCTTTCTAGAAACATTTATGTTTTCTCACAAAAAAATTTATCAACACCATCGTAAAGTTTGTGCGTCTAAAAAAATGGTCTTTCTCTCGTAATATTATGATCAGATAAGATTTCTCCATCCTCGTCAGACGTAGAAAGTTTGCGACAATTACTATAAATAAACAATTCTTTAATTTCTTCTTATTCTACGAAATAAAAGACTTCACAATGACAATTGCTTTGCCACTTATGTTGGATGTCTGTTGCATGAACTTTGTGAGCGTGTTGTTTTCTATGAAGTAACAGTCAATGAACATAACATGCTACTTGATAAGGTCATTACTTTTTTTTAAATTCAAAGCAAAGAAACTTGAAATTAATGTATTTAAATGAGTAAAATAAATCAATGATAAATAAAATAAATTATTAATAACTTAGGGTAAAATGTTTGATTGCATTGGTTATAAGCTTCATATTTTTCATCTTACAATTAATCAGTAAAATCCTATTTAAGTAAATACACATAATTGCTTAACTTTCGAAAAAAGTTATTCATTAAAATAAAATAATATGTAGGATAATATCATATTTCAGAAACTGCATACGTTATACTTAATTAAATAATGAAAATAAAGCAATTCAAATATAAAAATGATAAATTCTATTATTCATGTCATCAATTTGATATTTAAAAAGGCATATTATCTTATATAGTATATTTTTCAATTAATGTTTATCAATTTATCCAATTAAAATACGATATTACAAAAAATAATTCTTTCCAGAAGATTCTATTCTAGAAAAAGTAGCTACAAACTCAAAATTTGGTGTGCGTATGCGGTTGAGTGAATTATGATTGGGATAAATGCGTACATAAGAAGTATAATTCACCGAAATCTTTTTATACTCTTTTTGGAGAATTATGGATTTGTACAAAACGAATGTGAACTACGACGCAAGCAGAATTTAAATGGGATAGTTATTTCAGCAATAGAAATTTACATTTGCATTGATTGGAGAAATACTTAGCATAAATACGAAAGATGTCTTTGTAAACGTGCAGATTATATCATTAACTGCTGCCCAACAGTGATAAGAGTTGTATCAGAGACTAATTGATCGAAAAGTGAACGTATAAAGAAATATGATATGGTAATTGCCAAATGGCAAACCCAGTGGCACAAAAATGGCACAATTAGATATCACAGATGATCTAAATATCCTTAAGTCACTAGGAAGTGAGAGGAGAGCTCCATTTTTCAACGGCATTCTTAAATTCATGTTTCCAGTGGTATGAAGGGATACAGAGAGGAACCAGTCACCTGGGAATGATGGGCTCATTTTCTTACAAAAATTATGGTGAGCATCAATGATACTCTACTAACATTATAGTAATTTCTCTCCATGATCGGTTTGATACAGTGTCATTCACGATCAAGTTGAAAGAATGATGTCTCTGAGTCCGGTGTGAGTACTTGAAAACTCAATCAGCAGTTACTGGCTCTGTTGCGTTATCTATAACAGTGCGATATCAGTCATTTAGTGGTTTCTATGATTCGATAAATATATGAATTATATACCACCAAAAACAGCTTTATTTCTAATTAAAGGGTATATATTATGTATTGCTTCAAGTTAATGACAAGAAGTTTCATGGAGTCATCTATTCTTTCATTCGAACACTTTATACCTCATGAGTCTCATAACTGTCACTTAATTCCTACTGAATGCATATATTTCTTTCAAGAAAGTATAGATTATTTTATAAGTGAACTATATATTTTATTTTCATATGTTTAGAATTTATTTATGAATAAAATAACATTTTATTCAGATAAATTATATAAAATACAATCCTATTCACAGTTAATCAGAATAGTTATTATAATAGTTTACACATCTTTTAGTAGTTAGTTACAATCTTTAAATTAGGAAAAACGCTGTTTTTTATATCAATTCTGCCATTAAATTAATTGCTCAGGGAAAACATTAATTTTAATGATATGGAAATAGGAAGAAATCGTGAGATAAATGGACAACGCACTGTTTATTTACTTGATTATGGTTTTCGAAACATTTTTTTTCGTCTATGAATGCCTTTTCTCATCTAAAGTGGTAATAAACATTTCTTCAAGAAATAAATATTAACCATGTCATCCAAAACGATTTACTTTCTTGTATCCTGAAGGACTTGAATTTTACTTTTTTAATTTCTTCCAGACATGCAACATCTTTATAATTTTTAAGCATAACTGTGCAGGAATGCGTGTATTATCGTAAGTATTTTGAAAAGTTTCTTGAAGGCAGATGATTGATTGATTCAAAATTACTAAACCCACTTCATAGGTGTCAATAATAATTCTAGTATTTATTAACAGATTTCATGTAATGATTATTGATGATAAATTACAGCAAGTTATAAAATTTGCTCTAAGAAACTATCTTACCCCATTTGTACCATAAATGGCTTTAATTATTTTAATGCTTTTTTATCAGTTATATATAACTTATGTTAATATAACATTTTATAATATTATGTAATTAAGCTATTAACAGAAAAATACTTTCGCAATTTTCTTTGAAATATAAAAATATGCACCTGCATTACTTGTCTCCTCACACATTAAGCATTTGAATTATTGAGAATAAATTTTAAAATTTAACGATATTTTATTAATAAATTTTATTTTATTATTTATTTTATTAATAAATTTTATTTTTAGTTCTTAAATTTTCTCAAAAAAATTTTTTTATCACATCCAAGGCATGAATGTGTGAAATCCTTTTTTTTCACTTTTTCCAACATAAAGGAAGAATGTTAAATGCATATAAATATAATCTTACAGATTATCTTTAACATTCAATTATTGATAAGGATTTGATAAGTATAAGTGATACTTTTTTGCAATGTATAATTTGCTTAGCTTAAAAATAATTATATTTTACAAAAATGATCCATGTCAAAAAATGGTAATTTTTTACATCATAGTCAGCTTAGTGCTAGACAAAATTATTTAAATATATTTTAAACATATTAGACATTTGAAAGTATCCTATTTATATATTTTTAATCAAAATATATATTCAAAAAATGCTATTTTTCATATACGTTTAATGATGGATTCAATAAAGAATCACTGTTTGGTTGATTGTATCCTTATTAAAAAATAACTTTGATTTTAAGCTTCATAATAGAGGACTCTTAATTATAAATTTAATTTTTTATCTTGCTTTCGTTTAGATGCAATCTAAATTAATTATTTGATAATATCTTTATTCAGCATGCAAGACTTCCGGGTGATTCATAACTGGTGCTCAGACAAAACAAGGTCAAAGGCGAAACAAAAAATGATTGATTATATTAAGCCTAAATTATTTGATAAATTTATGTATTAATTGTAAATACTATTATAACCAAAATATTATAACATTATTGGAATTTTGCGATTTTATTTTTTCATTTTAAAATCATTTTATCAATGTAATTAACATTGCGCCGTTTTAAAATAAATTATTAACTTCTTAATACTTCAAAATTATATTTCTCTCATCTTCCTTAATTTAATACTATAAAATTGAATGCACCTATTTTAAGTTATTTTAATTACTTGTAAATATAATTACAAAAGAAAATTTTGATTATCATTTCGAAACGTTTTGGTAAAAATTATTTTAATTTCTGAAGAAATGAATGTTTGTGTTTTAAATTATGATATGTTTTAAGCATGCATTCTAAAAAAATCGTATTCTCTAATTTGAATTAAAGATATTGTAAGTTAATTATTTGTTTTTAAAACCTTGATATAAAAATATTTTCTATTGAACTGCATTTAAATTGTTTTAGATTTTATAAGCACTACTTTCATTTAAATATATTTACGCATTTTTAAATGTAGGTTTGTCCACATAACGTTAATGTATACGCAAATGAAAAAAATTTACTTACTGTAAAAAAATCTGCCTTACAAAATCAAGTTTATCCAGTTTACTGATTTTGATACTGTATTAAATGCAATACTGTAAGAGATATTAAAAAATAGGAATTTTAAAATACGTGTGTTTTTTCTAACTCTAATAATTCAAAATTTATCTCTATTGAATGACATTTTCTATGTAACCAAATTACTTAATGATTCCCCCCAACACTAATTTAAAACCATGCATTTTAGTTTCTACAGGGTAATATAAATTAATTATGACTAATTAATTAACCACATGTTAAAGACAATACTCATTTATTTTAAAAGCAAACCAGAGACATATTTTTATCAATATTTGTATTTAAATGTTTGAAATTTGCATTTTAACTTAAATTGCTCTATCCGTCAGAGGAAAGTCCTGAAAATGAATTACTTTCTGAAATGAATAGAATTTAAAGCATTTTCTAGCATTTTAGCATAATGGCTGTCTTTTTTTCTTTAATTAATAATTTTCTTTTTCCAAGTATCCTAATTCCTTTTTACTCATTTCAATAGAAGATCATTAATTGGCCTCACCGTGACCAAACGGTAGGACAGCGTTCTTCAGAGCGAAAGGTCTCTGGTTCAATCCAAGCCGCTGTGGAAAAACTGGAGATGAATTTTGTGCTTTTGCGTGCACATCTCGGAGTGGGTGCTTTGGAATCTTTTAAATTTCCTCGCTTGCAACATATGAATACAGCCCACTTTCTACGAAATAACCCTCAGAAAAGAAATAATAATAATGAGAAGAAAAGAATATCAAAATAATCCAGAGAAGAATAACAAAAGAAATCGCGTAGTGTACATTATTATGCATTATAACAGCCTAACAATTTCAAAGCATTATAGATATTTATAGTTAAGTCAGTTGTAATGTCTTAATATTTCTCTTTTACCTATTCCAAAATGACTCCTTAGAGTTTTCAGTTAAAAACAATGTAAAATTATCTCGAGAGTAAATTATTATTTAAACTTTAATTTTAATGTTTTAGAATTATTTTATTGGCTTTTAAGTTGAATAACGTATTAAATTCTAAATTAACTTTGTAACTGTTTAAATTCTCATTAATTTTTAATTATACATTGTATTTTTAATTTTGGATTACATAAATGTGTGTTAGCATAATTGCACTCATTTTATTGCAGTTTTAATTCTATTTTTACATCAAGAAAACAGAAAATAATTACAATTTAAATTTCGAAGGGATTTAAGTTGTTTATATCTCTTTTACTTTTGCAAAAAAATTATCAGGAAATAATAAAAATTGAAGTCAAGAGAGAGATCATAAACTTAAAAATAGAAAATGAATTATTTCTTTACTGTGCTTTTCATAATTTTTTTAATCTGAGAAGAAAAATAAAATTATGAAAAGAAACTTACAAAATGACATGGCCGATAAAATGGTTGACAGTCATAGGCTGCCACTGCTCAAGCAGTTAACGCCTTTGTGGCATTAACTTTATCAGCCATATCATAGACACTTTACGTAATCACTTCAATTTTGTCCTCAGCTGAAAAAAAATTTTTTTTTTCTTGCAATAGTTTTAAAAAGCTCGACTATTCCTGGAAAAATTCTGGGGAAAGAAGCCATAAAAATAAACAAGTATGCCTGATTTTAAAAGGAGAAGAGAATTATGTGCTTTTGGCACTTAACTAATAACTGTGAGAGATGCTTTCTGACATTTTTATTTTCGACATACATTCGACAAGCGAAAATAAAAATTGGAAATACATATTTATTTTGCTCAACTCAACTCTTACCTACCGCAGATCATATATTTATTTAACTGCATTTATATTCACAATTAATTCAGCAATGACTCGTTAAATGAATTCTTCAGGAAAAAATATTCAGACACTTGTGTTATTTTTTTTTGTATCGATTTCATCATTTGTCAATTTAGAAACGACGGGTTTCAATCTCACAACATGTGGTCAAGTACTTAAAGAAGATAATATTTTGTGAAGAACTTGACACACTTGTCTTATTCATAGATTTTTAGCTTATTGATTTAAACAGTTTTTGCAGAACATTTAAGTTATTCAAATGTTATCAATTCTCAAAGTTTGAATAAACTTTAAGGAATTAAACGTCAATTCAGATTCTTTTTCAAATACAAATTATTTTTACTGCTCTAATTTGATTTTGAGAGTTTTTTTTTACAATCAATTATCTTAGCGAAGCATGTGAATCAGCTTACATATTTGTTTTGATTTAGTATTTCTCTCTTGAAGAATAAATCAGTTTATTTTCTTGCATGAATTTGAATGCGTATTTATGATTACTAGTCATAAAATAATCATCAGTTCCATTACATTTTCCATATTAATTACTCGATAATGAATACGTCCATTGTGTTTAATTTTTACTGTTTTTTCTTTTAAAATTACCATAAATATGTGGAGCTATACAATTCATGATTATAATAACAAACAAATGAATTCATACAAAATTCATGCATTAACATTATTATTGCTAAAAATATGATAAAATACAAAAGGCACTTTTATTGAAAAAATGAATTCTTCAAAAACAGATGAATTTCTGGCCCTTATGGCACTTATCTACTATGCCAGCATAGATTATTCATCTTATATAAAGGATTCGATTTACTATAGATTAATACCTATACCTTATGCCTTATGATATTAATTATATAAACAACAAGATTTTTAAGATGTGGTATGAACAAAGATGAAACTAGTTTTTATTGAAACAATGTATTTATTATAACTTTTTTATCTTTAAGAGAAAATTTAAAATAAAACAGTTTAAGATTTCTTATAATATATTTTAAATTGAAAATTCAAAAGCATTCAGAATTATTTTTATTCATTAGTATCTATAATCAGGGAAAGTTAAAATATATAAAGTTTTTTTCTCACTTAATTTCTATTTTGCGAATTTTAAATTAGTTTCTAAATGCAAAACAGTTTTATCTATATTTAAACTCTAAAAATTATAGTAATCTCTACCTGTGTTATTTGCTACCGTGAATAATGAGTTATAAAAATAATTCGTCTATATTAATTAAACTTAATATAAAAATTATTTTATATCATAAGGCATAAACGAGTTAAGTTTGACAGCAAATTCAAAATGAGAACAATGTTGTAATTCTACTTGTTGTAATTTTAAACAATTATGACAAGTAAAATCTGTAGAAAATGGTTTTGGTATGACTCATATTCTCATTTGTGTTATATTAAATTGCATATGAAACAATTTTTCAAATATTCATTTTGAATAAAAATAAAAATATTAGAATTTTATTGTTTAAGCCACTTTAATTCCTATTATGCTATTTTGAAATTCATAATTTGCGCAACTTGTTGAAACAAATTGCTGTTATAGATACTTCTTAAGCGTAAAAGCTGAATTATTATGTTACATTTCCTTGTGGTACATCCATAAGTTTTTTTTGACATATATTCCTGAATATCGTGACAATATATATACGTTTTATTCAAATTAAATTATATTTTGTGAACCCACTGTTTTTAAAAGGGGAATAGACGAGATATTTTCACAAATCGAAATATCTTCGAGGTTTCGATTGCACAATATCATAAGATATCATTTTAAATGCTACATTTTTTTGTATGTGTTGTCTCCATTGCATGTTCACAGAAGGCGGCCCCATCATTCACGTTCAGGGTTAAACAAACAAGGAAGAAAGCTAGGAAAGTATTTCTGACACATCAGGTCACAGGCGAGCTGTTGTTTGGCGCTATCTCTGGCTCTGATTCACTTTCTGTGACTGCTTACATATTTATAGTGATGTGTTAAAGTAAACTTCGCTAATCGATATATTGTCAGAACGAATTGATGTTCCTCCCTTTTGAAGAAAAGAATGTTTTGAAAGGTGGGTGAGAGAAAGAAGTTTGCTTCACACTGTTTTGTGGAAAACACTTTAAATCTTATCTGAGAATAGGTGGAGAAGTTTCTATCAATTGTCGTCTGAAAAAAGAAAACGCAAAGTGTATCCATTGATGACTGTTATTCCCATGCATATATCGTTGTGCAGCAAACGATAAATGCCAAGTTTGTTGAAATATAAATAATATTTGAGCGAACAAAAACAGTATAAAATATTTACCTTAAATGATAAAAAGTTTCTTCTAAAACCTCATATGTCTCATATTTCGATATTGCTCTGAAATATATTTTAAAAATAATTGAACTTTGCATTATTTCAAAACTATTTCTTGTACTGTAATTTTTTTGAAAGTTCACTAAATCCCCCCAAAGAATAATCTGGAAATTTGCTTTACTTACTTAATAAATGCAGAATGTTGTACTTTTTTGTGAAATGTGTGAGCAACAGAAAAAATTCACAAAGTGACTATTCTAATAGAATCTAGTTAATTGAGTGGTACTTCTTATTTCTCACAAAAATTGTTAATTTATCCAATATTTATTTAAGCATATTTATAACAAAATAAAAATTTATATTTAGGAATATTTTTTCTTGTTGCTGAGAATGTGTTGTTAATAAAATTCTATACTATTTTTTAAGGAAATTTTTCAAATAAAATCTAAAAATAAATTAGAGATACTTATGACGAAGAAATATTTTCTCGAAAGCAAATCTCGAACCTGAATTAGCAATTATTTTTTTAAGTTTAAACTCCCGTTAAATAAATTATTGAGGTATATGTAAACTGTACAAAAAAGCATTTTATATGCAGGAAATTCTGTGTCAGAAAAGATACGTGAAAGAAGTCGAAACTTGTGTGATTTTAAGCACTCTCTTAAGCGAAAATTTTATTTTTTTCCATAAAAAGTTCTGCTAAAATTATGAAAAATCTTTGATTTTGACTACTATATGTTGCATATCATCTACCAAATAATAAAACTGATATTAAAGAATTTGTTCTTATTTCATTCCAAAAAAAGTATTTCATACTATTAAAACTTAAAATCGTAATTCTATTGTGTACATATGTCGTTAGATAGATTTAAATTTTTTCCATTAAGGATTATTCCGAAATTATTGCTCAATAAATAAATGGATGACAAAAATATTTCTCTTTAGATTTTGTGTCATTTAATTTTCTTTTTGATTATCAAATTTATTCATAATAATCTTTTATTAACTCTCAGAAAAATTTTATCAAGTTATCAAAAAAAATTATAATTTTATTGAAGAAATAATTGTGCAGTACAAAATCATTTAGGTTTCAAAAATCCTGCTGTAAAAGTAATATTTGTAAATTTTGAACACATTATGAAAATTAATAGAAAATACTAATGGCAAAAAAGAAAGAAATATGGTATCTTAACTTAATAGTGCATAGTTATACTTAAGGTATTATAATGAAAATTTTGCAATAATTTTTTCGCTTTAAATATGGTCCAAAATCATAACATTTACAGGAAGTCACATTTTAGTATTGCTCTTCATTATATTCTTATCTTCATATATGTTTTACTGTGTGTTATGGCTTACGATATTCGACATCAAAATTCTTGGTGCATATAAAAAATCTTTTTCTAATATTTTCATTCGCTTAAGTATTTGAAAACAATCTTGGAGGTATTCTTGAGTACTTTTTTTTCCTAAATATGAACAAAGATACTCATACTTACCCTTGAAACATAGATTGGGTGTATGCTTTTTTAGCCTATATCTTTAAACCACCCTTCTTATTAGAAAATTGTGTTAAAAAAATGACACATATTCTTATCAAATTCATTATAACGATAACAAATATTATTTTTTTAGTCTTAATGCATATTTTAGAAATAAATTTTCACACACTTAAAGTCCACTAAATAAAATGACATTATTTAAAATGCTGTTATTTATTTAAAAAATTAAAAAAAATTTCCTATAAGATATATGGGTTAATATGTATTCATTGGATGAATGAATTTTCAAAGTATAATACCGCGCGCGATTTTTTAAAACAATTATATAATAATTAACATGTTGGGTAGTTAACATGTTAACATAATTAACATGTTAAGTAAATCCTAGTATAAAGAAAATCAACAAAATTTTGTATTATGCTTAACTTAACATATTATTTTCTTAGCAATTTATGGCCCATGTTTTCTAATAATATGTTGCGTAGATTTTGTATTGAACTTGCAAGGTGTATTTAATTTGCTTTTCAAATGCAACAAAACTGACGTTTTTTAATAATATAGCTAACGTAATTAATTTTGCTAATATCAATTTTTAATTTCAATATATTTTATTAATCAATTCTAATCAAGTTCCGATTGATTTATTTTTAAAATAGTTTAAATTCTTATTTTGCTTAGTTTATTTTTGCAAATCTAATAGCATTTTAAGGCACAAATTAATGAATTATTAAAGTAAATAGCTTTATTTTATTAATATTTTATATAAAATTCCCCCCATGAAATTGTTGAAGCATTTATATATTTCAAATACTATAGGAAAATATTTGTTTATGCTTCCTAAATATCGATAATAATACAAATACTACTTTTTTAGAAATCTGATCCTGACTTTTTCAATATTTAGTTCGTAAAAAATAAGTTCAAATAAATGCATATCAGTAGAGTAAGACATCCACTAAAATTCTCCCTATTATATAATTAAAAACATTTTACATTAATTTTAAAATAGCTGTGCATGAAATTTCTGGTCATAATTGTATTGAAAAAATGTATACACTTCATTTGCTCTTCATCTTACACAACCATAGAGAAACATTTGCAGATTATTTTAACAAATCCAGTTAATATCTTACACCTACTAAGAATATTTTTAACATATCTATAATCAATATCATTTTTTTCTCATTATTAAAATGCTACATATAAATCACAAGGATTAACTCGTATCCTTCAAACTATCACATCAGCACACTAATACAGATAACTTCATAATAGAATAAATATTATTCAATTTATAAAGAAGAAATCAAAATTAATTAATTGTTTAAGGACAAATTATAAATAAAATTATTTTATTAATTTACATTTCTCTTCAATCAAATTCCTGTTCTCTAATTCTAGTAATAATTAATTTTCACATGAAAATTAAAAATCATTTGATTTCTTGCCAAGTTGAGTTAGAGAACAGGTGCCACAACCATCAGCACCCAGAAGCTCTGAGAACCTGAATTGGTAAGTAATTATACTGACTTGCCCATTTCATGAGAAAGGTTTCATTACCTCGCGTTGTTCTGACACCTTAAGCAGGGTGGGGTCTTTTGTTATATGGGCGGTATGCTTTATTTTATTACCGAAGCATGTTAAAGCATTTTCTTTTTTCTCTACCACGGATCAATTTATGTCCTTAATATGGGCTAAATTACTTTTTATCCGACTTTGTAGGCCGCCGCTTTATGTAATTGCCATTGTAGACATCAACGGAGACGGCTTCGAATCGCCAGAAGAGTCGAGATAATATATGGCACGCATCCTAAATCACAGGGGAAGTAGAAAATTTTCTGTTAGCCTGTAAATACGGCGATAATACCAGCTATTTGAGACCGCGAAACCGAACGCGTTGGAAAAGGCAGAGGCACACCAAAGGTACAGACTGTCTGACGTCCTCAAATGTTTCATAATTTTCTACTTCTGTCTTATTGATATGTGATGACAGAGATGAAATGCTCTCCACGACCGTGAAATCCAAGCACGAGACGTAAAGTGATTGTAATGGTCCCACTTCCACTTGACAATTGCGGCTTCCTGGGGACGACGAGTCGCCCATTTTATATTTGATAGATAATCAAATAATCTTTTCGTTGTTACTATAAAATAAGACACAAAGCAGTCTTTTATATAAATAGCTCTTATCTGATTGATTAAAGATTTTTTTTTTCTTGCTAGTAGTCTTTCTTTAATGGAAATTTATTATCCTACATATCTATACAAAAGGATAAACGGTTAGATTTGTAGTAAAATGCCTTTCCGCTTATTTTGTCGCTATTTTTACAGCATTGTATTTTTGGAATTGTTTTTCACATTTGAGAACCAAATTATATTTATCTTATAAAAGTTAATAGATTCTCCTCTCATTATATTTAAACTAATTTTGTTTTAACAAATTTATCCTTAAAATGAAACAAATGTGCCTTACAATCATTAAAATGAACGTGATTATCCTTAAAATGAAACAAATGTTCAATCCAAACAATAAGAAATTTATTTTTAAATTTATTACTCTTTATTACATTTAAATTTAATTCACATTTGTCTATGGAAGTTACTTTAAGTGTTTTGCACCCATGTTTTACTTTCTTTAACTTCTCAGCTACTTTTTCTATATAAGAAGCACATATATCAGCACAACGATATCAGCCTCACGCAGTCATGTTATCCTAAATTAGACACTTATTATGCAATCATGCCAATGCTTTATAGCATTGTATTTTGAATTTCCAGGCTAAGTAATGTTTTTAAGTTTTCTTTAAAATAAATATTTATATTAAATAGTTTCTTTGTAGATTAAAAAAAATTATCATTGTCCTAAGTTCTTCAGTGATTATATTATGCATTAGCATTCATTATTTATTTATTTTTTTGGAATTTTTATTCTTTATCCGGAATTTTAAGTAAAAAATGGCATAAAAATGTGACATAAGAATACATGTAGATGAATATCTTCAAATATATTTTCTTCAAATTTTCAAAATTTTTTTTAATAGCTCTCAAA
Organism: Latrodectus hesperus; assembly: GCA_037975125.1. NCBI lineage: Eukaryota > Metazoa > Arthropoda > Arachnida > Araneae > Theridiidae > Latrodectus > Latrodectus hesperus. Next base: position 35,620,171 of record CM075854.1, read on the forward strand.
TACTGAGTATTTCTAATATTTCCCGCAAGGGACTCTTGCAAGCTTCCGAAATACCTCAGCTTTTTCATGTAGCACTTTCTATTCACTTGACGAAGCCAAACATATAATTCCCGTGAAGCTCTTATAAATGGGTGTTTTTGACACATAAAGAAGAATATATGGGAAGGTGGAGATATCCGCAGAAGCTCAAGGGTGCATCTATAAGAATAATCCATCTTGCTTATTCACGGATGTCCGTGGAATAAAGGCTCTCTCACCACATATTGTTAACTCACCTTTTATATTGCAGTAACACATACCTCATTTATTACAAGTGATAAAATAAACCAGTTGAAGTGTTTTCAGAAATCTATATAGAACATTGAAAATAAAGCAATAACATGTGATTTAACTTTCAGAAAAACTCTGTTGGAGAAACGGATATTGTGTTTAGGTGTCATGTAAATAGATTAATAGTAATGTAATGAGTTTCTCAATTTTCTCTTCGACTTTAGCTACCCATTATGAGGGTAGTTATGCTTTGCATAAACTCGTGCATAGATACAGAAAACATAATTACTCCTCAAAACATAATTATGTACATATATATATAATTGTTATTGAAGACTTGATTATATAAAAGGTTAAAGTTATTTGTTTTTAAAGATGAAGAATTTTCTTTGAATTAAATACCATACACAAGTTTTTTTACTGTTATTTGTTGATTTTATAAAAATGTGTGTGATATTTTTTTTAACTTTTAATAATATTAAAAGTAAATAAGGCTTTTGTATTATTTAAAGAAGAATATTTACTTCATAATTTATAAAATATTTCATCCAGCTGGATTTTGAGTTTATATTTTCGAGAAAAATACAAATTTCTTATTGTAAATTCGTATTTATTGTAAATATTATTGATTAAATTAAAGAAAAATATACCAGCTCTGACTAATAATGAATGTCTTATTTTTTCTATTCAATAAAATTACTTTTTATTACTCTTGAAAATTCCACAGTTTCTTTCTATACACTTAAAAATATTCCTTATCATGATATATACCTCCAGGAAATGATTCAATAACTTAGTAGTATCGAACTTATTAAATTTTATATTTTTTAAGCTATTAGGAGAGAATTTTAGCATGTTAACTGCTTAGAAAAACATTATTTGTTGAGTTCTCCTTTCTTTGAAAAATATGAATTCAAAAGCAATTATAAATTGAAGAAAATGTGAAACCTACTAATGCACATCAATTAAGTATCTGCCTTGTAAATCAAAAATTTTTTAATTGATTATTCAAAGAACGAAGCTCATAGAAACGTTGTAATGAGGGTTGTAAATTACGCTGCGTTGGATAAGTCTATCCTACGATATGCAAGTAAATTTACGCTTATTAACAATAAAAATTATTATTATTATTAAAAAAATTACATTTATTTGAAAACTTGAAATTGGGAATAATTTATATTTCAAAAAATATAAAATGTTACACAAAATTAAAAACTATTAAAAGTTTCATGGGTCATCAAAAATATTTTGAAAGTTAACTTCAACAAAACATGGGCATATTTCATACAGGCTCATAATTTCTTGTATAGAATACGATGAAAATTTTCTTTTTTGAATGGAAGTTCACTTTGAGACAGTTAATTTCAATCTGATAATTGAATGATCAGAGCTCTAGACTTCGCTTTAATGGTTTATGTAAACAACATTTGCCTCGGTCGTTGGCTTTTGTAATAATTTGTAAACCAATTTTAATTGCATGTTATTATCTAATAAGACAGCGTGAGCAAAGAACAACTTAAACGTGACAAATCAGACCAAATTGAAATCACTTGCTTTGATATTAACTGTCAACATTTTGACATAGATTTTATATCAAATTCTTTTCATTCAAAAATATAACTTTGAAATTAAACTTAATACTTTTGTGTACAATTTAAACGTATTTAGAGTATTAAACTCATTTGCTTCCTTCTGAACTCATTTATCAAAAGGGAAACAAAATAAATCAGTATCAGTCACAATCTTTATTCAAAAATAATTAATTTTATATTTATAATCCGTTGCTGAAATAATAATAATATTAACAGATCTGACATTTCTATTCTACTTCTTTTTGTGAAATTATTTATTCTATAATATATCAAACCCATTTCACATATTTTAACAAAATAATTCATATGTCACATAGTGTGAAAAGTTACAATAAATTACATAAATTTAAAGTTTCGAGTTTAATAGTCTGAACTATATTATTCGCAATCTTTAGAATTTAATGTGATGAAATCTTATGTGAGAAAATTCTGTCAAACTGTTCTAATTCTGTGTTTAAATTTAGTGTTTCTGATTGTGTTTCTTGAAGAATGTTTAATGAGGATAAATAGGAATAATAAAGTATGTTATCAATTACCTTGTTTATTACGCCTTATATAATGCTAATGCTGAGATGAAAACAAACAGTGCAAAATATTTTGCACATTTAATATCTGACAATGAAAAATGCAATTTATTTTGAAATCTTTTTGGAGTAATTGCATTAGGAGCGTGAAGTGTGTTTCTTAATTTTAAAGTTAGAAATATTTAATATATTATGGCCACTCTGATTTTTTTTAAATGTACCTGAATTTGTAAGGTTATATTTACAAAATTTTGTTAGTGCTTCAAAGCAGTCTTCTGCATAAAAATGAAATACCTCCAGCCATTCATTTTTTGCATTCATTCATTCTATGAAAAAGCACATTTATAACATCCTCTTATTTTCGAATTGAAAACGACGTCCACAGAAGTTCTTTTTCAAATTCAAAATAGCCAAAAGTTACCAATACCCAAATCAGACGAATAGGCATGATGATCTACAGCATGGACTTATTTTTGTTCTAGAAAATCAACTGTCAATCTTTTTTGAATGAGAATGTGCACTGTCAAAAAGTGGAGCGAGTGTATGTCCTCAAGTATTCACGATTTGAAGAATTTCTGGAAGACATTTAATAATGAATTATTTAGCTCTCTGTGACTATCTTCTGTACTTTCAGCTTGGTGGCTTCAATCATTCTTGCACTGCTGGAAAAAAAAATCGCATAGTTTAATAGCACATTTTCTTTTCTTTTCACCGCTAAGAGCCTAAAATTGCCTTCAAAGACACATTTTTACGTGCTTCAGCATCAAAAGCTACATGTATGATTCATCACTAATTACAATTTAGAATAATGCAGTTAAAGTGTTTTTTATACTGATTTCGACACCTTTCTCATTTTGAGACTCAGTTTAATCACAGGGAACCTAATGGCAAACAGTTTTTTCGAAATATTAGCTTTAGATTTTCGTAAACTAGCATTTCAAAGTGCTAGTTATAGACGTACAAACCATTTTTGACTTAATCTCAATTGAAATCAGGGAAAACCATGCCTTGTTATTGTTCTCGCGTCAACTCTTATCTTACTGTTAACTTTTTCTATCAATTCTCGTCACCACGTATCCAAAAACTTGATCCTTGTAAATATAACTTTTTATTGTGATATGAGTTATAATATTTTAAGTATTTTTTATTATACTATATAAAATGTGATATATATACAGAAGAGTAAGGTAAAACGTAGATACATGGAAGTGTGCAGTCAAGAGCAAGCATTTTGAAGAAGATAAAATTGTTATTTTCTCCTTAAATTTGAATAAATTTATCAAGCAATTTTTATGCAGAAAAATATACATGATACATAATTACATATATATATATATATATATATATATATATATATATATATATATATATATATATATATATATATATATATATATATATATATATATATATAACTTTATTTATAATGAAAATAACTTAAATAAAATGTTAAATTTTTTCTGATAAGATATGTTGTTAATAAAAATGCTGATTGATAAGCTCTTAAATTTCATGAAGGGTTGTTTCTAAAAAATATTTCTTAAAACAATCATGAAATACTTAAAAATATGAAATCACTTTCTAAGTAAGACTTGTTATTATACAAATCAAATGAATATATATTTGAGCGGGTAATCTCGTACATTCCTTTTCTGATTACAACAAAAAGCCTGGCAAAATTAACCTTCACGAGTTAAATGTAAGATCTAAAATACAACATGGGATATTAAAATAATAACATCAAAAATAAATTTATATATCCCGAATCAAATAAATTAAATCAATATAAATTGAAGAAACCAAAGCCAATTTCTAATAAATCTTGCATTTGAACTTATATTTAATGAAACTTTAAATGAAAAAAATTATGAAAATTATTGTTCACACACATTTTAAAATTTATTATATATAATATATGTATATATAAATCGTTATAAGAATTAACAACCATCTTATTCCTTTGGTCACCGTTAAAATTTAAAAAAATGAATTGTAATATATAATGCTGAAAAATATAAGCCCGTATTTAATTTTTTTTTCGTGAAATTTTTCACGTGTTAAGTGAAGAACAAGGTGAAAGGGGTCATTAGGACATAAAATACTGAAAGAATTGATAGTAAGGACTCTGAAATGTTAACATGATTATGAATTACTTCTAAGCTATAAAAAACGATACTGAACCTGCTCTAAAGTTGGAAGGACTCGATATAAAAATAAATTTTACTATGAATTCATGCTCAAAAATAAATTTTACTATAAATTCCTGTGATCCCTTTTGTATTTTAGTCATGTTTAATTCTCTTATTAAAGTATTAAATACTTTGTACTTTGATTAATTAAAATTTTTCTTTATTTTTCTTTTAATACTCTTAAACTTTTCTTCTCATGACAACAGAAAAGTTCCTTAGAATTGGAGAAGTGTATAACCTCTTTTAATATCAATTTAGTTATTTTAATACAAAAAATGTACTTTATAATTAATCATACTAAAGAGTCCAATATTTAGCTCGATGAAAGTTGCTACATTATTCAAAATGTTCCGGCTATTTGCATCATAAAACAGCAAATTTATAAAATGTATCATTCGAAAAGAACATGACAGTTTTGACTATTTAAAATGGAAGATAAATTACGTCTCTCTAACGGTATCATTTTAGTAGAGTAATATTCAACGATATCCTATTTGATGGAGTTATCATACCTGAGCAGTACCTTTTATAGAGTTAAGTAAGTGTCCTTTTATTAAGTTATGGAGGTTGAATGTTACCCTTGATAGGCCAATATTCATGCTTACTCACAATAGAACAGCATGATCGATTTTTTTTGGAGGATTAATAATATTTTTCATGAATAAAAATTTCCGGTTAAGGTTGGTAAAGAGAAGTGCCTCTTAAACTACAAGGCACACTACGATGAATCCCTCTTTAACAAATCGTGGGAACTTCAGTAACGTCTGATTTTTGGCCTCATTTGGGAAATAGGGTGTGCAGGTCCATAAAGTCGACGATAGGCCATTTAGATTTCCAGTTTTTATTTTTATACTTTTCTTCCCTCGGATTTATTGGATCCCCTTTGAAACATGAGGAGAATTTGCGATGTTTTCTCAGTTGGGTAGGGAGACTCCCTACAAGTTGGCCCCTCGGCTATTTTGTAGCCACTTGGTGGTAACCTTTGAACTCCATTTTGTCAAAGAATCTTTATAGGCGTAACAAGTCGTTTCATGTAACGGAAGAGATGCTTGAATAATAGCGTCTGAAAAAGTTATGAATAATTTCCTCAAAAAATATAAGAAAGATTATTTTACCTATACTTGTTTCACTTTCTGTCCTATTTATTTATTTATTGGTGCATACATATTTTTCATTTTAATTTTCAAGTTCTTTTTATTTTCGGTGAACTTCGTAAATTAAATTATATTTATAATTTTATTTACTGTAAATGAATATGAATAAGAAGTAAATATGTATAATTATTCTTTTAAGTTTAATATATTGGAATTCAGATTTTGATTTTATGAAATACCCAATCTAATTAAGTGTTATTAATATTTTGCATTTCATAAAAATTAAGTCTAACACATTTACAAAAAATAAGAATGTAGCAAGAAATTTTTAATTCTTTCTCAGAAAACAAAAATATATAGATATTAAATATAGCGATTAGAGAATTTACATATTAACATATGCTAACTTTGTATAAAAAACCAATATGCTTACATAAATCACAGTGTATTTCTTTTTCGTTTTTTTTTTCCAAACTACATTCTTTTGACCCAATGTCATCTGTGTAACGAATCTGAAAATAGGATATGTAATCAGAAACATTTTTCTTGGAAGAAGAATCGTTGAGATAAGTACTTGAAAGAAATATATCGTCTTCAAGCTCAGCTAAAGGATTATTTGGGTGGGTCTCTTGTTTGTAAAGGTAAAAGCGCCACGCATTGAACCACGCTTGGGTTGTTAGTTTCATTTCAAAGATGCCGTCTTTGCACAACTTTCGTCATCTAATATCAGACAGATAACATATTACAGAGTTAACCTCGAGCTACAATTCACATATTTTTATAGTAGTTTGCTGTATTTTATTTCAGAGGAGCCCTTATAAGTTACCGATGCCAACAAGGTTGACAAATTATCTAGCAGCCCGCATTTCCACCCTTAACTGCTTTCCTAGTGAGTTATGCCTTTACGCACCATGAAGAAGGAAAAGTGAGCCTTTGTGTCCTCCGTTTTGAATTATTCTTGTTGACTTTTGTCACGAGTAACACGACAGCCAGTGTAGTCCGGATATTCTTGAAGCGGGGGACATTAAAAATATAAATTATAACCGCGTTTTGGTTCTCATTTCCCAACCTGAGAGAAGTTATAACTTGTTAGTCTCTTGTTTACTTTTTCTTTTTTAGAAAAGTATTCATCTTTTAGGTTATGGAGAAATCCGATGCTTATAAATTAGGTAGCTAAAAATTTATCAAATGTTTTGGAAAATATAATGTTAATCTTACTTGTGGGTGTAACTGTTTTTGGTTACTTCATACGTATTATTAAAGATTTTTTTCTATATTAAACGTATCCTCTTTCTTTCACTTAGATGTTGTTAGAATATATTAGTAAGATTATTTATAACGATGATTTAAGTTCTCAAAGCCATATAATCTAACACTAAAAAATTTTAATTTATAAATTTGTTATACATATCTTCTATATGATTTTCATATTCACTTACATAAGTGTTTTGTTAAAAAGTCTCTATGCATAGCTGTGAAATTATCAACAATTTTGACACAGGTTATAACATTGCACTAAACTTTCCTGCTTTCTTCTTATTTTAAACGACCAGAATATTTTGTAGCGCGAATAAATAATGTTTTTAATTTCTGAAAATTCTCTTATAGTTAGTTTTTCTTGGCCATTCAGTAGGACAACTTGAAATGGTACATTGGTAAAGTGTCTTTATTTTCCGTTATTATCATCCTAAAAGAAATTATTTGTAGTTCTCTCTCTATTCTTTTTAAATATGTACAATCACGTGATCAAGTGTGCCTATTGATATTTTCTGAATAATGAATCTAGTGCAGATTATATAGAAGTAAATAAATAAGAAAATCTTGCAAATCCATAAAATGTCTTGCTCTATTCAAACTTGTTGTGATTTTTATTTAATAATTTTGTCTCGTATATCAATGTTATTTATTGTTTTTTTCAGCTATGAAGAATTACTTACAGATATTAATAGATCAAAAGCAAGAGAAAATTTAAAATTGCCGTATACAGTAACTAAATTCCATATTTGAAAATTATTTTAAATGAGTGATCTTATTGTGGGAGTTTTCAAGACATTTGGTTTTTAAATTGTTTATTAGAATGGATTTTATAACATTGAATTATATTTTATTTATGGTATGTCACAAAGCTTTTGCAGAATTTTAGAAAACATTTTTTAATTTGATTTGTTTTTAAAAAATTAATAAATCAATTAATAGTTAACTTAAAAAAATTATTTGCATTGTAGAGTGTTTTCTTAAATTTATTAAAGCAAATTCTTTCTTCAATACTTATAAATATTAATCTCTTAAATTTTATTATTTGAGCTTAATTATTGTAATAACCATTTTAATATTTGAAAGATCAAATTATTTCAAGGGAAGTTGCGACAATAAAAAATAATGACCTCTTAGCTAGTCAAATAATTTTTTTAAAAAAAATAATTGTGTCAGCAACTATTCCATATCAAAATCTGATACTTACATGAAAACGTTTTCGTGACAATGCATAAAATCAACGTGATTTTAGATTAATTTAAATAAGTAGGATTAATTTCTCTTTTTTGTAAGAATCCTTGCTCATATAAATTTTAAAAACAAATATTTTTTTTAAAAAATCTACTGCTCTGTGTTTATAATATTAATATATCATATTTAATTAATCAAAACTAATAAATTGGTCATATTTTTTTATAATTGTTAAATAACTCTCAAAATTAATAATTATTAAATGAAAAACAATAACAATATACTTTAGATTCTAAGACTAATATGCTCTTAACCTAAACTTTTTACTATGAATATGCTTAAAATTTAGAGTGTAAAGTGATTATTACTTTTTTACAAATAATATGCAATGAAAGTCGTTGTGTTCATTACAGGCGTACTTAAATATAACATTAATTGAATCTGGGAATAACAATGATCTTAATTGTCAACTGGATGAGATAGTCTGTCCATATTATTGATGAATTTAAAATGGATTATGTAAAATATAATACCTAAATAGAATAACTCAGTGTATAACTCATTGCTCAGCTTTTAAGCAAAACAGCAATAAATTACATGTTTATGTTAATAAAAAAATGTGAAAACTCTTAATTTCGAAGCTTTTTCTTTCATAACCATATTGATATGGAATAACCATTGACAGATTAAAAATTTAATAAGATTTATAACATTTAACATATATTCGTTTAACATAGATTTCAAAATATTGTGTTAAAGTTTTCTTTTACATCAATTCACTGTAAAAGATGTAGTATCGTGTCTCTGTCAGAAATTTCTAGTTATTTAAAAATTAATAATTTTCATTTCTAAATGTAGAAAATTTACTTTCCGAAACTTAGGCTATTAATGTACCTTAGTTTTTCAGAATATACTATGTTAATTATCGCTGTGGTGATCCAGAGCAAGAATGTCCGGTAATATATTAGATATTTATAAAAAAATGAAAAGTTATTTCCCATTTCATATTTCATTTTCTAAATTGAAATATAACAATAAAGTTATATTGTAACTTTTCTGACATTATACCTAATTTAATTGATTACTTTTCGTTTTATTTTTAATCAAAAAGTCATAAAATGATATTATTTTGATCATCAAAGAAAATTGTAAAATATTAAGAGTTAAAAGCAATATGTAGCTTATATGTTAGTGTGTTAGAAAAATTTATATATTTTCATATTAATACAATTTTTAAATCTTAGAAAAATTATACTATTGTCACAAATAAAATCAATTCTAAAAAAATAATTAGTACTAAGAAATAAAAATTTTATGATAATGATTTAAAAATTAGAATTAAATAAATAAAACTTGAATTATATATGAATATATATAATAATATTACATAAACTCTCAAAGTATACTCAATTGTCTTGTGTATACTTATATTTTTATTGAGATCATAAATAGAGTAAAGAATATCTTTCTTAACACGTAGAATATATTATGCTGTTTTTGAAAGGAACTATTCATACTATGTAAAAGTTCATGATTTGGAAACATATTTCAAATTTAGCAGTTTATCCTCCAAATTAGTTGTTACAAATCATATATAGAATAACATAAAATAATATTGTTATCACATACTAAAAAGAAAAAAAACAATTTATATTTAAATTATAAAACCCATAATGTGAAAACTCACGCAATCAAACGAAATTCAGGAATATTTTAACTACAATCGTATACTTGTCTTACAAAACTGTAATAAAAGCCAATGTTCGATTATCTGATTATTAGCAGTAATTAGAGGCTGGATGAAATTTTTTAAAGTCCATTTAACTGACCATTAGTTTAAAAATGCCTTGATATGTCTGAAATTGACTTTAAAATTTTATTGCATGGTAATTTCAAGAATTTGAGAAATTGAGTGAAACTATTCATTTTTAATAAGAAGACACTTTTAATAATATATAATCAGAAAATATATACATATATATATATATATATATATATATATATATATATATATATATATATATATATATATATTGTAATATTTGTAATATTTTTGAGTTGGTAAAAATTTTTGTCAGATATATATATATATATATATATATATATATATATATATATATATATATATATATATATATATATATTCTGACAAAAATTTTTATCAACTCAAAATATTACAAATGTTTTCCCGAAAAAAACAAAATATTCTTCCAACTGTTTTCTTTGATAGAAACTCTAATTTTATATTTATTTGTTGATGATGTTACAAATAGTCTCAAACGATTTTTTTTACCTAACTACACATCTATTCGAATTATCTCCATAAGCTATTTTTCTTACTTCCATTTTCTAAGTACTTTAGTTCTTAAATGATTAACATAACTTTTTTTATTTGGAAGATAAATGATCATACTACTAACCACATAAGGATTTCTTTCACAGTTACATAAAGCTTATGGAATTCTTACCAATTGATATTATTTACTACGCCGATAGTATAATCCATTTTGTTTTAGTTGGTGAAATTGCTTTTTTTGAACTCAGAAATGTAGCAAAAATAGCTACAAATAAACAGTATACATCTCTGATTAACGTCATTTAGTAGTAACTAGATGATTTTCAGTCTAATAAGACTTAGGTTGTTTTGTTATATCTTAAGTTTAATTAGATTAAAGTAGTAAGAACAATTCACTATATTTAAGTTCTTTTGATTAAAATAATAATTTAGACACTAAATTTGAAATCAAATCAGATTCCATCCAAAAATAAATACATCGTCTGAAATTACTCCTTAAGTTTTTTACCATTTCTTTAATGTCTACCATTAACTTTTATATATATATATATATATATATATATATATATATATATATATATATATATATATATATATATACATATATATAATACTTAATAAATATTATATTTCTTCTCTGTTGTTATTGTGATTCACATTGAAAACTGAAATATAAATGTGTACATTTTTGCATAATTATATTTCAATTTTTATAACGGAGTTAAATATAGTGTTTTTGTACGTTATTAAAAAGTATATTTCCGGATTATAAGTGACTATAAATGAAGGCAATTAAATACGCTAGAAAAGTGGAGTTCATAATGTGTGAATGCATTGTACATCTGAAAGCCTCTTAAATTACATTTATGAATCATTAATTGTGCGCTATAAAATGTTACGTCGAATGTAACAACTATTTTTCGTACATATAACTGGGAATATTTTTTAACTTCAGTGGACCAGATTATTTTATAAAAATGAAATTAAGACTCTATTACTAGCTGAAAATCTGCTTAATTAATGTTCAAGTTGCAAAATGAAGAGTTTTAGATATTTTAAAAGCTACATTGACATTAATTGCACTATTATTTTCAATTAAAAAATAAAATTACAAAAAATTTTAGAAAATCATCATAAAAGCAAATTACGAGACAATTTTTCACTTTTCGTTTTATTTCTTCGTTATTTTACAACACCATTTAAAAAATAAATCCAATATTTAGGCAATTATTTTTGCGAATTTTTCATAGAAATGGTGATATTAAATAACCTATATAGCACTCTTGTTAACTAGTTAAAAGTGAAGGTTGTTTTTTGAATGAAAAATATCTCGTGACCTCTTACTTCTGTTGCACTGAAATCTTTCTTGGAATGTCTTAAAGAGACGTGAAGAACTCACCTTTTTCCGTCTGATCATTAAATTCTCTTCCCATCTGCCGCTGTTCAAACATTTTCAAGGAAGGCGCCAAAACACATCTTGATTTCGACAGTAAAAATCTGTCGAGCCTTAGTGGTCCTCTCTTATGTTCTATCTCTCTCTCATTTCTTTCATCCATTCTTGTGGTAGTCACAAAGCTTGAGGGCAAAATTACTGAATCGTGAACTTTAACATACCATGACAACGGATCCACATAATAGCTCTTTTCCCAGGCAATAAACTACATTTAAGACTCTGATTTAATTAGTCTTTCGATTAAAGCTGGAGCACTGCACTTTCAATGATGATTAGCTGATATTGACATGCACTCGATGCCTGGCATCTTTGGCACGAAGAAATCATAAATGTTAGAGAATGAGGAATGTAGAAAGAAAAAAAAACATCATTGTTTATATACCCACGTTCATTTAAATTTTTTTTAGGTAGTAATTACTTTTTAAAAAAATTATTGCGCCAAAAGCTTTTCTTACTTTAAAATAATGCCATAAATTGTTTTTTAAATTAACGAAAAACTAAGCTAAATCTATTTTTAATTTAACTTCAGTTTACTATTATTTTATGTAACTTAAAATACTATATCTCCTAATATCTTGTCTGTGAGTGTTTTAGTGTACGTAAGTGAGAAATATTTTCTAATAAATGCGGAGTTCCCAGTCAAATTCCACTCTTATGACCATTTTTTTCTATTCCACCCTTTTGACTTTGAAATATCAAGATTTATAATCATAATTATCTTATAACTGTAATATCACATAATAATGCAATATAACTCTGTATTATAACGCGAGAAGACCTTGCTGCGCTCTTAGAGGTAAAGTTTGGAGACCAGTAACCATATCTCGAGATGAGGGGAAAAGTCAATTACAAAGTTGTAGAGCAGTAGTGATATCACATAAAACGTCACTATGCACATGAAACAAAGAAGAATAAAATGTGTGCAACTTAAAATGTAAGTGTTGGCTTGTAACAATACAGTTGTCTCCTGATATAAACAGAAAAGAGTAGCCAACTATCACTTTAAAGACATTAACCATCAGAACTCAATCTACTCTCCTTCATCTAGAGTGCACATCTGAATTTTATAGTAAATCTTTAGCAGTATATTTTTCAGCTTGTTTGATGATAGGGTGAGACAAGCAGTTATTATATGGATTCAAAGATACAATAAAGCTATCTGAGGGATCACATATTTCTGCTCTATGACGCTATTTTACCACAGGACTGTTAGTCATGCGAAGTTGTTGAAAGAGAAAATACCTAATCGTAACAGTGTACAGCTCTTACACAAAAATATGGCCATAAAACCAGCCACTGTTGCACAGTTAGAGAGTAATGCTGCTCACTTCTTCTTTCTTCATGTTTATCTGTCGTGGTGGACATAGGGAATGTTCTTGTTTTCTCTCTTGTAAAATGTGAATATAACCTATTATTGATGTAAAGCCCTCTCCAAAGGTAGGACGCAACGAACAATCAAATTTCTTACATTAGTCCACAACTGTTTGAATATTTACTTCACGGTATTAAAAAAGTAAGTCGTGGTTGTGTAGAATTAAGAACTGAAACCAATGTGTGTTGTACTCGTTCTTTTCCTCGCTGTCTGTGAGTAAGATGTCTTTAATACTAAATCTCTGTTAAATTACAAATTTACAATTGCCCTACATACCCAATATAAGTCGAATCCACGTTTATCCACACTTTCCACTTTTGAAAAATGCTAGGAAGAACAAAGTTTCGCTTGTGAAGATCTGTAAAAGAACCTGCCGATGATCTCAATAAAGTTTCATTCAAGATTTAACGAATTTTTGTTTATTTTCATTTTAACCCATGATAAAATTTACGAAAAGCTGTATTAACAATATGTACAATCATCGACATCATTGTCATGTCGTCAATCTTCTTTTAGGTTCTGCGAGTTAGTTGACCTCTATTTCAAAGTTTGGTTTTTCTTAAAACTCTCGCCTTTTACGAGAGTATATGCGGTAATTTTTTCCATATTTAGCTTCGCTTTTGAGTTAAGAGAGTAACTATTGAATTTGACTGATAAGAATGAAGTAAGTCATTTCGTTTTGTAGCACATTGCCACTTTCCTTTACTTCAAATTGACACCATATTTTTTTACCACATCTGTCAACGCTTCAAAAATAGTCTATTACTACTTAATATTTTAGTCATCGACTTCAAATATATTAAGAAAGGATTTGAGTGGGAGCCCCTGAAATGAAATGCAAATGTAGTAATGCAATTTGACTTTCAAAGTTTTCTGTGTCAATTATTCTTAAACAATATTTTTCTGATAAAGATTGATTTTATAAATATAATATGCCGTACAGGTGGGAAATCTGTAGAAAATTTTCATAATATTTTATTAGAAAACTAATTTTTTCTAGCACATGTTTTATTATAAAATTTATTTCATAGATATTTATATAAGCTAAAGTAATATGGCGCTAAATGATATCATTCATTTGCAATAAATGTATGTAGAAACAACTCGGCATTGTCTAAATATCTTTCAAAAGTAACTTTTTGAATTTTTTTTATTTAACTTTAAGTTTCAGTTTTTACCCAAAAAGAATTTAAATAAATGAATTTTGAGAAAAAATCGATTATACGCCTTTAATTAACATAACTTTCCATTTTCAAATTGATCTTTAGAGAAATTAATGCTCCAGTTAAGAAATGAGGCAATGAGAAATTTTATTTACTTAGAATATTGGTTTTTAATATTTACATTCATAATTTTTTTCAAAGCAAATTATCAATATTCTGAGACAAAACAAGATGAATGCGAATAATCTTAAGCAATATAAAATAAAACTGTATAATACATATTATTTAATTATATCTGTTTGCATTATTTTAAACTACATAATTATTGCATTTTTAGCTGTTGTTTAGTATTGTTTCTGGCACATAAAAAGAAAACATTAAAATACATATCATTTAGTTATATCTGTTTGTGTGCATTATTGTATACAATATAATTTACTGTATTTTTAGCTGTTGTTTAATATTTTTTCTGGCACATAGAAATTTTGAATTTTTTTAAGTTGGTATATATATTTATACCTGTTGAAAATAGATTTAAATATGAACAAATATTTTTATTTCTTATAGATTATTATTAATAAATATTATTATTAAAATAAATGGCATCACACATACACATGTTTATATGATGTGAAATTTATGACAGTTACATGCACTTTTGAATGTTTAAAATTTTTTTTTGTTTAACAAGTTTAAAAAAAGGAAAGTGCAAATTATTCATAATTATCCAAATAAAACTAAATTTATTACATTGTTAAATGAAGAATCTTTAAAATTGAACAGGTTTTACAGCAAATATTAAAAATTTAAAATTTATTACATTTAAGAATTTCTCATATTCTTAAGAACATTTTTATAATAAATACCAATATTTACAATTTATTAAATTTTTAAAATTTCTCAATAAAAAAAATTAAATTATACTTGTATTCCAATTATCAGAGCTCCGTTTATCCGAATCGTTTTCAGAATTTTAGAAAAAATAAAATAGACACAAAGAAGAGAAGCAAAATGAGAAAAAGAGAAAAAAAACTCAAGAAGAGGGAAGGTAAGAAAGAGAAAGGGGGATGAGTGAGGTATCGCATGTGGAATTCAAAAACATTCTTTTGAAAATTCCCGTATTTTCAGAAATTAGTGCTCAGGATACAAGAGAATGGAATCTGATCCTAGATTTCTAATTGCAAATGGTTTAAGCTTTTTTAGAGTATTAAGAATGAAGATGACCTTAATCTCCAAGTTCAAGAAGACACGGGTCCATCAGCTAAAGAAGCATTTGCTAGATTTCAAATTGATTTGAAGTGGATGGAACATCAACCCGAGTCTGACCACATGAAAATCATCTCTAATAAACTGATGTGCGACTTGGCTTCCCGAAAACGGGGAAATGAAGCAGTTTACTTTCACTGTGATGTTCAGCAAGCAATGACTTTCATGTACAGCACTGTACATAATATTGTATTAATATACAGCACTGTACATATTATTGTATTAATAAACAGCACTTGTAAGTAAGTACATTAACATGTAAAAGTGCTGCAGTTTCATTTAATTGATTAAAAAAATTTTTTTGATATGTATTTCCCCCTCTCCATTTTCAACGTACAATAATTAATTCAAAGAGACCCCTTTTTTTAAAAAATTCAACAATCCAAACTTTGACAATCCGAATGGAGTTCGGTTTCAATTGATTCGGATAATTGGAGTTCTATTGTACTTCGAAAATTTTCGAAACTTTTAACTGCGGAAATGTTTTAAAGATACATTTAAAACAACTAAGCTGAGATTGAAAATAGAATATTAATAAAAATCATAAAAAAGGCAATCATATAATTTGAAAAAATTAGATATCCAACATTATCAGATAATTCAAAGTTTCGAAAATATTGAAGGTTTTCTTGAAAGTCTAATAAAAGTTGAGTAAAATAGATAATTTTTAACAGGAAAAAGAGAAAAATATAATTTTATGAAAAATAAGTAAATTTAATGTGGATTGTTTTTAAATCGGGTTTTTCTATTTGATTGTAGGGGTGATAAAGACAATTTTTTCGCATTGTATATCGCAACTTTATTTCATTTTTTAGTTCTTTTATTTAAATAATTCGAGAGATTTTTATTATTTTATTTTTTGATTTTCATGAACTGATATGAAACTTTCTATTTCAAATAACGTAACATATGAATCTATTTGAATATAGTAACTTTGTTAAACTGCATATTTTAATAAAATAGTTTTAAAAAATAATTAGCATAGTTTAAAATTAATACACGTAATCATTAAATGTATTGACAATGTATACTTAAATTCTTAGGCCTCATGTGTGCACTGATCGCCGAATGGAATCTGTTAAAGTCCAAAAGCCCTGTACCCGAGCTTATACACAGATGGCAAAGGTGTGGAAACCGAACTGCGGGAAGCACAGTTGGTGTGTGACATATGAGCCCAGGTAAATATGCATTCTAACTGCATACTCAGTTATATGAAATTTATTTTAAATACTTTTTTGAGCTCACATAGAAATATTTTTATCTTAATGACCTGAACAAAAGCTTGAATTTAATAATTCATTACTTTGATAGGTTAATTTGGTAAAGAAAATCTGTATCACTAAATATTATGATAAAGTTTTCCTTTGCAGACATAGGAGTATTAAAGTAAAAAGTAAACATTAAAATTATCTTACAAATGATCTAAAATATTATTTTTAATGCGTTACTTATAATCTAAAAATCAAGAACGATTAAGGATTGAACACGTATTTTTTTAATTGTTAGTAAATTTCTTCTTCTAGCCAGTAGTTTTTTATATTTATTTATTTCATTTTACTTTTTATCGAAGATGTTATTTTAAAATTATTGTAGCTCGTTTCACTATCATTTAAACAAACTATTTGTATACATTGGAACAAATTTGATTAAAAAATTTGAAAATATTTTTAAAATTTTAACATTTAAACTTTAAATATTCTATTTTAAATTTAGCATTTAAATTCTATTTTAACTTTAAATATTCTATTTTAAATTTAAAGCATTTGAATATTAATTTAAGAAAGTATGTTTAAAGGAGAGAATGAATTCATATTCTTTCTATATTTCTAATGTAAAATTCTGTTTCAAATGCATCTTGTTTATGCTCTCTAATAAACTAAAATAGGTTTTCTAATTTATAGGATTATTTCGAAAATTTTTTTCATGGATCATCTTTCTAGATGTAAATAAATAAAAGCATATAAAAATAATATCCTGCATTCAAAACAATTTATGTGAGTAAATTTAGCAAAAAATAAGTATGATGATAATTTTTTTTTCATTTGATTCTGAATAATCCTGTACCGTAATTTTAATTCATTTTTTTAAAAAAATATTAACTTAAAGAATATAAAATGTATCAAAAGAAATTATCTTTTTTTACGCCGCGAGATATATTTAAAAATTGCTTTCTCTATAATACTCTGCTGCCATCTGTCGATTATATTTGAAACTGAATCGCAACTGTTAAATAGAATAAAATTAATTTTCACTTACTTCAAACAAATGTAGCTATTATTGAAATTAATAAATATTTATATCTTGATTTTTTTAAATATTTATTCACTTTTAAAATATAGGAATGAAATAGTTTGATATCTTCTCTTATCAAAGCTAATTGCTTGAGAGTATGATAGAAAGATTTCTTAAAACATTATCATTCATACAATAAAATATGTGCTAAAGAATAATTATATTGCAACTTAAAATAAATTTATTAAAATAACTACTGTTTATTTTTGACTGTCGGCAGTACTTTTGATTTGCCGCTAGACTTCAGTGATAACGTATGATCATCCTACACATATCCTCTTATATACACGAAAATAACAACGCGATGCATTTATCAAGAAGACAAAGATTAACGAATAGTTACACGAAATCGTTTCTAAAATAAGTGCTTATACTCTTGGGATTAGCTTTTAGAAGATGCTTAACTTTTCTTTATTGAAACTGGATACGTTCCAAAAAAGTTTTTGCTCAGATAAGAGCTATAAAATTAGTTTTGCAAAATAAAGTGAAATAATTCCTCATTTTCTTATAATTTAATAGACTGACCGAAAATTCGCTAGTTTCCTGACGTTTAAATCATAGAATTTTTTTGCATGAAAATTTAGCTGTTATATTATTCTGACAGATGTGAATATCTCAATTTTTTTAAATCTTTACATAAGCATAGTAATAATAAAAGTGTAAATTAGTTGTATACAAAAAAAAGTATTTTAATAAAGTGCAATGCCATATTAAAAAATAAATATATTGTAGTTTAAAAAATGCTGCATAAATTTACTTAAATATTTCCAAATGGAATTTCCTATCGAGCCTAAATTTAGCTTTATGTCATATATTTAATTTTATAAATATTGTAAATATGAGGGAAAATAATTTGAAATAGATTTTAATTTTGCATAAATTTGAGTATATTTTGCTATTAAAAATATTTATGAAGATATTAAATCAATATTATTGAAAAATAAAAGGACAATTATAATTAAAAATATTTATAAAATACCTTTACTTTTTAGTATTAGAACAACTTTGGATATTTTAATAGTTTTCTTTGAAAATTCTTGATGCTTGCATAAGTATACTGGTCTCTTTAAACTAATAAAAAATAATTTAAAGACTTTTTTAAAAAGAATATTTTTAAAGTAAAAAATTCCTGAGTTAAGTTTTCCATGCAAAATTTTCCATCATTTCTTTTGAAGGAATTCCTTAGTAAAAATTCCTAAGTAAAAATCGCAAATTTGTTTTATTTACATTTATTTTTAAAACAAAAATACAGGAATTGAATAAAGTGCTCATAATAATATTCTGAGTTTTGAATTTTTTTCCCAAAATTAATAATATCGAAGATTGCTTTGTTTTGAAGTAATGGTTAAAACTTTCGTTTAGCGAATAACTCATTGCTTAAAAAATGCAGCTTATCGTATTAAAATTTTACTATTATATGTAAAATTGTAAATAATTGAGAAAATCAAAATGAAACAACTATTTTTTGCGTAAGTAAACAATAGTCGAGTTAAGTCAAAGATATTACTGAATATTTTGTAAGATACTAAGAATTTATCTGCGAGAATTACTTTCTTTTATAAATAAGTAGTAAAATGCACTTAATTATTTTCATTAATTAATTATAAAAATAAATAATTTAAATTACAGAAATGTGTTAACCAATTTATTAATTAAAAAGATAATTGTAATTATTTGATAAACATAAAATTAATATTCTAATTGATTAGCAATATTTTCTTAATTGTCTATGAGGATTAAAAATGTAAGTTCAAATTACACATTTGTTAATATTATAAATTTTATGTTAAATTAAAAACAATTTTTCAGTTATAACTTGAAAATTTCAAAAATTAAAAATAACTGTAAAATTATTTATTTTAAGTCTAAATTTTTTTACGCATTTGAGAATCTTCCATTATTGTATGATAGGAATTTTACCTGCAAATGTGAATGCATTGCAGTAAATTCACATAAGTGTTAAAATTATTAAAAATTACACTTTGTTTACATTCCATTAACTTTCAGAATCTAATCTATCGTTTTGGTATAATTGAACCTCATTTTTCATCTCTCTTTGCAATTCTGTATGACTCATTACTAATAAATTATTCATTACTTATCATACAGGGAGATCGATTTAAAAAAATACCCGTTTGCTTTTTGATTTATCCACATCTATATTTACATGTATGAAGAATTTCAATATTATATTACTTGCTACATAAAGTCTATATTTAATATGCAGGTATCATTCTTATACTTTGTAAATGCGAAAACATGTTTTCTTTAACATAAACTCGAATGAATATCATTATAGTTATTTTTAACCCGATTCTGCTCAAATTATTTGAGTAATCTGTCTGTTTCTTTCAACGCTTTTATTTATTTTTTATTTTTGAGAAAAGACTACGAATGGCAACAATGATAGGACTAATTATTTTTCTACACAAACCATCAATTCACTAGTGTACCCCGACGTAAATCAAACTTTTTTGCTTCACTGGAGATACATGACCGTTATTACTAGTTTCAGCAAGATGAAGCCATTTCACACATTTCAAACCTAACAATGGAAGTGCTTAAAGAGTTTTTTGATGACCGTTTATTTTAGTATGCTTAAAACACAAAAATAAGTAGTAATTTATTATACATGATAATGCTGTAATTTAATGTATAATATATATAATGTTGTATTTATACAATATAATTCTGTATTTATGATATATGATATTTTTAAGCAAAATTTTATACATCTGTTCAATTTTATACACAGAAAAATAATAATAGTTAATTGCATTGCAGAAAATTTTCTCTGCTAAGAAAAAATACCTAAATAGTTTGCTTATATTTAATATCAGTTTGTTTTGTCAAGAAGGTATAATTCCAATAAAAAAATAAACTTTAAAATGTATATGGCTTTTTACAACAAAATATGATAACAATTTTATGACAAAATTTATGCGTGACATTTAAAACAACTAATTTAAAAGAATTTCTCTTCAACAGCTGGACACTTTTTATACAAAACAAATTTATTGTTTTTTTTTTTTTTTTCTGGGATCATCTATTATGTTTAAGGAGGAAGATGAAATATGAAATCTGACAATTTTTTTCGTCGTGCTGAAAAAAATAAGCTTCCTATAAAAATAACTAATCTATATTTGGGTCAATTAGAGGGAGCTCATTGATTAGATAAGAGGCTAGATGCCTAAGAAAGGGCGCTGGGATACTTCAAAATCAAAGAACGCTCTTCAACCTGATTGAAAAAGACTTGAGGTTAATTTTTCTTATTAATCAATGAATTTTTTTTAAGAAACATTTATATTTTTTGAAATAATATTCCCTCTATTTTCTATACATAAATTTACAGATTTCTCACATGATAAAACTGTTTTTAATCATTTTATCACTTTACCATCTTTTACTGTGAATTAGTTAAAGTATATATATAGATAGATATATATATATATGTATATATATATATATATATATTATCATCATTATTGTTATATTTTTAATTACTCTTATTTGTAAATCTTACTAATTAAATAATGTTCAAACTATATTTGACTTTTTTAGAAACTTTTTTGTAAAGATTCAAATAAAAAAGTATCAAACAACTAGTATTGAAGTTTTTGACTAAATTGAAAGAAAAATAGTGAGAAAATTAAATAAAGAATATTATAAAATAAAAAGTAATTTATGAATAATTTATTAATAGAAATTTTATATAATATGTAATATGATACTTTAACAAAAATTAGATAGTAATTAATTAATACTAATTAATGAATACTTTTATTTAGAAAATAGATAGATATATAGATATATATTATATTATTATATAAATATATATTATTATTATCATCATTATTGTTATATTTTTAATTAATCTTATTTGTAAATCTTACTAATTAAATAATGTTCAAATTATATTTGACTTTTTAGAAACTTTTTTTGTAAAGATTCAAATAAAAAAGTATCAAACATCTAGTATTGAAGTTTTTGACTAAATTGAAAGAAAAATCGTGAGAAAATTAAATAAAGAATATTATAAAATAAGTAATTTATGAATAATTTATTCATATAAATTTTATATAATACATGATACTTTAACAAAAATTAGATAAAATTGTGTGAATATTTCTATGATTTCAAATACTTTACGTATAGTTTTTGGAACGCTGAGCGAAATAATTTTTAACTTTTATAATTAACGTAAAGTGTGGCTACTACAATAGTCTGTTTATCAATTAAAAGAAACTATTTTTATTTATCAATTTAAGTATTAAATCATAAATAGTTTCAGTGGGAACATAATTAAATAATACTAATTAATGAATACTTTTATTTGGAAAATTATTCTCAAAAGTACTAAATAACAGAATTTATTTTAAATTCAATTTATTATACCATTGAATTAATATTCCTTTGTCACAACTTAAATTTGCATTAATGTTTCCAGTCTCTATTCGTTTTTAAATGTGTTGCTATTTTATATTTTCATATATTTCTTCTTTTTTTGTTATTAATTATTAAATATATAGACAAAACTGCTGTTTTTACCTATTCGACAGAAAAAAATTCAAAAGCTTTTTAACTTCTCTCTCAAATATTCTCCATTTTATCAAATTTTTCCTAAATTTCAAGACTAAAAGATAGAAGCTGTAATTTTGTGGATATTGTGGTATTTTCAATATCGAAACAATGTTTAAATAATTAACTGAGCTTTTCTTTAATTTTTAATTGAGTTGAAGAAATTTTTTAGTTAGAATAAGACAGTAAGAGTTTTTGAAACATAAATTTAACTAAAAGTTATATTTTATTCAACAAAATTTAATTCTTATTTCATCGTCATTATGATAATAAATCAAAATTAGTAATCTTCACCTTCAAAAAGTAATAGTTCCTATTGTCAAAAAATTTTCAAAAAGAAACAGTGTTGATTTTCAAAAAAATGTCGAAAATTATTTGCATAACCTTTATTAATTTTTCTTTTGTGTAGCATTGGCTTTGGTGTAATTTTTAATTTCATCACGTATTAAAATTTAAAAAAAACTGTAAGCAGCATAACAAATTGCATATTATGAATAATTCTGATTAAATTCAGGTGTATTGGAAATGTAAACGCTAATTTATTTTATTTTTAATGCTCAAATCTTTAAAGTAGTTCTTTGTGTGTATGCGTAGGAATGCTTATACCATGCATAAAGTAAATTTAGATACTGGATATTTTTTATCCTAGCTAACCTCAAGAGACTAATTAATGACTGTACGGAAAGTCAGAACCTTTAACCATTGTAACTGTTCTTTATTCTCACTATCTTACTTATTCAACATCTATTCTTAATGATATAAAAAGTGCTTGTTCTTCTATTCACAGCAGAAAGTGATACTATTAAACATGATTTCTTGTTTTATAATGACGTAACATTATCTGAAAGTCCTACAAATACACAGTAAAATGTCCTATAATTCTTTTAAGCAAACACTTTTTTACATCGCATTTACTTCACAGCTACAAAAGGCTTCGATACAAAAGTTAATTATTTTTATACTCGGATACAAAAAATTATTTTCAACTTGACTAAAGATTCGCCTTAGAAAAAAAGGACATGAAAATTTCATCATTTGTATCAAACAATTGAACTTCCAAACAGCTTTCTTCTCGCTAAATCAATAACTGATCTCCAATCTCTTCTTAATGACCCAAAGTAGAATCTCAAATGTTAGAAAAAGGAATTTACTGTAAAAGGGCTTCTGCAAAAGTTATGCTCATCAATCTAAAATAATTTATCAAGTTCTAGATATCTGTGTTCGTTCGAAATTAAATGCTGCTTTGCTTTTGTTTGTATGTTTTCGTTTGGTAGCACGGCTTCATTTTTCATTTAAAAAACTAATATAGTCAGAAAAAACATGATAAAATAATAATTAGATTGCATTTTTCAATCAGTTTGCAATTTTTTCAGATTTCTGATGCTTGATATTCATTGTTATCAAACATTAATTGACATGTTTTAATCATTTTTTTAAATAAATCTGCAGAAAGATTAGTGTTTGATAGTCTTTTAACAGTTATTTGATTTATATTGTATATTAGGTTTTGAATTTAAAACTCTAAAAGTAGATAACTTATTAAATTTCTATCTGTAAACAACTTTTAATACTTTCAGAACTATCAATACCATGTAACTTGAACTAAAATCAAATCAAATACCAAAATTCCTTTCTTTCATACGAAGATGTGAACGTATTTCATTTAGAAATTATAAAGCGAGATGTTTATGTACTTTTGGTTTATAAATCAGAAATATTTTACGAAGAAAATGTTCTAATTTTTAATATTTTATTTTGTAGGACAGTGTATTATACTGGGTATACTGATGCATATGAAACGAGATATAACACAGTCACAAAATGCTGTAATGGTTGGACACAAAAAAATGATGAACCTGGATGTTTCTATCGTAAGAGTTATTTTATACGTCTATATGTAGAACAGAATACATTTAAATTATTTATACTTCAACTTACTTATATTGGTAAATTTAAATTAAAATAACATTAATTTTAAAATAAAGAATATTTTTATTGTAAGCTGGTATAATTATAATCCGGTAAATATATAAGTGATTTTTAGTTGGCATCACAACATTTAACAAAAAAACTGCTCATATATTATTGCATCACTGCTCATATACAAATAAAATCCTCATTTTATTTTATACAATTGTTAATTAAGTTAATTTTTCAATAAAAACAAAAGAAAGCATATTTAAGCACATTAAAGAACGTTGTGCTCAAAATAAATTCTTGAGTAGCTAGTTATAACAATAATTGAGAGTAAAGTAGTAAAGTGAAATTATTGTATAAATTCATCAAACTAGATTTACAAAAATTTTATAATTGAAATTCTAAACTGAATGTTACATCAAATAAAACATTTGGATCTATAAGAATTTACGATGCATGAAATAAAAATACTAAAACAATTTTTAAGAATCATCCAACTGAAGAAAATTGGAGAACAAAAATCATTTGGTTAAAAAATCTACCTTTTGTATTCCTTTAAGAAATTATTAAGAATTTGCGAAGGAAAAAGGATTACAAGTAAATTACTATTGTATGCATTTTTCTCTATAGAGTTAAATATATTATATATAACTACATAAAATTATTTTGTTATTTAAATAAATGTAAATTTGAAATATAAAATTAACTTTTCCAAAAAATTTAAAGCACAACTAGCAATTATTAAAACAATATTTTATTGTAAGTTTAATTTTATATTTTAGGATTATAAAAATGGTTACCTTATTCACATTAGTAATTTTATAGGATTTGAAATCATTTTATAATTTGTTTTTATATATTTTGCCATTAAAAATGTTGGAATTTCAAGTTAAAATTAAGTTTTTGTCCGTATCGATCGCGAGATATTTAAATGTCTCTGCTCTCTTATTATTTAATTGAAATTAAATAATCAGAAACAGGCTACTTCGATTACATGCAATGAGTAAATTAAAAACGTAAATAGAAATTAAATTTCGAATTAATGAATTTAAAAGAAGATTAAATAAAGGAATGAAATTATATTCTACTGAATATTCTATATTCTAATGATGAATTTATGAGTTAAAAATATCATTCCTTGCAAGTTTAAAAAATGACTTTTAGTAGATCATTCCACTAAATTACCAAAAGGTATATGTTTCTTATTAGCACACATTGTTTTATTACCGATGGTTAAATAATTTAAAGCCTTATTGATGCAGACGTTTGTTCTCTTATTTAAATATTCTCTAACATTAACAGTTTCAAACAACTTTCATTTCTATTGACGGATTAAAATAAAAATACTTACTGTATATATTGAAATATACTTTCCAAATAAAAAACAAAATTGTTGATTCAAATTTAAAGTAAGTGTAGTGTATTTTCTTTGCAATAAATTTGGAGTATTTGTATCATTTAAATATTTGAAGAACTTCATTAATATTAGAAGCTGCTCTTTCGAAAATAATTCAACAAAATACGAACTATTTCCATTTTTTTATAGTTATTATAAAAAAAATAACAATTGTTTTCATTGAGTGTTTTATTCAGAGAACTTTGTAACCACAGCATTTTAATTCAGTCATGTTTAAAAGAAATTGCTAAATACAAAATATTCATTAATAAGGAATCTTGAGACGTCATTTATTTTCAAAAATAACAAACATGTATCTGTGCTTTTTTTTAACAACATTTTGGTTTGATTGGAGGACGATTTCTTACTAAAATTAATATCTCAATGCGTATGATCAACATTAAGATAAGATATTCACAGTTGGATTATCAATATAATTCTTTTTTTGATGTAAGTATTGAAAAATGTCGACTAAAAAGTGGGAATAGAAATCAATTTTATGAGGAATGATTCAGTTATAAGTCTGAAATAAACAGTTAATATTGAAAAAATTGTTGAACTGAAAAAGTTGAAACTGAGTTGTTTTGTATGCATTGAAGATGGAAATATACAGAAATATATAAGTTTAATAATGTTTGTTCAAATGAAAGGTAAACAGACACAATTATAGCAAGTGCTTGATATTTATTTGTTTAATTATTATTACATAAAAAATAAAGCACTTTTGAATAATGTTTTAAATATTCAATCTAAATGTTCTGAAATATAAGTATAAGATTCCTTTCTTATATATATATATATATATATATATATATATATATATATATATATATATATATATATATATATATATATATATATATATATATATATATTTAGTTACATTTTATGCAATTTTTCTGACAGTAAAATTTAAAAAAATTTCGATCTTGCATGTATAATTTGTTATTTTAATAAAATCTTCAAACATCAAGTGAGACACAAGATTAGGAAAACACTTTTCAGATAGCGTATCCTAGCATATAAAATAACCATCAAATAATTTAAACAGTTAATATGCCAAGGAAATATTAAATGTATGAAACAATTTGATAAATGTTTTGGGAGTTACAAACAAGTTGCATAAGAAGTGCATTTTTACTGTTAAGGAGTTTCATATAATAATAACTCGATTCATGATGATACGGAGCATCACATTTTCTCAGACTAGAATTAGGCACACCCTAACTAAAGATACATTTGTATCACAGTAAGCTATTTAAGGCACATCACAAAGTCTCGATTGTAACTAGAAATTTGATTATGTGTCCTTAAGATAACACTTGTTAAATGATATAGTATTCCTATGCTAATTAAAATAACAGGTGTCCTATTTGTAATAAATTTGCAACTGAACGCACCTTTATTGTTTTTAGTTTATTTTAAAGTATTATATAATAGAGTAGTTTACGAATAAAAAACAATGGTGTGAGTTTGTATTTCCTTGAGAATTAATTATATATAAAAAAAATCTAACTCAGAAATATTCTATTAATAATAAATGTGTTATCAACAATAATCAGTACTTTAAAATGAACTCAATAAGAGACTTTCAACGTTTAAATGTATCCATGTTTGTATTAAAAAAGCACTTATCTTTCAGAAATAAATGTATTTGCTAGCAAAGAAAGGCATTTTTCTATTTATATTTGATAAATTTGTAAAACATAAAGCATTACGGGAATCACTTGCAGAAATAGGTAAATTTATTCAACAGATTGCATATTCTTATAAAAATTAGTTTCTTCCATTGGTTTTCTAAAATACGACAAGAAATAGGAAATCATCAGTCAAATCGGATGATCAAAAAAAAAAAATCATAAAAGTGAATTGGACGGGATTTGATGAAAATATTTATTATTTGTAATTTACAAAACATGAAAACGTTATACTTTATATTGTGATAATAACAGAACCGTAAAGTTTCATAATTTCAGTAGAACAAATTAAATGCATTAACACTTCTGAATTGGGAATAAGTTCACCCTGATTTGTGCAATGTGTACCTCACCGCGATGTTTATGATGCTGTCAGTCAGTTGCTTGATCTCGTAAATCAGATTTAAGAACATACCACGTTTAAAATGTTAAGTTTTAAGCCAGAAATATGTGGCACAAAAATGTGTCACATGTGCTCAATGGAAGTGATTCCAGTCTAGAGTGCTAGACTTGCCATTTGTACTACAATCTTTACCATGTTAGTGCTTACGGTTCAAGTAATGAAAGTGTGAACATTAACTGCTTACAAAGTTGAAATGCCACTGGTAACAAGAGCACAAAGATCAATATATCATATGTGGGTTCTTCAATTCAGAAAATAGAGTTTCCGGTATTCTTATACAGTGAGACTATCTATATATAGATCACCCTTCAGAAGACCTTTGCTTCATAAATATGCATCTTTTTCCTATTTGTCAGATGGAAACTAGGGATTGTTTGCTTTTATCTATTTGAAAACGAGTTGAGAATCACTTTGCTTATTAATGGTCTTATTAATGAATAGAACAAACCTTTTTTTAATTTTGAGATATTTTTTAACTTTGAGAATCAATTATACTGTTGTATTTTTTGTTGTTAAGTGTTCTCATTCCCAAACACCTGCAGAAAAGATAACTCTTGACTTACCTTTGATAGATCTTTGAGAATCTGGAACATCAGTTCAAAATGTTTTTGAAACCGACTAACTTTGACTCAGATCACATCAAATAATTTTGGAACATCACATTGTCCAGGATCTGGTTCTAACGAGTTGGTGACTCTAAAGCGTAGTTCTGCTTACGAATGCTTTCTTGAATTTTACGTTTTGATTGTTTCTATGCTCCTTATTATACCCTTTTTTTCCTGAATAACACTTCCTCTAGATGGCTAGTTTTAATTGTATCATATTTATCCTTGATCGGTATTGTCTTTACCCTGAGATTCTTTTGATAATGCCAATCGTGTAACGTCTTCAATGAAATCAAATTTTAAGAACGAAAATAAATTTTAGTAAGTTATTTTCAATTTATTTTTTGCTCCTGAAATCTAATATACTTATAATGAATGTGCATGAATTTTTAGTAACGATATTTTTTCTCGAAAATATTCATTTTATATAATTCAGTAATCATTATTTGTAGAAGTGCCAGAAACATTCTTCTTCATGAATTCAATTTTATGTTATTTAGTTATTTCAGGTATTGCATTTGCTTAACAAGTAAGAGATTTTAAAAGACAAAATATCATTGAATAATAAAAAAACAAATTGTATTTTTTTTAAACTGAAAACCACATGAAGTAATTTTGCGTAAATAAACATATGCCCGTAATTAAAATGCTAAGAAAATATATTCCTTGATTATTTTGATTAGTGAAAATAATTTTATAAAACTAAAATAGTGTATCAAATAAACATGCACAAAATATTTATAAAGAAGCACTTGCACACAGAAAAGTTGGACATTGATTATATTCAACTCAAAGAAATTAAATAAATTGATAGAACATTGATTCCGGTGATCGCAAAAAACTGTTCGACATGTAAGAATCATATTCCGCAAATTACATATATTTGTTGGCCAATTATTAACTGAGAAGCAATGAGGAACTTTGAAGCTGGACAGTTCAAAGCACATGTTGCAAAACTATAGCAAATTTATCTCAGAGTGATATTATGAATCATGTCTGCTCGCAATTTATGAAGAACTTCAACGTGTAACAAGAACTGCACAAAGTCATTTATGTGTACAGCCATGTTACGCTTAATATTCCCTTTAATGGTGTGAATGAAGGGAATTAATATCCCCTGGAAATTTCAGTTATTAATCGCCCAAGTATTAAGTATCAAAAAATACCGCTTATCAAATACTTACTGCTGTCAATCTGTATAGCAGGGGACCCGTATTATGCTTACCTTTGACTTCTGCTTACAATGTAATTTGGAAAATGATACTACAAATTTTTTTCGACAGAATTTTTTGTTTGTTATCTTGCAGAATTTGCACATAACATTACCTACGAAGAAAATGAACTGAACCAATTTTCTCCTTTAAGATTAGTTGAAATTGAACGAACAGAATAATCGCACACATACAGAACATATAAACAAAAAAATTCAAAAAGCGAGATTTTTTAAAGTCTGTGACTTATTGACGTGTTTTGATATGATAACCAACAACCACACACAGTTGTACGTGCTTCTGATGAGTACTGTTATGACTGTAAGCTATGTGGCATAAGTCCTACTAATTCATATCTAGATTTTCCGAAGAACAGCTGGTCTTAATTTACAATCAATCGGATATACCCTTAACAATGACAATCTCTGATTCAATTTCAACGATATTCTTTAGAGTGAATGTTCGTTGAAGAAACGGATCAAATAAGTATCCTGGCTCAAATAAGATTTATAATTTATGTGACTATCATACCAGGGTAGTTCCTGATTGGTAATCTTTATTTGTAGCATAAGGCGAATTTCAAATGGCACTCCACAAAATGGGAGAGAACATGAAAAAAGATATTCTTGGTTGTCTCATCATGATTATTACTAGTCTTTTAATTGTTTGTGAATACCTAATTTGTTGTAGTAACATCAGCATTCTATCCTGAACCTTGCCTTTAGTTTGGCTTTACCATACCCTAATTTGTACTGAATTCAAAAAGTTAGGGTAATAACAGTGATATCATGCCTCCACCTGCTATATTTGTATTTAATGTTATTAAATATTTTAATGCATATTGCTATTGCGTATTGATCTATTTTTTGTGCTCATTATTGTGTATCTAAATTTTAAATCTATCAGTTGTTTTTTTTTTCTTCATTGTTGAAAATGTCTGACAGTCTTTAAATTTCGAATATGTGTATTTTAAAATTATAATATAAAGGGAAATGATTCAATTATTAAAATGTTTAAACGCATTGACAAATATTTGTAACCACATATATCCTAGTTTTTATTTTGAAAAGCAAACATCAGAATCATTTACAAGGATGTAATACATACTTATTTCTATACACTATTGTTGCCTTCTTTTTTTTAATCATTATTTGAGAGACAATTTGAAGATAATTTTATTCTTGGTTATCACCTCCAACAATGTGCCTAGAATCCACATTAAACCATCCCCAGTGAAAAATACTATATTGAAGACAAATGATGAAATATTTGAATACACAGTGTCATATCAGGTTTGTTTGTTTGTTTGTCGCTCAACGGTCATTTTTTGCACACGAGGGATAATTAGACCGGAACTTACGGTTTAAAGTGGATTCCGAACCACTACAAACATCCATGCCCAAGGTGGGTTTCGAACCCACGAACTGTTGAACCGAAGGCAAGAGCGCTAACCATTTGGCTGCCAGCTCGGCGTGTCATATCAGGATTTCGATGAAGACATCACCACTATGAAATATATCGATATTATTCTTCCGTCATTATCATGTAAATTTTATAAAAAGAAAGGTGAATCAGATTTTATATTAATGTAATTTGTATTTGTCATTATTATCTATAACATGGAATATTATGATTAGAAAGAATTTCTTTATAAATAGCATACGTTTCCATAAGCAATTTATTTTTATATTCATTTCAATTAATTTCTTGAATCAAAGAATATATTCTGAAAGTATTACGAAATTCAATTTATTTAGTATAATAAAAAATAATTTGGTTTCTGTATCCATAAATTGAAGCACTATCACAAAATAATGAAATTGTTAAGTTAATTTTTCTTAAAATCACAAGAGTTTAAATTTATTGAAAATGCATAATTTGAAACTCATTTCAAATTTCCAGTTAAAGGAGTTTTATTAGAAATTATGTCATTTTTATATTTATTTGCTATGAATGTGATAATTTAAATTTTCTTATACATTACATGCATGTTAAATAATAAAGCATACCAATGATTAATGCTAATTAATAATTTCCTTAAATAAAGAAAGATTCCTGATTTTTAACAATACCTAAGACTTCACAAAACACTCAAGATAATGCAAGATTCCATCAAGCTTTAAAAGTAACTTTTTTTTCTTAATTTTCTTCTTTAAAAATGTAACGTTAAAGCAACTCTCTCATCTTGTTCTCGAAATATACATCTCTCCCACCCGTCAAAGATTTTACGAAGAGTGAAACAGAATGATAAGAAAAAAAATCTTTTTGACACGTGATGAATATAGCTGATAACACGTTTCCTGTAACTATAGAAAGTCGCATGTAATACATTATTGTGAGGAGTGCTACTGAAATCTTTTCACCACCAGATGAGGAAAAAGGAATTTTGAAGTAGCGAGGAAAAACATCAAAAAGTTCACTTTGTTATTCAACGATTTTTTTTCTTCTTTAAAAATGCATTAACTTTCTAAAGTTGCGTTTCTTAAAGTAAACGATTCATCTTTAAATTTAGGATCTGAACAACCAGAACTATAATGTGCTGAATCGTAAATATACTTACAATTAGCAGTATATTAAAAACTGGCATTAGTTTTCTCGCAATTTCAATTCATTGTTCCTCATTGTACTTTACGGGAATGTTCAAATAAAACTTTAAATAAAAATTATTTCCACAATTTTCTATGTACTGAATATTTCCTGTTGAATTTTATTCCTTACATGAACGCATCGAATTGACCTCGTAAGAGAAATATTTTAAAGCATAATCTATGTGGTACACATAGAAAGAACATACATTAATTTTATTAAATAACGTGTCAGACATTCGTATGGGTATAAATCAAGACAAAATATTTTATATGAGATAAATCTAATTATTTCAGAATATATAAACAATAAATATTCTGCGGTTTAATTTAATCCTCAAAAACGTGGCTTTATATTTTCATCGCTACATTTGAAAATAAAAAATAAGTGTAAACTTGTAACAATAAGATATAGCAAATTCTTAAAAATGCTATGTGTGTGTTTCACTCTTTTAAGCAGTTTTATGTAAGCAAAGCCATAAAAATTATCGCTTGTTACATAAATATTAAATACATTCTTTTAATACACTTATTCGGAATGCTATAAATAAATGCAAAGAAACATTAAAAGTAACTCATTTTGTGATATATATTTGTGACACACACACATATATATAATGGAAGCAGCATCATAAGAATGATCACATTTATATGTGATATAAGTGTGTATGATATAGAGGAAAAATGTTTGTCAACTTATGCGCATGAGACTGTTACACGCTAATGATATTGATTTCATAATTCTTTGATACAGGGTGAAGCCAAATGATTTTCTTATTTCGAATTGCAATAACACAAGTATGAAAGATAATAAGGTTGGTATGGTCTCGTTTCAGAGAAGAAATCATAAAGATGTGTAACAATGAGGTTCAGCCGCCATCATGCGTTGGAGTAATGAATATCGACCATTTGTCGCAGAGCTCTATTTTCCTATTGCTTCATTTCAATGAGAAAATGTTTGGAGTGGCCAGCTTGTAATCCCGATTTGGTCCAATGTGATTTCTTTTTGTGGGGGTATTTAAAGTTACGTGCCTATACTGACCAATCACAATCTTTGGAAAATCTGAAAGTAAACTTTCAAAAAGAAACGGCGAACGTACCTGCCAGGAGGCTGGAGAGAGTGATGAGAACAGATGAATTTAGTTCACCCATTGTATCTCCAATGGCGGCATCACTTGCCCAATATAATATTTAAAACTATGTAAACGTAAACTTTACATATGTACCTTTGTATACAAAAATAAGTAAAAATCAATCTTTAATACTTTTTGCGTTATTGCAATACAAAATTACCTTGCTGCACCCTGTATAATAAAAAATTCAAAATCACACAGACAATTTTTATTAATAATCAAATTTAAATATGGAAAACTTAATTAGCATTTATGTGTTTGTGTAATTTAATATATATATATATATATATATATATATATATATATATATATATATATATATATATATATATATATATATATATATATATATATATATATATGTATGTATAATATGTTTGCATGTATATTTATGTGTGTAAATTGATTGAAATAGGAAGTTTAAATATAAATATTATCTTTAATAAATATACGTATTGGCTAATTAATTATTTTGAAATTAGATTTGATCAACAAAATTTGATTAGATATATTTGTTTATATTATTAAGAGAAACCTATTTCGCAACATTAGGATATAATAATTCCATGTCCTTCAATTGGCTCTAATATTTTCCCTTTCACTCATACAGTGGGTAAATCATTCCTATTGTACTTGGAAAATAAATTTTCATAAAAATGTCTTGATTGCAAATCAGCAGTACATTTGGATTGCTGCGTCACATGTTAGAGATATGTTTTCTTCAAAGTAGATTATTTCTGTGAGCGTTTTAATTTTCCTCGAAACAAAAAATTTAACAAATACTTAATATTTGAAAGATTATTGTGAAGTTAGTTCGATATTTCCCTATCACACACATTATAAGAAAAATTCGTACTGATGATTTGCTTGTAATTCATATTTTCCATTATATGATTTAACATTTCTGAATTTAAATTTTTTTCAGAGTGGTACATATTAGTTCCCTTGAATCATACTAACATATCAATAATGATTTGTGTCGAAACGGATGAATAATGATGAAAATACTGAAATGTGTTTCTTCATTATAATGTTAATCAAACATACTTTCATGTTATTTTTTTATATGTTAATTTTTTTCAAGTGAACATTTTTCATTTAAACATGGTGAATACTCGTATTCTCGAGAAAAATCTTAGGAACAAAATAATTGTGCATTGATGTCTAACAATAAAAGGAATTTTAAAATTAGAAGTGAATTTTGTTAACAAATGTATCGATTGCTTATTTTCTGTTAAGAATTATTAAAAAATTATAAGATATTAAAGTACACACTCGAAATCTTAGTTAAATCTTTGGAATTATAATCTTATTTTAACTTTATTTAGTTACTCATTAAAATAATTTGGTTTTGGTTAAGTAAATTTATGTTCGAGCAAAAGTAAGCATGAAAATATTTTATAATCAAGAAAATAGATATGTTGAATTTATCCTTAAAATTTCATATAAGTTAGAACATTTTAATTATTTCGAAAAAAAATGACTACATTTTTTCATCCTGGTAATATCAAGATGATTTAATAAAATGGACTTGTCTTGTTTATATAGTTTAAAAGATATAGATTAAATTTAAATTTTATACAGCGTGAGAGGATAAAATATTTTAAGAAAAATTTCATCCCAAATTTTCACTCAAATAGAATTTAATTTTTCATGTTTTATCAAGTTATGTTATCTGTTTGAATTGTTATAACAAGAAAAAAAAATTTCACATGTCAGGCATATACTGAATTTTCGTAGGAATTATGAATGATGAACGGAAATGTATGTAAAGCTCTAAAATGCTGCCTTTTTAAATAATTCCTTAGCATATGCAAATAAAGTTAAATTTAATGTATTTATGGATCTCCATAATTTAAAATATGAGCTAAGTAAGATATTTATAGAAAGAAAAGAACTTCAACTTTCCTTTATTACACACACACACACACACACACACACACACACACACACACACACACACACATATATATATATATATATATATATATATATACATACATACATACATACATATATATATATATATATATATATATATATATATATATATATACATACATATATATATATATATATATGATATATATATATATATATATATATATATATATATATATATATATATATATATATATATATATATATATATATATATATATATATATATATATATATAGTGTTCCAAATTAGCTTTTCTAAAGAAATTATATCAAAGAATGTTAAACAAAATAATATCATTTAACATTGGAAAAGAGTGTAATGAGACGATAGAATATTTTTGTGGCAAAAAACGAATTTGATTTAAGAAACCACCACTAGAGGAAGTATAATAGCTTTATAGAGATTTTGATAAAATAATTTACAGGTCTTTTAAGTTAACAAAACATTTTTAACATTCTGGATACCGTTGCCTGATATCATTTATCAGCAT
Source organism: Latrodectus hesperus (assembly GCA_037975125.1). Classification (NCBI taxonomy): domain Eukaryota; kingdom Metazoa; phylum Arthropoda; class Arachnida; order Araneae; family Theridiidae; genus Latrodectus; species Latrodectus hesperus. The sequence goes on from CM075854.1 coordinate 35,656,086, forward strand.
AAATTAACATTCACACTGCTGAAAGCAATATTTGAATTGGAATATTACATACATGGAGTGTTATTTTATAATATCAGAAAGAGATATAATGGCATGGTGATCATAGTATATTATGTCTTTCAGATACGCCCAGAATAAAAATTGCTAGGATTTAAGTCTTAGGAATGGGAGACTAAAAGTGGTAGGAAAGGAAAGGCTGATGAATTTGTTGGTAAAATGATAGCAGTGAACCTACTTCACACTATTGCATAAATGTTGAGAAGTACAATCCTGCATAAGCACTATCATCGATAAACATGGCCTTGCTTGCAAAGCAAGAATGATAGATTGGTCCAATGAGGATTGGTATCTTGGGGCCTTTGACGGAACATGTCACAGGACATGAGTCGTTGGCTCTTTGATCAAATGCAATCCAGAATAAATGAGGCTATAACGCTTCAATATAGCATTTCATGTTTAAAATCTAAAGGTATTTGAGCTGAAATGTGTGAGAGTTTTCTGCCTTCTAAACAAAGAAATTGTGTATCTTATCCATTTCGTCTAAATCTAAGAGTGAAAAAGAATAACAGCAGAAAATATCCCTAAAATTTTCTGCTGTTATTCTTTTTCTAGCTCACAGTCCAAAAGAAACCGCAACATTAAAGTTTACTTAAACTGCAATTGAAAGGTTCTTTTACTGTTGATTAAACATTCAACATAAGCAACAGTTTATAAGGACTGTAGCATAGCATAGTCTGAAGAATCCTGAGAACAGTTGAATGAGTGTAGTCTACAGCTCTTACAATAAGACAAAAATTTATTCTTCTCATTAATTGGGATATTTTGTCTTCCACGCGCATCTATACATCACCACGATCTATATTGTAATCCGCTTTCGTCCTTCTCTTGGCAGAACGGTGTTGTCATTCTTCAGATTTTTCATCACACCTTATAGTCCTTTCCTAAGAAGTCTTCCTTCGTAAAACCGCTTTAAAGACTAAATTGTGAGCGAAGCTGTTGTGACATATTCACACATTTGATAAAATAATTTCACCAAGAGAGCATATTCCTGCATAGTGAAAGTTATATTTTTAACTTAGAAACATTTATAACTTAGATTAGCCACTACTAGCTTTACATGGAGCATCTTTTTACGTCAACGAAAATTTTTATATATTAGTTTTTTATAGGCTTTTACGCATGGTGGTGAAATGCTACGTAAAAAGTGCCTTTGGTGATATCATTTAAAGCTATTTTTTTGTTAGAAAAAACCACAACATTTTATTACACTTTTTATAAAATTCTGGTCAATAGTTTTTGCAACAGGCATTTTTAAAATTTTCAATTACTTCGAGACAATATATACATATATATTACTATATATAATGCTATCCAGCCACTGAAATTGCTGTGTTTGGAATGCTGTCAAACAACACATGTAAAATTTTAGCGACTTACAGAAAGTGTGGTGACATGAAAACGATCAGGTTTTCAAGGCATTAGGTAAAGCATGGCCGGTGGGGACGTCTATAAAGTATATAAAAGAAAAGTTGTAAGACAAGTTTTCAAACAGAAATTGCTGTTTCATCTTATTTTTATGTAAACAAAATGTTATGTCTTGCGTAAGAAAGACAAATGACTACAGAACTTATCTGATTTTGTTCTATGTAGCACATTCTATCATGAAATTGATACTCTCATTGCTCAAGATATAATTATCATCAGCAAATTATGAAAACAATTGATTTACGAAATTATAAGTGTGATTAAAACTATGACATCAGTATGCTTTAAGGGATCGTATTACCATATCATGAAAACTAAAATAGGGAAAGTTAAGAAATGGCGTCACAGGCAAGACAAAAGTGTGTGTATTAATATCTTTTACTTGATGTTGAAATATTCGCAAGATTTCGACTGTCTTATCGCGACTAATGATGACTAGCTAGCTGATAGCATGTGGCTTCGAATGATATTAATGATTCATTGCAGAAAAAAAAAAACATCCACTAATATCATCTATTGACGTCTCAAACTGGAGGTAAGAAAGGAGTAAAAAACTTCTGTTATTTGCATTCTTCCTTGATGCATATATATATATATATATATATATATATATATATATATATATATATATATATATATATATATATATATATATATATATATATATATATATATATATATATATATATATTATAAACATAAGGAAATAATTTGTATTACCAGTGTAAAGGTTAAAATCAAAATATTAGCATTCTTGCAAATTATATAATGAAACTTGCTATGGAATCCATATATTACTGTACTGCATCAAGTTTTTTAATGTTTCATTCCTTTCTTTTGAGTATTCTTTCAATAATTATGCCACATTTTTACATAATATTTCATTTTATCTTAAAGTTAAAAATTACTTAAAGTTTTATTCACTCTTCAAATTTTAAAATATCTGAAATTGTTAAAAAATTGAAATTGCCAGTTTTCTAGGATATACGTTTAGGAACGTTCAATGATTTTTTTAAAAAAATGACATCGATGCTCTTATATCCATAATATAATTATTAAATATAGATGAAAGAAGCTCTTTAAAATTCAATTTTCTTCAAGGGAGTGACTCAAAACTGGATTTTCATCAAAACACTTTACTTCATCTTATTCTATGGGGACTTTTCCAAGTCTCTGGGGTCTGTGAAGAAAGCTCTCGTGTAAAAAGAGAAATACTGTTGTTCTTTGTATTCAGCGGTGATTCGTTAATTTTACCCTGTGCTGTTTGGTTGGTGTGTCTTAGTTATTCTTGTAACATCACTCACTATATGATAGGTAAGAGATAAAACTTGTGACAAGTCTGTTATTCTTCCGTGTCATTTTTTTTCGTAGTAAATGTTGTAGTGATAACAACATTTCTCAAGTGTTCCTTTCTTAGAAAAGAGCTATTCTAGTTCCCTTTTAACTGAAACGAACATACAAAGAGTATAACTCTATTAGTTGTAGAAGACAAAAACAAAATATAATTAAAAATGAGCTTTCTTGTGAGATGTAATTATGAATGTAAGTGAAAACAATGTAAAGGTTTTTAAAAAAATTCTTAAGATTTAACAATTCAAATAACACCTAATTTTTTTGTTGAATTCTGAAAAAAGATGTGGCATGTAGAAGGTAATACAATTCTTAACTAATATTTGTATGCCTGTAATACATCAAAATATGTCTTTACTTGAAATGCTTCAAATAATTAACTTTTATAAACTATTAATTAATTGCTTCCGTGTTCAACTGTTCAAATTATTGCGAATTTAAACCTTTAATATATATATATATATATATATATATATATATATATATATATATATATATATATATTATAATTTACTAAGAAGTTAACTGCAATAATTTTTTAATAATAGTGTTTATTGACCAAAACTTGAAGTAAAACAATATAGTAACATAAAAAATATTTCCTTGTAGAGAAGCAGTTTCATATTTTATTTATATATTTCATTTTTTGATTTTGTATTGTTTTTGTATTTCAGTATTTTTTGTTTCATTTTAAATTTAAAATCATTTGTCTTTATAAATTGAGACCTTTTCTTTAATAGGCATATTTTAATGACTGATAGTATTTCAGGCACTTTTGCTATTTATTACTGTAGAAATTTAATGAAAATATAAAGCTCTGTGTTGTTCTTTTTTGCAACAATGTTACCCAATGTTTTATTTTTCATAGTTTTTATAATTTATATATGTCATTATATACATAAATGATAACAAATAATGTAACTATAATCATAAAAGTTAATACCACTTAGCGTAAATTTTAAGTTAGCTGGAGGCTTAATATTGTACATATTTTTTTACTAAAAATTATTTCATTGATAAAATAATTTAATTTATTCAAAAATTCGTGTAAATGGTATAAAATCTATATTTTTTAAATAAATGTTTTAAAATAAATTATCTTCAAATTTAGAATGATTATAGTTTTCTCATGTCAAAAAAAATATTATAAACTCCTAAAGAAGTCTATTTGGAACGAAAATTTAAAATCGAGTTCTTCAAATCATTATAGAAAAGTAATATCGATGTGAAAACCTTTTCTGCTTTCTTCCATTCTAAGTTCTCGGAATACACTCTAATTCTTAGAAGAGAAGGGCGTAGGTGTCGGCTCATTTAAGTATTTTGCCGCATCATTGGCACTTATTACGCGCGAGAGACCTTGACAATTTATCTCCCGCTTAATTCTTTTTGCTATCGCGTGAAGCCGTTCAGAAGAGAAGCACTCAAGAAAATCAAGAGTTCCATCAATCATAGCAATCTACCCATCTAAATCGTAAAATAAAACAGGGCTAACTTGTTAACACAAGGTGGAAAAATGTTAACGACGTTGTACATCTTTAAATAGTTCACCGCTGTAAGAAAGTGTGAAAAAAGGTTTTTTTAAGAAAACACTGGAAATAAAATAAAAAACTTTGTTTTGTTTATGTTTTGCTATTGCATATATAATTTTAATAATTTAAAGTATTGTACAGTCTGACTTCTTTAGCAACTGGAACATTCATAAATACTTATCACCAATAATAAGCGAATGTACATTACTTAAATATTGTAACAAGCATGTTATTTTTTCTTAAACAATTTCTATTATGTTACTCATTTGAATAAATAATTCCGAGCTAAGAATTTGTTAACTTATGCATTAGCTCTTGCATTAAATAAAATTTATATTTGAATACTAAAGAGAAAACCAGAAAGCAATTTTGTTCTAATTGCTAATTGGAAAAGTAATGAAAATGAAAGTACACTTTTTAATACACATCTTAAACACACACACACACACACACACACACACACATATATATATATATATATATATATATATATATATATATATATATATATATATATATATATATATATATATATATATATATATATATATATATATATGAGAGTTATATCTTTGCAAAAAGAGATTTGCATTTGTGCGAGGAATCGATGCAAAAACTATTTTAATATCATTACTTTAACTGAAATTACTTACTAATTTTCCTAATGAATCGCTAATTTTATTAATTTTATATTTCTTAATATTTATACTCCTTTATGTTATTGTATATATATGATTTATATCAAACCTGTATTAAATAAACGTTTAATTAAACTGGATTTGCTAACTAACTATAAGAAATGCTTATAATTATTAAAATAAATTATAGAAATTTTTATTTTCCTTGTTTATTGAGAAAAAATTTATCTTGGTTTTATGAAATACATTTAAAATTAACTTCACATCTTTATTGCATACAATTTTACTAAATATTTATTTCACATCAATTTGTTCAATTGTTTCAAAAATAGAAAGTGGAAGCTGCTTAGTAATTCTAAAATGTCTGCTGAAGAATTAATACCTTTCTTATTTCTTTCCTTTGAGCAAATGCATCCTAATATTCTTAAGAAAGTACAAACTTGCTACTTTAAAGAAATTTTATTGAAGTAAAGAAATGTTTACCTAAAATCACAAAGCATAATTATAGAAAAATTGACTATATTATAATTTTTTATTCACTGGTAAAAAAAATAATGTAAAAAATTATGAATGTAAAAAATTATTACACTGAAGCTTCAATATGCTTCAATGTAATAATTTTTTATTCACTGGTAAAAAAAATAATATGTTAAAAAATAGGAACAAAATTTTATATATAAATTTACTTCCAACTTAGTTAATTTGCTGTCTCTGAGAAGATGACTTTATAAAATATCTGGAGAATAAAATTGATAATAAGCTTTCAAAAACTATAGTTCTGGGATTCAAAACTGGGATTCAAAAAGTTTAAAATGTGCGGACCCAAAATCATTTACTGAAGTATTTTCTTGTAATTTTACACACACACGCACACACACACACAACAGGCGAACATATATTTAATAAAAATGTATTATTCTTAGGAAATCTCAGTTAATAAATTTATATATAACTATTTTAGTTATGTATACAGTAATATAATTGTATTGAATTAATGTAAATGTATCAATATATTATTTTATAACACGTCACCAAAATAAAAAATATTTTTAGTAATTCTACATAAAAATTAATTCATATTAATTATAGTCAGTTACTTTTAATTTTCATTAATTTATTTTATATTTTTCAGTAGAACTTTATTATAATCAGTAAGTGAAATAATGCAAATATATTCAACTTCTTAGAAAATCTTCGAATGCAGATGTCGGCAATCAAATAAAATGCTTAGTCTTTAACTTCTTGCATATACTTAATGCAACTTTTAAAAGACAAAGGAAAGCATTCAATTGTATAACATTTCTCTTTTATCTAACACAATACATAAGGAACTGTTACTCCCAATCTAGCTGCATAAAGAATTCCTTTTTAATTAATTGAATAGCATAAAAATGGCATTCAAAGAGAGCTTTCTGCTGTTTCAAGTAGTTCAGTTAATATTTTTTTTTGTTGTTCAATCAGGGAATAGCAGATTATTTTCTAAATTTGAAGCATACCCAAGATGCTTTTTAAACTATACTTGTGTTACATGCTCTTAGCTTTAATTATGCACTAATTTAGTGGCATTATGGACCAATGAAGATTCTTTTACTCATATTTAGCTAATGACAGATGAGACTTTTCAGGCGGAAATTGTCCTTAAGGGTGGTGCTAGAGGAGAAGCCAAGAGTATTGAGCACCCATACCAATTAGATGAAAGCCCTCTCACTATACTGAGTTTATAACCCTTAATTAACTCAGCCCACAACCCACGTCTATGAATCAAATTCTTCGGGTTCGTTGAATTCTCTGGTATTATGATCTGTCTTTCGAGACATATTAATGATAATTATCATTCTTTTATCGATGATCGTTACAAATGTAAAGGTATTACACTTATTAGCATACAGGTGTTCCGTCATTCATGCCCATCCTTTCATCTGCTTAGCTTCAGTCTTTAATAATGTGTGGACGCCTTAAAAATTGTAAGACATATTTTGATACTCTTGTGATGATGAGTCCTATAATTATGGTGTCTTTTAAATTTAATCCATTACGCTTAAGATTTACACTTCAAATAAGTCAAATAAATGTTCTACTCAATTAAGGTAGCGATATCTCTCTTTATATAATATTTCAAATTAATTGTCTTTTTATAAAAAAAAATGCGAAATATTTGCTGTCACTGTAGTTATTTGTTTTTTATGTTAACTATAGTGTATTTTATCAGAATAAAATTCGTAGAAGTATGTGAATAAGATGTTACGTTAATAAGGGAATAATATTACAGAAATTTTATTTTAAATTTTGAAATATTTCAGATATTTATTTTATGAAATGATTTTTTTCATGAAAAACACTTAATCTGATAATATCTGATTTAGAAAATATATTTCATTAATTATAACCATATATATATCTTGTTATGTAACTCTTCGACATATCGTAGTTTTTATCATACTTCTTGCTGTGCAATGATCGTTACGAATGATGCTGTGTGCCCAACGATGCCAACTTACTTTTTTAAAATTTATAGATATTATCATAATAAATGCAATTTATAAATATTTGTTCCCATTGTTACAAACTATTATGAACTTACAATTCTACTTTTATTAACTTTATCTCAGAAGATAATATTTAGGAATTATAAATATAATTCCTAAATATTATCTTCTATTTATATATAAACTCTTATTAACTAACAATTACAAATATTAATCTTCGAGAAACTTTAAAAACAATGTCCAGCCATTAAATTTGAATACTAATGAAAAATATTTTAATCCTAGTTTAAAATCGTCAAATTTTTATATAGATTAGTTATTATATTATATGTTTCATGTTCATATGTAAATTAGTTACGGTTGATGCGTTTGCATTTTATTATTTTAATTAATTATTTTTACTTAGTATTTTTTCAATTTTATTCATAGAATTTTATTCTATTATCTAAGCTTTATTATTTTATAAGCAAAAGTTATTACAGCTATTTCATAAATTTTATATTTTTATTTCTAGAACTCATTTATCAATTATAATATTTTCCTGATAAATGTCAAAAAAATTCATTGTTAACATTTATAAATATAAGATGTACTTTATCTTAAAATTTCTCTGATAAATTAAACTTAATTGAAAGTTATTAGCTAAATAAAATGGAAAGTTCTGAATGCTACGTAAATAATTGAAGTCAGCGCGTCACACATTCTGATTTATAAAAGAATTCTTCGCCATTGTTGAAACCTCCCTCTCAGCTTTCTATGATAAATTTCTTCGAGAACAACGCGCATATGCATTTTGTTCTGAGTCCTTTCTCGCAAATGGTATTCCAAACTCGCGGGATGATTGATCAATCTAATTTAAGTATGAGACTTGCTTTGAATAATCATCATCAACAAATTTCTTCCGCCTCTTGTTTGCTTTGATTCTAGTAGGCCATTTTGAAAGCAAAGTGAAGTGGAGATAATTGAATTACAAGCTGCATATTGAAGAATTTTCACACGATAAATAACTACTCTTATGTCCATACGTTCCATCAAAGAAATGGAGATTCTGACACTTTGAAATTTCTTGTTTTTGTCTGACTTAAATACCTATTCTTATGAAAATTATGAGGATATTATAACATATAGAATTTCACTATACCATAGCAGTTTTATCAGTTTATAATTACATAAAATAAAGAATGTTTTTGTATCGGATTTTAGTAATTTTTCACTTAAATTCTTTGTGCATTTGTCTATATAACTGTTTAGTGCAATAGCAAAAAATCTAATATTTTTAAACACTTTAGAATAGATCAAAAAAACTTAAAAGCCGTATCATACCGCAATAATTTACAAATGAATTCAATGTTAAGACCTAAGAAAATTTAGATTCTACATGTTAAATATATCTAGGTGAATTATCTTAATAATGTGAAATAAAAAATTATTATTAAATATAAATAAAATTCAACAATTTATTTATGTAACATTTTAATCCGCATATATATAGCTAATTGTACTAAATATCTAACATTATTTTTTAATATTTCATATATAGTATTAAATACAAAACTATACAAGCGATTACTTACGATAATATTAATTAATTCCATTGACATTTCTTAATACTTCCTCTTACTTTATATAGCATTAACAAATTAATATAATAAATTAGATTAATAAATATTTCTTCCAATTATTTTTTTAAAATGCTATTTTCTTAAAATTTCTCTACGTTAAAATAAATGGAATACAATTAATACATTTTACTTATATGTTGATTAAAATGTTTTGACTGTTTGTGTCTTTAAATTTCTCCAAATAAGTTCTCGTTTTTCTTAAACTTGAGAGCTCAAGTTTTAAATCATTGAACATCATTAGAATAATTTTTAATCCAAGATAATCCTTCAGTATTTGATGCTGTGAGAAATAAATTCTTCGTACACCCAGAAAGAATCTGCTTATTAACATACTTGAAACATCGGTATTTGCTTGTTTGTGTAGAATTCCATATCAAACACAATTTATTTTGTTTTTACAGCATAAATGTTACATTCCTCCATGCAAACATTACATGTTTGTATACAAGTCTAATATGTGGCGTAAGGAAGAAATGAAGCAACTCGCCGAAAGCTGCATCCCTCTACAAAATGCCTTTTCTTTTTCTTCGCTCTTGCTTTTACACCAGTGGATCATGGTTACAGTGACGCAACAAACGCGTCGTAAATAAACTCGACAAAACAAGCAACTCCATCTTCACTGGGATCATTCGGAAGTATTCTACTATCCCAACGAAGAACCAGTTGCTTCCTCCCTTCCTTCACTCAGGTCCATCCGCAAAATCATTCACTAGCGACGAATGTTTGTAGCTTTCTTGCTTGCTGTCATTTGTGTGACAGCAATGCTGTATTCCTAAGGCAGCTGAGATAGATTTGTCCCCTCCTTGGTTATTGCTTTGCTTTCAACTTTTCGGTTGCAGTTTTTCCAAGATTTTCATCACTGTCAAATCATTTTAAGATCTTTGAATTCACTTAAAGCTGTTGATTTTAGCCAGATGGAAAATTGAAATTAGCGATATTTTTTAAAATACTCTATTTTGTTTTCAAATAGATATTTTCGTCTGGATATTTAATTAATTGGATTCTTTTTCTGATAAAGTCTTTGAATAGATTGATATATTTCTGTTATTCTCTTATCATTCGTTCTCAAAAAGTGAAAAAAATTGTTAAGAAAACTTGAGTTTGAAAAGCGTTAAAATTATTACCTGAAAGTTGAGAATCAAGAATAATTGTGATTCACCAAATGGATTATGCATTTAGAGGAAAAAGATATTATCAATGCATAGCTCAAAAACTTTTTCTTTCTGCTGCAGGATTCACATTTTTTATCTAAATTAATCTATGAAAAGTTATAGTTAATTTACTTAGAAATGATAAAAATATAAGTCTACTTTTGAAAAATATAAAATTATTATTTTTCATTCCTTCAATTTTTTTTTAAATTAAGAAAACAACACTTAGAGGCACTGCTAGTTTTAGTTATGAAAGTGTGCAACTGAGACTGATTGTCGCTTTTTTTGTTTTTTACCAGCATTTTATGTAAAATTCAGAATTATAATTAAGAATGTGTATATAAGGACTTTAGTGAAATCCAATTAAACTTTTAAGCACAAAGTATGGGTTACTTAACAATATTGAAGATGATTCTGTTCTTTTTTGTGCTATTAGCTCAATGCAATGATGGTCTGTGCTATAATTCTGGACGATGCTTAGGCAGAGGACGACCTGGGTATAACTACAGATGCATGTGCCAGAATGGTTATCAAGGTCACAGATGCCAATATGGTAAGTGAATTGATATTTACTTTTTAAATAAATTTGATAAAATAACTTTAAATACGTTTACTTTGAAATATCTATGAATGCTTACCTTTACTGAAATACTGCATAAAATTGAATAGCTGATTACTTTAGTTATTATTTATAAAATAATCACGTATTTTCATGAAACTTTAAATTTTAAATGGTTATTATATAATAAATATTTTATTTTAATTATTTGGAACTTAATTGCTCATTAATTATTAACAAAATTATGTATAAAATTTTAAGCATTCATATAAGATTCTGTTATAAATTTATGAAAAGTAGCTCTTTTATATAAAGTTATATAAAAAAAATTTCAATGCGGTAAGATTTAAAATTTAATGTACCAAATGAAAACGAAAAGTACCATTTTTGTATTTAATGCATGTTAGTCTTCATTCAGTATTAAAATGTATAATTTATACTATTTATTAAACTATCAATTTTAAAATTATTATATTAATTAATTATGTTAGCCTTATAAAGTTTACTTATTTACGAACGCTAAAATGATTCACATATCTGTATTGAGATTTATTTTATTAAAATAGTACCTTTTGAGATATTCAGCATAAAATATACCATTTAAATTTTATGCTTTTAAAGTATTAAATTTTAAAAGTACTTAAGATTTTGCTAAAATAATTAAGATTTTGCTATATCTGATTTTTGTATAAACTAAGCTTCAAGTATTGCTACTAGAAAATAAATCTTCCATTTTTTTCAAAAATCTTATAAAACAATCATGTAAGCATTGGAAAACTGCCTGGTGGTCTTTTCAAAGAGTAATTATTTTGAGGGCGCCATATAGGAAAGAACTTTTCTCACATGTTCACTTTTTCTTACAATTGTTAAGGAGGAATTTTATTTTTAGAATTTACTGAAGTTTTTTTAATTTACCTTTTAGTTCAAGCGCATAAGGGAATACATTTTAATCCCAAATTATACTATAGTTCTTCATAGAACCTGCCTAAAAATTCATGTTCTAAGAAGAACCAAAGTATGCAATTAAAATTGACTTTTTAATTTGAGAGATCATCCTTTCATTGATCTTATTAAGCCATAATGAAATGTTGTTAATGAAATTTATTAACTTCAAAATGAAATAAATATGCTTAAAATGCAAAATTTTTATCAGGCAATCACATTTACTCTTTTTTACAGACTTATTTTTATCTAAAATATCAGCTTTATTATTTTTATATGGAAATTAAAACCAATAAATAGTTTTCAAAGTTTTAAATTAGCATTTTTATAGAAAAGACCATTTTAACAAGCTAACATTGTCATTTACAGGAAATTATATTTTACAGAAGTTCTATCAAAAAAATTCAAACTTTATATTTTATTTTAAGCATTTCATAGTTATGATCTTTTATCATCGAATTTCTTTTAATTCCTGGTAATGTAACAAAGTGTTATAAAGAGCTACTTAAGAGAATTGCACCTAACTAACTTAACCATCCATTACTTCACGCTTCGTTAGTAAAGCAAATGTTAAGGAAAGATATCGATGGCATATGTGAATGACTTTGAACAATTTTTAAAAAAGATGTGATATTAAATTTCACTATGCATTTATTATTGTGGATGCATGTTAACAGCAAATTATCGATTCAAAACTGGTTAAAATTTCAGATCTCTTTCAAGCCATCACAAAATCTAAATAGAATGGGTTAAATTTCTCTAATTTTCCTTTTTATTTGGGTGTGAAACATGAGCTGTATTCTAGTTAGAGCAAAAAAACAAAAAGAATTATAATCAACGCTGTGAATCATCGGTTGTTAGTGTAAAGAACCTACATTTACGAGGATCTGAAGAAGAAGCATCTGGGATTGCAAGATTTAAAAAAAAAAAATTAGGAAAATAACACGATGCGCGTATGAAAAATGTTGAGTATAAGAGGAATTAAGCAATTTGCAATGCAGTTGAATCATCCTGTAAAAATAAATGCCTTCAAGTAAGTAGATAAGCTATTTTTAATCTCTTTTTTTATGGTTAAATTATTTTTTAAAAAATAATGGGAATGAAAATGTATATTGCACTATCAGTACATTAAGTAGAACTTAAAAACGAATACATAATTTTTAATGTTCAGAAAAAAAAATTTAAAAATGATTACGGGAAATTAGTTTTTAAAAAGACTATTCAATAAAAGAAATAAGATTACATGCAACTATTTTAGTTAAAATCTTAATCATTACAAATATTTTATAAACATGTATTTTATTAACAAATGATAATATAATCTTTTATCCTTTTTCCAATAAATAATTTTGTGCAAAAAATTAAGAAATAACTACTTTGCTAATATTTTTTTTATCTAAAATCAAACTAAAATGCCTTTGTTATGTAGAGGACAAAGTGGAATTTCCATCTCAGGAGTGACATATCAAAATTTCATAAGGCAACTAGTCGTGAAAAATTTTAAATATTTTTCTAAAAATAATACATATTTGCTAATTTTATCTCACACAAAAAATTAAAGATAAAATTAAAATGATTAATTTCAAAAATAGCTGTTAATTTTTGGAATACAATATAAAAAAATACATACGACAAAGTAATTTTATTCTAAAAAAATTAAGTATTATTTTTTATTAAATAAAAAATAAGTTTTATGAAATATAAAAAATAAGCTTTATTTTTTATTTATTCATTTAAATGTAATAAAGGCAGTTTCATTTTAAAGTTTTACAACATGTTATTACGATTATTATGCAAACAAGGTGATAAATAATGTAATTTTTAAGATCGAGAAATATTTACCATCTTTCGTAAATTGATTTATAATAAATTATAAGACATGATATGAAATTCATTGTTAAAAATATTGAATCAGTTAAAAATTACATACATTCTAATTATTGTAATTATAGGTAAATTATATTAATGTTTTAATTTACTTAAATATATATTTAATAATTACTGTCTTTGCAGTGCTTTTAGACATACTAATTCAAAATGTTCTAAGTAGTTTTTTTCAAACTAAACTATACTGTATTGTTTAATATTATTCAAATTATAATGGCTATTCTAAATATACTTGTTCTGATACTAGAATTTCTTCGAATGACAAAAATTTTCGAATAAAATATAACATTTTGCTGAAAATTTTAGAAAAATATTCAAAAATTCAAAATTGTGAAATATTATTAAAAATGAAATTGTTTGTCTTATTGGAAACTATTTCCTGAAGTAAATTTGAAAACAGAGTAAAGTAATATTTTAATTATGCATAGATGGATAGTTGACATCGTTTGATCGATAGTTTATAATCAATTTAACTTCCCTACAAATATTGGAGAAAACGTAATTCAAATTATCAATTTCATTTTTACAATTTCATTATTCAAATTATCAATTTCATTTGTATTTTAAACACATCTCCTTATTATTTTTTACACTAATATATATATTCAGTAATTTTATAACAATTATTTTAAAAGAATAATTTCTTCAAACTCTGAATCATGCGTTAATTGTTCACATTAAAACTATATTCAATTTTCTTAAAGAATAATTTTCTGAAACGTATATGTTCATGTTAGATAACAGGAATGTCATTATTCGAGTTGATGAGAATGAAATACCACAGAAATAGTTAAAATTAAAGTAATTTAAAAATGATATTTAAAATAGCAATTCTATAAACTACAAGAATATGCAACAATAGAAACTTATGTTAATCTAAAAAATGTCTTTAAAACTATTCGATTCTCACAGTAGTTTGAAGCAAACTTTATACATTTGATCATAATAGTTTTTCCTTTATCATATCAAAAGTTTAAAAAGAATTCAGTTATTGTCACAATTAGTAATATATGCTTACTTATTATATAAATGTGAAACCATTATCTCAATGGCATTAGCTTCAGTGTTCTTCATGTACAATTCGCTGCAGGTTTTGTCGGTAATTCTGTGCAATTTAAACTGTACCGAACTTGTCTATCTCAATTTGTTCAATCTTAACAACATAAAAAATATGTTGTTTGGCATCGGCATGTTTGCTTGAATATAAAATTACTTATCTTTACTGTAATTAATTACATTTTTCTTGTTATAATAAATCTTATCGTTTTCTTTTAAGGGTAAATCTAATTGATTCACGAATTTCCTTAATCATATTTCTTCTTTTGTTAAATATTTTAAAGAAACACACTTAAATTCAACCACTAAGAAATCTGCAGACAACATTTATTTAGCCATGTCATTTAAACTTCAATGAAAGCGAATGCTAATTTTCAGTTATAAGGTCAGTCAGCGTAATCTGCATTGAAATAACATAAAATTTGATTAGATTTTGTTTCAGAGAACATTAGCTCATTATTTGGAGGGACGTGTTAAGTATCATGAAACATTTAGCTCGAAACGAGAATATGTTTAATACATTAGAGAAAAATTGCCTCAGAATCCAATAATAAACACCATAACCATAAGTCGAATCTTCTTATCTGTCTATAGCAAAGTTTGTATAATTCTCAAATACATTTCTTTATTGCCATGGTTTGGGTTTTAGACTTGAATAGGTTATAAATTTTCCTTATCGAAAAGTTTTATGTATTTTGAAAACATTTTCAATGTGTAAATGTAAACTAACAAATAAATATCCCTTTTATCAAACCCGTGAAATCAATTCACAAGCAAGATTTCAATTTAACTATGTTTTTTATGACAAAAGTTGAGATAATTTAATCTTTGTCATTAACTTATTGACACTTAAAGCCAATTTGAGAAATGATTTACCTGAATTTTTATAATAAGCTCTGTGGCCAACTAAATAAATTCTGTGAAAATTTATCCAAACATATCTCTACATCGATTAAATTTCCCTCGGATTTAAGAAATCACTCATGATATCCCGACTATTTTTATTCAATTACTACAATAAATAAATAAATAGTGGTAGTAGATTCCTCTTGAAGTCGACTTCATGTGATGTAATATCATTATAATCATCAACTTACTGCATTTCATAATCTTCCTATGTTATATGTGGTAGATTTTAAATGGTGCTTATACGAGTTTAAAATTATAAATAATTTGTTATAAATACATAATTTATATAAATAAAGGTACCCTTACCATAAGCGTTTTCTTCGAAAATAAAAAATGTATTTTATTCAGGACTTGTGATTAACTGCTGTTAAATATGATAAAATCGAAGGAAATGTCAATGGTAAACTTCCGTTTTTGAAATCTTTAATATTAACAAAAGTTATAAATATTAACACAAAGTTATAAATATTAATAGTACACGAAAGTTATCTTTAATATTATAAGTAGTTATAAAAATAATTAAATATAACATATAAATAGGACTTTAAATTACATAATACAATATAAATATGTAATTTAAAGCCCTAATTTTCAATTACATATTTAAATTAATATTGATTATTATTAAAAGGAAAATTTGATCGTAATAACTAAATTTAATTATTATAATTTCATAGAAATAAATAAAGTAAGTGCAATAAGGGTTCTTTATCTCATATTGCACTCTGTTTATTTCTGTAAAGTTGTTATAAACACTCTGATCTTTTAATAATTTTATGTGCAATTTTAAATGATTAAATGAGTCATATTTTAACATTGATCACACATTATAATATATAACACATAATAGCAGTCCTTCACACATGATAATTTTGAAACGTTTACTAAATTATGATAATATGTTCATCAACATGTATACATTATATGTATCACTAATGTTATTAATATGTATCACACTAATCTGAAAGAAACTCGTCTGAGGTAATCTTTTTCATAAATATGGACATAGTAAGTTACTGATTTTAAATTTTTTAGTAGTTTTAAATGTTTGTATGAAGTTGTTTTGTAAATTTAATAATCCAGTAATAATAAATTTCTGAGTAATGAATACATAAATTTGTTGACAATTAAAGTATATGCACAATTTAATTTCTCAGAATGACAGACATTCTAATCAAAAAATTAAATTGCAGGAAAAATTCAAAATTTTTTGAGCATTTTGCATAATCTTTTAAACAATCCATTGATTTATATCACGAGGGAGCAAAAATTTTGTTTAACTGTATTGAAACTTCTTTAGTAAAAATTAAACAGTAACCAATAAATGGTATAATGTGTGAATATTTACTTTTCATGCATTTTATAAATAATTAAATATTATCATTACATATATAAAAAACTAATTAGCAACCATTAAATGGTAGAATGTGTGGATAATTACTTTTCATGCATTTTATAAATAATTAAATATTATAAAATGTTCATGAATAAAAGGATTAATTCATGCACATTATTTCTTAAATGATTGAAACATTATGAGAAAAATAATCGAACAAATTAAATTTTGAATACATTCTATAAACATCCAAATTTCTATAGTTTGATTGTTCATTTTATATTGTGCTTCACTATTGCAAAAGTATAAATTAAGAACATAACACACTGATTTCACTCTACGAGACGAATGAAAGCGTATACTAACCTTAGTTTCATAAGAGATTAATTAGTAATTTCGCAATGTCACAAATGGATGACTATCTTATCATATATATATATAAATTAAATATCTTTTATACATTAACGCAAAATGTTTTGCGCATTTAATGTTTCTGAATCAACTGAATTAAAAATGGTGATGCCGATGAAAATATTAATTAGCCTCTAAAATTAGCTTTACATTCAAAGCTATCATTTTTAAAAATAATTAACTTTAAATTAAGGTAAATATATATTTTAACAAAAATACAACTACAAGTTACATAAATTATTAACTTCTGGAGCCCTCATTTCTAAACATATTTTGAAACATTTTTCCCTTTAATATTCATAAATCATTTCTTCAAATGGAAATTCTTTTCAACATCTTTCTGTTTTCTTTCTGTGGAGAAAATATTTCTGCGACCTAAGCGATTTATTTTACGGTTTTGTAATATATATAACTTGTCTTTCAAAAACCAGCAAAATAAATTCTTTTGCGTGCATCAGTCTTCTTTATCGTCTGAAATTATTTTGCTTATTCTTTGTAAAAAATTTACTTATCCTCATAAAAAATTACTAACGGAAATATGGTATGGCCTTCTAAAAATCAATTTATCTAAAGGAATATTTGACCATAACAAATAAAAATTTTTGAAGTTATTTCTAGCGTTAAAAAGTAAATTTTTCATATAGATGGATATTTGATTTTTAGCTGTTTTTGTCCTTGAAAAGTAATCAGCATGCATTTAAATTAATGTATTTTTTTAGTAAAATGTTCTTCACAGTTAAGTATAATTTTAAAGCATTAATAAATGTGCATTAATCATATTTATTAATGCTTTAAATACTAAAATAACATAATAACTAATAACATAAAATGAGCAGAACAAATTCGTTCTTTATTGGTCAGAAAAATTTATAAACTTTTCAATATTTTATTCTAGTTCTACTAAAACTATTTGTAACGTTGAAAATTGCAGTGAAAACAATTTATATTGATCCGGCTTTCAAAAATATTTCTGTAAATGAATTTTCTAAAAGTGTAGTTTTATAAAACTCTGGAACATATAGTTAATAAATTTGTAATTAAAAATATTTGTATTGTTCTAAATTTACATGTTTTCTAATATAATCTTTCTTTAAGAAATTTTCAATATGAGTGCATTATTTCAAAGTAAATAATGCGTTATTTATATTATTACGTAAAATTTTCTTCACACAATTAGTATGAAATAATCACAATGCAAATGATTGGTATTTATATATAAAAAATGTCATTGTATTTTTTAAACTCGATTTTTTAGTTTATTCAAGAATGAAAATAACGTAAAACATTTATGTTATTTCTTATCGAAAGTAAAACTTACTATTTGTTATATAATTAGCTATTGAGCAATATTTGTTCAAATAAATTACAAATAGGAAAAAAAATCAAATCAGGTTTTACGATTTTATTATTGATTTTTCGAAGTACTATATTTTATTGTCAATTTAAAAATCTGTTAAGAAATATTTTAAAAATGCAGAATTTCCATTTAGTTTTGCTATTATTTTCAAATTTCTTAGCGTAAAAAGCGCTAGAGAAAAATCTCTGTTGAAATTTCAAATATTATTTTAACAATTTATTATGAATTTAAAATACGAAAAAATTTTCTTCTCTTAAAATAAATCTAAATGAAACTCAAGGTACGAAAATTAAAAAAATATGCAATCTGAAACAACTAGCTCTTAATACTCACCACTGAACAGAAAAAAGCTACCAAGTAAATACCTCCTATTTGAAAACATTTCTACGTCAGAGTTAGATATCCCTTTTACAATGTTTTTTTTTTAATTCTAGAATGTTGTTTTTCTTGTGTCAATTTCACGATAAAAAGAGATTAATTGTATGATTGATTCTTTCTCGGGCTTTTTATGAAGAGCTGTTGGCGTGACACTGAATGTCACAGTGACATCTAACGAGGTGGTTGTGGAAATCATATCGAATTCTAAGTTAGTTTACTTCATTATAGCATGCAGAATCTGTTGAATTCTTTTTTTAATTGCAATGAAATGCGTCTCACCATATTTTTAAGACTACGATTAATTTTTTTGCTATAAAATTCTTTTTAATGACTTACTTACATTTCTTAGCTGTTTTCTAGAGAATTGAGATCAACATCTGATGAGGATATTTTACAAAATTTCGTTAAAAAAGCATATTTACTTTAAATTTACGTTCCACTGAGATTCCCAGTGCATGGACTTCATGCTCATTACCATACAAAGTAATGCACCAAGGGAAAAAATTTTTGACTCTTGGAGAAACCTGGCACTAAGACAAATGTCAAGCAGATATGCAAATGAGTTAGATTACATTGTAAGTATCTTATACGTAATGCCAGCAGAGGGCGTTTAAGTGCACATTTCCCGAAAACAAGCTTCGGGGATTTTCATCTGTAGCTTATAGGTTACAGAAGGAGAGATTTTATAAAAGTAATATTACATTGCTATCAAAATCAAATTGATGGACTATAGAAATTTTAGCGAGTAATAATCAACAGAATAAACTCAAAATTGTGATGAATCATGGAACTAGATCATTGTCCAAATCTCCTTGATATTACGGGTTTGAGTTGTTGGAAACAGAAGATGAAAAGATTTGCACTCAAAATACTGTCAGAACTTTTATCGCTCATTATTATCAACAAAAATATACACAGTTACATCATTTCCTATTATTAAAAGTCATTAAAATAACAAACTTGAATGATTATAGGAGTTTCTAGTTAAATAATGTTTGATAATGCGATGTCCATAATGTGTGCTTGGATCATGTCTGTAATTTTTTAATAGTAAAGAAATTTTTTTTAATTAATGGGAGAAGCAAGTTTTTCCTGATTAAAATAAACTGAAAATTGAAAAGACACGTTTTACTCATCAAAATATTCATTTTGATTTAAAATAAACTAAATAGGGTTTGACTTGTTTTTCTGAATTATTTCTGTGATATTAAATATGATTTGACGTGTTAATTAGGAATTATTTAAAACAAATGCAGATCACTTTTGCTGATTTGTCACAAATAGAATTGCTTTTTTGTGCACTCTCGTAATATATTATGTTTTCATATAAAATATCTAATTAGTATATTGCTTGAAAATTAAAGTTAGCGTTTCTTATTGAATTTAACTATTTTTATCACTTTATTTGTATATCTACGATGCAAATAAAAAAGTATGCTATCATAAAGAATTAAAGTTTTATAACTTTCTCATAAATTTTCTGTAAAATTTATTATTTTTTAATTAGTACCTAATATTTATTTAAGCATTACAAGCATAGATTAATATTTTTGTAAAAAAGGAGAAAAATGTTTTAAATTTGAACAAATTATCATATTGTTTCATAAACTTTTTTAATCTGTATAAAAATTTCTTTTTTTCTTATATTTGCTGTGAAATAAAGAGTGAAAAAACTTCATTTTTAAATTAAATATAATATAAATAAATGCTTTTTTAAAAGTTTAAGTTTACTTCTAAACATTAGGATTTGACAATTGCTTTAAATAACTCCGACATTTTATCGATCCTTATTCGGATTTCAATGAATTTCTTGTGTTAAATGAGAAAAATATATACTTCTGCCATCGTTTGATGATCGTAAAAATTTAGTTCATTTTTTTATACAAAAACAATTTATAAATTATTACAAGTAAGGTATTTATTATTCATTATTACTACCTTATCTTACAAAATTTATTTTACATGAATTGTTGATTGTTTGAATTAGTTAACAAGAGTTTGTAGAATCAAGTCTCTTTTTCAAAATATTTTTAAAACTGTGTCAACTTGTAGACTCTGGTTGAAATTTTGTAAACAGCACATAGATAAAATTCCAGAAAAAAACTTTATTTGTATTTCGTCTTCTAATTACATCAAACAACTGCCAGAAAGAAAAATGAAAAAAGCTTCTAAAGTAAATATATGTCTTCTTCACTAAAGTAACTATAGTTGATGACGGGATTGTGGAATATTTAAGCTAAGAAAAAAAGTCTTATTCACTTCTTCACTTAACTTTGTGAGTCTCTCGCTACTTCGCAGAAATAAAGTATTTATTCAAAGAACATGCAAAAAGAGCTCTTATTCTTCCCCTTCACACTCCCACCTCATTTTGCTCATGGCGCAATTTGGCACCAATGTCTAACCTCGGTCCCTCTGATACCCTTTGCAAGCACTGCCAAATGTTTTCTGGTTTTACTTATGCGTCAAAGTTTGCCAAAGAGAACCATGCATGCAAAAAGAATTCCAGCTTGGAATGCTGGAGTTGGTTAATCACGATAATTGTGGTCTAGTGTAGACAGTGACGTTTCCAATCTCTTACTGTTCTCTAAAAATTTGAAAGTTGCTTAAACAGGTTTAGAAATTACAGCTGCACATTCGTCTTTAGATATTTATGTATTGCTATAGCATTGCAATGAGTTAGGAAAGAATTATATTTGAAACTTGATATATTTTATTTCTTCGTTTCATTAGAATTTTTATTAACTTATAAATATATATTTTTATTTAAAAATTGAAATATTTTAATTTAGATAAGTAAAAAAAAAATTCATTGAAAACTGAGCTTTAAAAATGATATGCTTACTTGAAAATTTTAGCAAAGTTTTTTTTTAAATTTTAAAATAATCAAATTTTAAGTTTTTAAATTCAAAAAATAAAAATAATTAAATTAAAAATTTTTTGAATTTTTTTAAATTTCTCAGATATTTTATTTGAATTAGTAAAAATATTTTTATATTATATATTCTCAGTCAAGATAATAAATTTTAATAATTTTTTAAAACAGACAAATTTTCAAATATGTTTTAAAAAAGTGAACAAAATTATAGAATATGCGTACAAAGTTTGAATAAATTTAGAGTAAGATATTACCAATTATTTCAAAGGATAATTATTTCATACTTAGATAATATACAATTGTAACTTATTGAAATTCGATATCCTATTTACCTTCATTCATCATCTTTACAATTAACGCTTAATTTTAGAAGAAATTTAAAAACATTTTTTTGAAATTACACAATCTCATCAAGTAATATTGTATTCATAAAGCAATATAGGTTGCTCTTTGCATCTATAAAATTATACGTTTGTACATTGAATTTTAAAGATATTTAAAGAATAATCAAGTTATTAGACATGTTAAATAATATTTTCAATGTATCATTTTGATATTAGCAATGAAGATCTTTTTTTATTGAAATGTTTTATTTAAAGGTCTAATATGTACTAAAACCAAAATTTAAAAATCGTTAGAGATTCGAGATCTTTCAACCCAAGCATTAGTAATAAAATAATTTATTTGTAACTATCCCAACGTAATCCCTGATAATTCTAAATACACCCGATATTAGAAAATAGTGAAATATTACTCATACAGATAGATTGTTCAACAAGCATCAAAAACATATTTTCCTATTTTGAGAAAAATCTTTGCATATCTCTTGTTGAGAACATACACTCAAAAATAATATATCAACAGTACTTAAAAAGATATCACATATTTCAATGAAAATAACAGTTTGTCTTATCAGCTGCCTGTAATTCCTTGAGGATTGTCTTAAAGAATTAACTTCTCATTAAAATTGTTAAATATCCTGTGTACCTCAAGAATAAATAATTCATTTTAATTTATTAAAAAAAACATTTGCTGTTCATTTTTATACATCCATCATTAACAAATCCTTCCTTTCATTTTATGAAAATGTGTGTTTTTTATCTTTAAAATTCATAAGTAAACTTTACCGAAAACAAAATTAGACATATTGAGAACTACAGAAATGTTTGAACGGTTCTACGTGTTCATACACACAGAAACGTAGTTTACTTGGTTATTTTTCAGTATGTTGAAACGTTGACACTTTTGAGCTTCTAAAATATATCTTAGTTTATATAGTAAATAATGAGTAAAGTGTAAGTTATTTACTATGTAAACTTCACATTTTATAAAATTTAAAATAAATAAAGCAAAAAAATATCATGAATTTTAGTAAAAGCTGCTACTGAATGGAATTCTCAATTCAAGCAAAAGGTTTTTAATTAATAATAAGCTTAAAATCTTTTTAAACTAAGAAAATATTTAATAAAATATATATAGCCCTATTTCGCACAGATATTTTCCATAACATGAATCTCATAGAATATGTCTTAACCGAAAACAAAATCACCCAACAAATTACAGTATAAAATATTTATAAGAATTTTTTTACTTTCAATATTGAAATTTCATAAAATTTAAGCTTTAATATTTTTATTTCGTCTAATTTTTATGAAATGAAAATACTGAATATTTCTAAATAATTGTAAGAAAATCCCTCGAAAGAAGATGAATATTATCAATCAGAGAAGGCAATATTTTAAATTTCTAACTGTCATTTTTTATGAAATATATAAAAATGTATAAAAATTAAAATTTTCGGATATAATTATTTTTAATAATTGCAAGAGACAAAACACCAATATAGATTGTATAAATTTTTAACCAATTTGAATTTTTGTTATTTTTAAGAAAATACACTTGATTTGAACTTAAATATAGTATGAATGCATTCTTATTTTTTACTGAAATTAAATGTGCCTAGTAACATTTAGACACTTTTATTATGTGTAGTTGTACAGCGCTAATTTGCCAATGTAATATAAGACAAATTAATATTAAACTTATAATTTCAATAGATCTAGTTTTATTAGGCTTAAACCAGGTTAAGGCTTATGATGAAAAAGGGGAAATACAGTTTTTAGACTCAAAAATAGCTTCTTATAAATTTAAAACAAAATTAAGATGTAGTAAAAAATAATGCAATAAAAATAGAAGCATACAGTTATCATTTACAGTCTTTTAATTACTTTTACTTTAAAGTATCTTTTTTATTTTGAAAATTACAACAAAAGAAAAAAACTGTTCTTTTAAAACTAATTCCTCATAGCTAAAACCTTAATGAAACAGTTTCCAAAATAGCTTTATAAAGCCCTCTTTTCATTTATATACATTCCATGTCAATAAACATATGAAAGTTCCATAAATATAGATTCCACGTCAATAAAAAACGAGGAATGTTCCATAAATATTAATTCTTCGTCTATGAAAAGATTGAAAGTCCATAAAATAAGTGGGCACTATAGCTTTATTGAAAATTTAATTCCAGTTACTGCAATCAGGTTTTTATGATGAAAGCTAAACACTAAATATGATTAGTACTTTTTCCTTATATTTATCATTTTCTTAAATAAGTTATTAATTTACGACGTAAACATCCTCGGTTATTTAGAAACATTTTCTTGATAGTTTCGTGAAATAACAGTATAACAGAATAAATATTCTTCCGTAACTAAATTTATTTCCTCGCTGTTTAGATAACCGAGTTTTTCCGCTTTGCTGCTCTTCTTTTACGGACTCAGCTTTCCGTCGCTCACTAATTAATTCTGAATTAACCCTTTATAGGATGTCTCTTGGCGTATTTTTAACTCGTTTAATATTTATCGAAGCGTATGAAAAGCTCTTTTTCATATTATATTTAGTCATTTTACTGGTATTTATAGGAAATCATTTATCTTATTAACTAAAACTGCATTTTTAAAGTAAATACTAAACTAGTTTAATTTCATTTCTAAGCAAACTATGGGATGCTTTTAAATATATAGATATTACTATATTGCCTGTAGTTTATATTTCATAAATAAAAATAATTTACTACATTTATAACTCAAAACATAGGGAATGTTTTTATTCTATAAATAATAATTTGGTATTTATGAAACAATTGAAAGCTGTTTACACATTTTTCAAATCGAAATAGCAATGTGAAAGCTAATTTCATTTATCTACCAAATAAAAAATTTTTGTTTGTTGCAACTTTTACGCAGGTAAATAAAATACTAATATTTGGAAATTCTCTTCGATGATGTATATCAGTTTACTTGTGCTAATGTTTAAAAGAAAAATATGGCGTGATAGAACATAAAGAGGTGATCAACATTTTATTTGTAATCCCTTCATTGCGGTTAACGAGTTATACTAGAAAAAAATTGAAGCGATTTTAATTACTAAACTTATTATATGTTGAAGCTGTGGTACTAACTTGAAGTTAATCTTTTGAATTGAAAGACATTTAAAAAAATTTTTTATTAATGCTTTGTAATGCCTAATACAGGGTGACAACTTTATCCTGTTGACAAAAAATATAGTATTAAACTAAAACATGTAATTTATTTTCCAAAAACGAACTTTACTTAAGTCATTTGTTACTCAGATACAGCATATTTAAGTATTTTTAAAATGGCTCCCCTTGGGCATCGATACAGAGCCTTAAATGTCGCATAACATTTTCTGCAATGGGCCGCAGTTCATCAAGTGTTAATTTAGCCCATTCCATCTTAAGAGTAGCCTTTAGGTATTCCAAACCTAGATGTGGCTTAGAGCATACTCTTAATTGCAGAATAGTCCACTATGTTTAAGTCAGGTGAATAGGGAGGCCACATTCCCACAGGTATAAAATCTGGAAGATTTGACACCAGTCTTGCGTTGCTTTTGCTCTTCTCATAAGAAGGGGCAGAATCTTGTTGTAGTGTCCAGATACTGTTTTCAAAATGTTTTTGTGTCCAAGGAAGTAAAACCGACTGTAAAATCTCACTGCAGTACATGATCTTCATTTTGACGCATAATGAAAATTAAAGGAGTTTTTCCAGATTCACTAATGCCTCCTCAAACCATAACTAACTGTGGTTTTTGCCGACGTTTTTCTCTTATGGAAGTTTCAAGACGATCAGATGACCAGCAACGATCATTTTGTCGATTATAGGATTGTTCAATTGTGAAAAGTTTTTTGTCTGTGAAGATGAAATGCTTCCGTGCGCCTTTTGCGGACTTTCGAAGGAGAGCTCGACATCTTAGCAACCATGTACGCTTATTTTGCTCAGTTAGTTTCTGTACTTTTCGAAGTTTATATGGCTTAAGTCCAAGTTCTTCTTTTGCAATTTGTCTAACTGATTCTCTATTAACCCCTATTTCTTTATCTATGTTTCTCATTGAGTTTCTTGGATTTCTGTTAATTCGTTTCTTGATAATTTAGCGAATTTCATTTGTATTCACAGTTCTTTTTATTTTTGGTTTTCGGGGTCTATAACCGTCATGGCCAAGCTCCAAAAATCGTTTTATAGTACGTGATACCATTTGTCTGTGGATAATCAGCTTTCTGGTAATCTGATATTGCTTTAATCCAGCCTCAAATAAAGCAATT
Source organism: Latrodectus hesperus (assembly GCA_037975125.1). Lineage (NCBI taxonomy): Eukaryota > Metazoa > Arthropoda > Arachnida > Araneae > Theridiidae > Latrodectus > Latrodectus hesperus. The sequence goes on from CM075854.1 coordinate 35,682,675, forward strand.
ATTTGTCGTCGTTGGTTTGGCATATTATTTCAAACAAAAATAAGAACTACCTGTTTTTTACTAACATTAGGATTTCTTTAGCAAATGAAATTATTATAAAAAGTGGTGGACATGAAATAAACCAATCAAAAGCAGTACAATTTTGTCAACACAGTATAAAGATGTCACCATTTATATATGGTTAGGTTATTTATAGTATATGTTTTTTTATATGGCATATGTTGAGGAAGAAAATCGTAGAAGCTAGTCAAAGTGTAGTAGAATGAAATAGTTTCAATACACGTCATACATAAAATCACATTTAAAAGTGAAGATTTAAAAACTAAAAAAAATTGTGTAATGCAACAATAAAAAATTAACCAGTTTAAAAGCCATCCTTTATTACAAAAATACAGTCACTAAAATTATTTTTTAATTTATTTAAAATGGGCAATACTAACTCAATCCAAATAGATATAACTGCTTCACGATGAAATAGATTTTAGTTTCTTATGAATTTTTTTTTCGTTTCATCTACAACTAAATAATCATCGTTATTCTTGTAACAAAAGATTTAATCTATAAGCCCTATCCAAAGTAAAATTTAAATAGCTTAACGTAATAAAATGTGACTGCAATTCAATTTTATTAATAATATAAAGGCTTGGGAACACTAATTTATTTAGTAGGCGTAATTATTTGCAATTTTATATAGATTATTGACAATACAAAATTAATATTAAAAATATATATATATATATATATATATATATATATATATATATATAATGTTTTCTTAAGTTTTTATAAAGTATTGCCCGTGTAAAATATATAGGTTAAAAAATTTCTATATTTAATACTTCTGTGCTTTTGCAAATAAAACATTAATGACATCAGTGTTTATCAATTTGACAGTTCTAAAAAATTGTTCTTGAAAAAGTTACAATTATTTTTCACTTCATTAACTTCTTCATTAATTTTTTTCAAATATTCATAACGAATTCTTCTTTAGACGCGAGACACGAAATTACCAGATTTACCAAACATTAATAGGATAATTAATTACTGTTTTTATGGAACATACATTTCTACCTATTGATTTATAATGTAAATTATGGTAAGAAAAATATTTAAATATACTTTCTAAAAATATAGCAGCATCAAGATAATTTAAGAATTCATATCTAAAATGTTATCCTGAATTAGTGAATTAAAATTTATATTAATTTCAAAAAATTACTGAATCCTTTAACAAAGCTACTAATTAAAAATGCTTTTAGGATGATCGTTTCTTTTGAAGCACTATGCTTTCTTAAACTCTAAGTATAATAGATTGCATAAATAATGAAAATTATTAAATTTTGATATTTTTATGTGCATTAAATATATTACTTTGAACATTTTCTAAAAATAAATATATTTTGATTCCTTTCTACTTAATTACATGTTGCTTAATTTATTGCTCTTTGAGCAGAATATGGTAAATGGACATGCGATATATATTTTGTAAAATGCAAGTTTAGTAAAAATATTGCGAGAAACATAAAACTACGAAACATCTGGACGAAATCTAAATAAGTCTAAATTTTCATGTAATCAGATATAATAATTAGGTGAGTATTTCATCGAAATGATGTCTGATTAGAAGCACAAAAAATAAATAACGAAATAGGGTCTTTTACAATTTACATTGAAAATATTTTGTGTTTCTTTAGTTTGAATTAGAATACTAATTAAAAAAAGAGCGCTTACGCATTCTAGAATTCTTATTTTTAACTAATTGGAGTATATCCCTAATTACATTTGAATTCAAACGCGTTGTGCTATCTGAGAATGCTTACGATAATTATTTCTAAATGCTGACATTTTTAGTTAATGACTTTAGTTAGTTCTATCATGCTAAAAATTTAAGGAAGACTGCGAACATCAAATAAATACATATTTTTAAGAAATTAAGTTATTTTACTTTTTAAGTTGACAAAAAACATATTATATTTAAAAACAGTTACTTGATTTTGACAACTAATAAATTTTAGTATTCTTACAAAGCAAGTTTATTTTCTATATCATCATTAATTTAAATTTTTTAGGTTATTTAATAATATTTATCCCTTGTCTCACACACAATTCTAACTGTAATATGCTGTACAAATATGTTTTATGAAGCTTTTAAATTGCTCAGTTTGGAGTACTATAGATTATCGCAATATTTTATTTACGAAATATTAATTTAACTAAAAGTTACTTAATTTAAATGAAATATTAATGAACTTTTAGTTTCTCAGTTATTAAACTTTAGAGACATTTTTAACACAAATTTAATACCGAAGCATCCCTCATATTTTATTCATTTTTCAATTACAGTACTTATAAAAGTGGTTGTCTTTTAACATATATATTAAATGTTTCTGAAACTTTTTCAGTTGACTTGATGTTTTAATTCTTAGGTGGGATACAAATTTATTATTGTTTGCTACAGCTCATTGCTATTTCTGAGCTTCTGTTGGACGTAATAACCACCGAGCTGTCAGTTGAAATGAATATTTTAGGCTTTTATATAATATTTCTTTTATACTAAATTCCAAACACACGTTGAATCTATTTAAATAAAATTTATTAAAGCTTCATGATATGTGATTGTTGAAATCTTTAAGGAGCCTTTTTAATCACTATTAGTATAGTTTTCATATTATTTCTTTGTTTCATTTCTTAAATGTATATTTACAAGATTTTCTATAAATATATATGATTTTCTAATAATAATTAATAAGTGATCTGACAACTATTGTCTATTACTTAATATTCAAGTTCAATAATATTCTCTTTTTTCCTATTATAGGTTTTAAACTAATGTATTTTTAGGAATACTTTTAATCTCTTCTTACATACATCGAATATTTTTAAGCTTTGTTCATTTACTTAGTAAATTACTTTATTTTTTATCGTTTTTGTCAATTAATAATAATTAAATATTCTGACTTTTATTATTTATTTAGACCTAAGCCGTAAGAAAGATTAAAACATGCGTTTTACCTTAATTTTTTTACTTTTTTATTGCCCTACATTATAACGGCAAAAATTTAAGAATGAATTTTTGAAAGTTTATGCTTGAATTATTTTATTCTAGTATTACATGCTTTTTGAAGCGATATACTTTCAAAAATGTTTTCCTCGAATTCTTTTATTTCAAAATTATTTATTTTCTGCCCTGTTACTATCTTTGAAAACGTTATTTTTATAAAAATCAATTGTTTTTACAGCAATATAATCGCACAATCAAAACTATCATTTGTAAAATACGCATTCTTGTTACATAATTGTACGAAATAAAGGGTGTGAATTAGTTTTTTAATCATTCAAAATTCTTTTCTTCATATACCATTTTGAGTCTATTAGAGGTAACTACTATACCATTTTGAATGTTGTTAATATGCATTATTGTAAATAAACTTTCATAAAAGCTCTTTGTTCCCATAATCATTTAATACACAGACAGATTTAATTTTTATGCTTTAATTTCGCATGTGTAGGTATATTAAATTTAACAAGTTAACTTGTAATGTATTTTAGATAATGTTTTGTTTAAATTCTACAAATATTTTCCAGCTTTTACTGAATTTACAAGTATGCAAATATTATTCGATTTACGTTTCATACTTTCATGTTTACAAAACCACGAAGATGTTTTAAAGTTTGTCAATTTAATTATTATTAACGTTATGTGCAGTGAATAACGTTCTGGTCGATTTAAAGATACATAAATTTTTGCTTTGATGCATTCAACGACTATAAATATACTTGTTTCTAATACTATAAATTTTCTATAAATACTTGTTGATGTTTATAATGCTCCTTAACTAACAATCAATATAGGATTTGATATCATTAAAATCATTCTTCACAAAATACTTTTTAAACGCTTTAATTTATATGTGTTTAGTAATGTATAAATCGTAATTTCCAAGATAAATTACGAAAATTAAACCTTCAAAAAAATTATTTTTTCTAAATTTGGAAAATTACAATCATGTTATGTAGCTACGAAAAAATTTGTAAAAATTACAGAGTATGACACATCCCACTTGTAAAGTAAATATTCGAACATTTTTAAGTGAATCAACATCCATTAACAGCAATGAATGATCGTTTACTCCGTTAATACATTTGAGGGTTCTCGACAAGGAACGTACACATATAATCAATCATTTTAGGAAACTTCCAATTTTTTAACAAAACTTTCGCATAAAAAGGTTAACTACATTTAGTGCATAAAATCCGGATTTAAAAGAAAGCAAATTACTAGTTTTATAAAATGTATTATATATTAAATGATATACAAATACAATGTTTTTTATTCATATTCATTCATAAGTAATTACTAATGAATTTTTAATAATTGCATATTATACGCGAATTGCATGTAATAAATTTTTGTGAGAAGTTATATTTTAAAGAAGCACGTATTTTATTTCCATTATATATTCCGATTGATATTAAAAAAGAAATTAATAAACATTGGAAATAAAACAAAAATAAAATCATTTTTAGCTGTCATTGTATTGAAAAATTTTACAAATCCTTCATTTTTAACTCAGTTTGTATCGAATTTCGTTGATAAATATCAGAAAATAATTATTGTAAGTAAAATAACAATAAAACCATTTATATCAACATAATGAAAAATCACATAAATCGTTTTTTTATATGTATCTGTTTTTATTGGTATGCATACTTTTTCAAACCAATAATGGCTCATCCATTTTAGAAAACTAAATTAATAGCCTCCTCTACTAGCACAGTAATATCAATTAAAACTTATATTCTCTTTCACGAATATAACCATTAACCAAAGAACATTAAATATTCATTCACTAAAGTATTTTTTATAAGGGTTCTAAAAATAGCGGATCGATATCTGAGTACTAATTACTCTGACTTTATAAATCTAAATATTCAATAATGGGTACTAAATGAACAACATATTCTGCTTCAATAAATTTGAATACAGAATGGACAGATAATGGCTTCTATCAATTAGAAAGGAATATGAAGATCAATGCTCGTAAAGGAGCCTTACAGGGGGAGACTCCCTTTACGACGCTTCAGTAAACAGAGCTCTTTTCAAAAAGGAATAATTTCTTTCGCGTTACTCCCTTATGTACAACAGCAAATAATAGATTTCTTGACATAACAAATAATACATTTCTTGAATTCTTACATTAATCTCTTGCTGAGGAAGAATAATGGTAAGTTCTTAATTCTATTTCAAGACGTATTATATTGATCGCTGCTGTTTTCCATTCTAAAATATGAAATGAGCGTCATTTTATAAATAAATAAGTATGACTCATGGATATTTTTCAATGCAAGAAAAGTGTCATTATGGATAAAATAGATAATTTTAAATACATCCCCTCCATTTACGCTTAATATGTGACTTGTAAATTAGAATGCTGTTACTTTTATTTAGAACGAATCTCTCATTTTAAGTTGGTGTTATTATTATTTGTTGAAATTAATTACATAAGTTATACAAATTTTCTTATTATATGTGGTCACGTTAGCTTGGTTGTTAAAGGTTTTTAACTCGGGATTAGACAGTGATTGGTTTGATTCGGATTATTTTGTGATATCCTAAAGTTCCTCATTTGTTGTGATTTCAAGCATGAAGTTTAATGTTTTCTTAAAACATTATTATACGCAATTGTAATAAGTTCATAAACTGTAACATCAGTAATCAAAGCTATGCGATGCTATTTACAAATCATTCTTTTAATATACTAAATTGAACGTTGAAATTCCTTCGTAAATAATCTAATTATACTATTCAACTACACATTAAAAATTTTAAGCAAATTTTATTTTAGTTGAAAACAATATGGCGCGAATGAAACAAATTACGTTTTATCATGTCATTGTTCTTGCTGGGTTCTTCTATTTGGCAATTTGCCCTTGCAATAAACAGATTTGATTATGTACCTAAATGGTATTAATTTTATAGCATCTGATTATTTACGCTTTCCGTTTGATCAATTTTTAAAATTCACACGTTACAAGTATCTTTTTAAAATCAATATTTTGCTCCCCATAACTGCATGTGCCTTGATTGGCACTTAAGTAACACTAAAACAACTACTCATCATGTGTCTTCACTGCTTGTGCACATGCATCTTCATAATATCATAGTATATTGCATTTAAAGTTGGGTGTAAACGACATTTCTATAAATATAATCTATAGACATCCATAACCAGGTTATACGTTTCAGGGCCAGATACGGCGAAACATGCTGGTGAAACAACAACAACCAGTTAATGATATCATAAAGATAAAAAGTTGAGTAAATAAAAGTCCATAATTTGTAACTGCATTTCATGTGAAGAATCTAATTTTCATATCATATATTTTATACATTGGTGTGCAAAATCTAAATAATAGGACTTTTTTGCAATAACTCCATGACAAATAATCTGCGAGATGAAATTCAGATATGAGAGACATCATTTTGTATTTAAACGACGACATAGCTTAGTTGCACAAAAAATACAATGCATATAGTATGGAACCAAACATGAAAAGGCTTGAACACATAGTATCGTTACGCACAGTTGTCTTTTCAATAAAAATAATAACAAGGAGATGTTCCTTAGGATGGCGTATTTCCTTCCTTGTTGCAATGGTTACTCCAGTTTTTGTGCTCCTTACACCTCTCTAAAGGGTAGCGCCGATGGCTAGCTTTTAAAGGGAGGGCTCAGATCAGCTTTCTGAAGGCATCTGGACACAGTAAACTGCAATACTTGTCGTCTTATTGCTCAACAACAGCGCTTGTTTATTGGTATTGATCCCTTTTTACCTGCAGAAAGATATATCGGTCACCCACCGCAGTTTTTTCTAGGGCGGACACCAGCAACTTTTCTAATAGGTGTTCCTTTTGTTTGAAAAACTTTCCAAGTGCGCGAAATGACACTTTTGTTGATTCTAAGCTCTTCAGATACATTGTTCGTACTACGTCTCTCCTCCAGCTTTCCAATCATTCTTCCATGCGCGAAGTCTTTCGGGTGATTTCATCTAGCCATATTTCATGGAAGAACTTACTCTCCCTTGTAGTGAATATCTTTATTAGCGCCTCTTTGTCGTTTTTTATTGTAATCTTAACCTGCGCACTCAGACTACATTAGTTTTGTGTTCGTTTACGTCGCTTGTTCCTGACATTTGCAAAAACATGACCTTTCTACTAAATTTTGTATTCATTTTAATGATTACAAGAACCTTTTTTTTTGGATAATACACCAATGTGCCTTTTGTTCTTTACCTCGCTTAAGAGTTTTTTTTTTATTTTAAATCTATCCAATTACTTATTTTCATTTTTTGTTTACATCCGTAAACATGGAAAACGAAATCTCCAATACTTTTTTCTTTGACTTTATTTTTCAATGAAATTTTATCATCTAAACTGAGAATTATTTTCAATTTCAATACTTAAAGTATAAGGTAAATGCAGTAAGTCATTGTAAAATCCATAAGTGTACAAGCAGTGATAAGCCTCTTCAATATAATTGCTTGGTAAAGACAGCTAAGTAAAGCTACTATTTGTAAAAATCAAATGATTTGTAAGTCGTGGCTTAACCTTAGGAGGAATAAAATGTAGTCTCAAGAAAATATCCATCAAAATACATTTCTTACTTGTCTTGAATCTGTATACTTTATATATATATATATTCAAACTGTTATACCTTCACCTTCACATAGCTTGTAATTATCAACATAAATTTAGAAAGAATAATCAATTACTAAGAGATATCAAGCATTATATTTATGAGCAAAAATAAATTGTGAAGTAGCTTTACGATGATTAGATATAGTGCAAAAAAAATCATATTATCATTTGTCCAGAAAGTTTATATTCAATGAAATGATTATATATTAGCGCTCGCAGTAAGAGCTTATGTGTCCAATAATTTTGAAATTATATTAACTGCATGTATAAAATGTTTTATAGTTGTATTGTTAAGTGAATAATTAAAGCAAGCCAGAATATAAAACAAATATTTAGAACTGAAAAAGGCAAATTCTCTAATCAAATGAATAACTAAAAATATTTTAAACTCAAATCATAATTTTTTATTACAGATTCCACTCTTAAATTCCACTCTAAAAACAATTATACTCTCAAATTCTAATCACACAAATATAGTAAAATAGATAAATGTTTTAATTAAAACTTAGGTAATATTACTTTATTAGCATGTAAGGTGATTAGTCATAATTGAATATTCTTAATTTAAGATCACCGAATAAAACAGTATTCATTTCAATATATAATGAGAGTGTTCAAACACATAGAACACCAGAATACTCTAAGATGAATCAGTTTTATGCCATAGTATCAGATTTTCACTGTGAACGGAAATATAACATGACCCATGAATTTTCAAAATATTCTGATTCCTCTAGTATATATTTTTGCTCATATTATCATGAAGTTTAGATTTGAACTATCGTGAATTTATTAATAAATAGAAGCATACTTGTGAGGAATCAGACTTGTGATTTCCTTTTATTTAAAGTGTTTCATTTAATAAAATAAATACCTTTTATGTTTTCTCGTTTAAATGTTTAGCTTTTCTATTCATATTTATTATACTCTTAAGAAAAGTACTCCCTTTACATTTGGAAGCATTTTCAAATTTTATATTATGCAAAAAGCATCAAAAACTAAGACATTTTATTATTTATTTGTATTATTTTTAGAAAAAATTATAAAATATCTTAAGATTATGAAGCTTTTTTAGCTAGTAATATCTGAAAAAAGATAAAAATCTAGATTTTTCTTTTGCTACTAAAAATGTTCAAGCGTTTATAAAATCTCCAGAATTTAAACTTATGCATCAATATCTTAAGTGTATGTATGATGTACTTATTTATTTATATTCCATTGACAGAATACTCATGTAACTTAAGAATAATTCTTACCCAGAAAATTTTTTGCTCGTTTTCTTATTTATGGACAGTTATTAAAATTTCCTAATATTGTTTCCCTTTCTGTGATTCTTTCTGTTCATACCTTGTTGAACTTCACTACTTAATATTTGAAACTAAAATAGTTTTTTTTTTTTAACTTGAACACTATTCTTTTACAGATATCAATACGCCTTTAATGGCTCAAAATTTTGAAAATATTTTATAACTAAGCATCTACGTTTTAACAAATCCTTTTACTAGATTAATAGTTTATAAATATATAACTTGCACATTTATTATTAAATATATAAAATCTCCCGGGTGCATTCCAGTAAATTTAGTGTATTTAATAAAAAATAAATGAAAAATATTAGAGAATTTTCAATATAAATATATTTAATTTTTAAAACCGAGTTTACACATTACACACACACACACACACACACACACACACACACACACATATATATATATATATATATATATATATATATATATATATATATATATATATATATATATATATATATATATATATATATATATATATATATATATATATATATATATATATATATATATACTATAAATAAAAATTGTTATAAATTATATCCTTAATTGCAAATTTTTGATTTTTTTCTTTTTGAAAAAGTTTTTATACATTTCACAGACGAAAATTCTAAATAATAAATATTAAAAATAAATATATAATACAAAATGAATAATTCTGTAATATTTGCGTGTGTCCCCTTTCTCTCTCTCTCTCATTTAAATATTTTAATGACCCTTATCAGTGTAAATTCCTAAAAGAATAAAGTTGTGCATTTATAGAGATATCCGTTTAGCTAAAAAATTAATATTGATTTAAAAAGTAATCCTCTCTTTTCTGCAATGTAATTATTAATTTTAACGCAAATCTCTATGGCAAACATTTTAAATTGGGAACTGAAAGATTTTATTAGTGTTCATGGACCGAGCAACATGTCAAAGCAATTTGATGCCATTGAGGGTTTGGGTAAATAAATATTCGCCTCTTCAGAAACATTCCTCTTAAAAGCTAAGACAGAATTTATTATTGGGCTTTCCCAGAAAATGGGCCACCTCATAAAATAGCGCCCGAGAATGAACAGAACTGACTAATTCACGTTAAACTTTTATCTGAGTTTGTTGTTCCCAAAAAAAATGGACAGGATATGCATGATTGTTAATTTCCGCATTGCACCAACAACTTAAAAAGGGGAAAGAATTACGTCAATATTTGTTACGAGACATTTAAAGAGTTTTACTATCGGCGCATAAATATCACCATGTGTGGAGAGTACCTAATAAATATAATTTGGTAAGTAAACGATATTTTAGTTATAATAAATTTAGGAGGGAAAATAAAAATTATATTTTGCTTTTTTTCTCGGTGATGATTTGGTTAAACGAAAAAATTCATATTAATACAAAGTTCCTACAACTAATTCTGTCAATAGTTTTTTTTTCCGATTTTAACATTTGATAACTTCTTAAACTTATAGTTAGTTTAATAATTGTAGGATGTAAAGATTTTATTAATAATCCCATTACTTTGATTTCTGAAAAAAGTTTTCGTATTTGTCACAAAGATGAAACTTTAGAAACTCACAAACACCCACTCGTACCATCATACATACAGAAAGCGGGAAGTAGCATCCATTTTCCGTTAAAGACTACACTTGTAGTTGGCCAGCAGTTAAAATCTGTTATAGGGTTCTAAAGTTTGCATAGCTATCAACCTAATAGAGAAGAACATATAAGAAACAACACTCACATTTTTTATTGTTCATTTATGGTTGAGATTGAAGCCATAACGTTTTACATGGTTAAAGAATTTGATCATACTAATTCGTCACAGTAAGCTATCAATTAATTTTAATTTAACATAGTGTGGTAGATAGCATGGTACCTGGAAGCTACTGTAAAGAATTGAACAACCACCATTGCAGGATGACTTCCGAGAATGTTTCTTAAAAGTCGTGGTCACAAGGACGAAAATTCAGAGAACATTCGAAGCGCTCACACCGACAGATGCGTCTGTAGAAAGCAGAAATGGACATCCATATCCTGTTTCTAACAGTGTCTGATATCGATCCCAAAACCTACCTTTCCAAATAATGTAGTCCCACCAATTAGCACTGCAAATTTAACACCGCAGAATGAACAGAAAATTTAATTCATACCCTATAACTGTAACTTGCATAGTTTATTTTTCCATCAAAAATCTAGATTTGTATAATATCTTGATTATTTTTGTAGCTTTTTTTATACAAGCTTAATTTTTTTCTCTTTAATTAACTGTGATTTTTATTACTATACGTTAAATGAGTTAAGTAAAATCAGAGTAAAGCAATCTTTAATTGAAGAAAATATTGAAATTTTGAACTTTTAAATATTGAAAACATAATAGTAAACTTAATAAAATTTTGGTGTACTAAACTTAATAAAGTTATAATTATCTGACCTAAAGTTTAGTGAAAGTAGCTTAAATTTTGTAGCATGTATAAATAGTTATAAAACATAGCATCAATATCTTCCAAAAATATAATTTTACACCCAAAATTACGAATACAACAGAAAATGTTGATGCTAACATGTGTGTATTCAATTAGTGCAATAGTAAAATAGTATAAAGCTTACAGCACTTAAGTAGTTTTTAAATTTAATTTAAACAAATTAATCTATTATAATACAATATAAATAAAATGTTTTTATTAATATAATTTTAATTGTACAGTTATTTCATTGCAAAATATTATCCTCCAGAATATAAATGAGTCATTCAGTTAATTTAATAGCAAAAAATAGCAGTGTTTCACATCTAATATCAGTAATAAAAACAATAGAAATTTTCGTTATATTTAATGGTATCCGTTTTTTTAATAAAATTTTTCACCATGTAAAACATTAACTTATAAAAGCAATTCACTTATTAAATTTTAAATGTAAACCCTCTTTATAAGGAAAATTATTTGTAATCTTTATGCTTAGTGTAGCTTATATGTATTATATAAATTGACTCATTAGTGTTTGAAAAGAAAATAAAGTTCATTTTTACTCATTTACTTGGTAATGACGTCAAATTTATTCTAATATTATTAGAAAGAAAATAACGAAAAACTTCATCCCCATTTTTAAGAATATATAAATTTAAGCTATATGTTTTTATAAATATTGAGAAATAAATATACATAAATAATATTAACATTTATATATTTTTATTAATTATTAATTTGTTCTTCTGGGTTCTGATTATTAGATTTTCTTCAAGGTGTTGAGCATTTACCAATAATGTATGTAAATAGATATATGACATGAATTAATAACTCTACATATGCAAATCTTGACTTCAATTAAATTCTTGCTTATACCAATTCAATCTTCGTGGAATGCTTTAAATTGCATTTTGTGACTAGATGTTTTGAATTCTTTGAAGAGTCTTTGTCTCAAAAGCTTAGCAATGATTCATTCTATTTCCCAGTAGGAAATTTTATGGACATTAAATTCTTAGGAATGTATGCAACATGAACTTTCCATCGTCGATTATCTTTAATTCAGCAGTATAACGATTCATTATACTCGACTAATATTTAGATAGAAACTAAATTTTCTAACTAAGGTCCTTTGACATTATCTTTATTTTTTGTTAAACAAAAGCCTAAGATTACACATAAATCTAAATATTACATTTTAGTAGAATTTTTATGTACTTAGAAATTGCGAACAGTTATTGATTTAACAAAAATATTTTTAAATCAATTTAAATTTAATTTTAAACTAGAATCTTAACAAAATATTTTATAAAAAAATAAATCATCATTATTTTCCTTTTTTGTAATATACAATATACTAATTTTGTATATTACAAAAAAGGTAAATTTTATTCATTCTTTGCTATCAAAGAAAATTTAATGCAATTTTTCTATAGTGAATATTTTCTATTTTATGTTTTAATATTAGTCAAAAAATTAACATTATTTTTCTATAATTACATTTTAAACTCATCATTTTTTATAATTAATTAAAGTAATATTGAATAAAAATGTAATTATTTGATCCAAGATTTTTATTTAAATAATCATATTTTCTTTTCTCATTTATATTATAACTAGAATCTTTTTACACATAAGAGGGCTTGTATGAAAGTGTTTCTAGTGTGCAAAAGATTAGTTCAAATTTTATTTTATAAGTGCAGCAATCCGATTTTTTACATGAATTTTCAAAACCATTTTTTTTTCTTATGAAGAAAACATTCAGAAAGCAACACTTTCTCTTCATTTGATAACTTTTTTACTGACAACAATGATGAAGGAAAAATATAAAGAACAGATATCGGAACCTTGAAATTGATGAAGGAAATATACGGAACAAATATGCGAATATTTAATTGTGGTAAATGAAATAATAATATGGAGTTTCCTATATTCTAATTCAACTAAAAAGTCCAATTATGAATTTTGAAATTTTCTTTCAAATTTCATATTTTTTACTTTTGTGTTTAATGAAACGTCTACGCATTATTTATTAAACTAACCTTTATTCCAAATGATCACTTATCAATGAAAAACACAGTATTGCACTTAATTTTAAGTTTTTTTGCATGATTTCACATTACATGACTGTTTTTTATTGTAAACACTTTGTGTCTATACTCCTCTAAAAATCTCGACAGTATTTTTTTCACTTATGTAAATTATATAATTATTAATAATTGAAAAAAGTAGTGTAAAAATCTTGAATATTTTTGTACAATATTTTAAATCTATATCTAGAAATTTTATTAGCGAAATATATGAATTGATTTTTTTTATAAATTGTATTCTTATTTTTAAAGAAATATGTAGTGTATTTATAAATGGGAATTTTTATTCTTGCTTTTCTTTTAACGGAGATAAATTAGAGCATGTTGATAATAATTATTTTAATAACAATAATTTTATATTTTTGTTCCTTGCAAAACTCATTATATTTTCGAATTTCACCATTATACAAAATTTCAAAATTCATTAACAATACTTTAAAATTTTAATCTATCACAAGAATTAGAAATATTTTATAATAATAATTCGTATTCAAGCATGAGTTGAATTTATATATATATATATATATATATATATATATATATATATATATATATATATATATATATATATATATATATATATATATATATATATATATATATATATATATATATATATATATATATATATATATATAAAGAGTGTGTGTGTGTGTGTGTGTGTGCGTGTGCGTGTGTGTGCGTGTGTGTGTGTGTGTGTGTGTGTGTGTGTGTGTGTGTGTGTGTGCACGCAAAATTTAAATTTATTTTAAATATTGCTATGCTGTGTAAATACTTCGCTAATATGAAAAATTATTTTTTTAAATTATCTGATATTTATTTCAATATTCTGCCTGAAAATTAAATTGTCAAACTAAGAGAAAACCATACTTTAATTACATAATCACATCAACACGCATAGTTCTAACATTTTTAAGCAAAACGTGTATCCTGTATGCAAGTATGAATGCATACATACACACACACACATATATATATATCACAAATACACATTCTTATATATAATATAGGATACATAAAATAATTTCCGCATAAGGAGTAATAAAATATTATGATGAATTAATGAATAAACGTTTCATTTACCAAAAAATTCTTTAAAAGTTATAAGAAATTATAAAATTATTCTGAAAATAAGTACCGTAAGAATATGTAATGAATGAAAACTGAAGTAAATTTAATGAAAAATGATTCATTGTTTTGCCAATTTTTCGTTAATTTGCTTAAAAAACATTTTTATTAGTTGACTGTAACCCTTAATAATTTTTCTTATAAGCACTTGCAATTATTAATGCTTATATATTCTCATTTTTCTAAAAGCATTTCAATAGAATTTATTGAATATTTATTTTGATAATTGTTACTCTTTAAAAAATGAGCTTTCTGATTTGTAATTCTTACCTATACGAAATAATTAAGCCTTTTTCTAGTTAGAAAAATATAGTGCATATTATTTACAGGAAAAAAAAATCTTGATTATTCACGACTTTAATAGAATTTTCTAGCAAATGATATTTAATTTCTGCATACTTAGTTGAATTTATAGTATTTACGATCGCAGTAGCTTTTATAAGAAAATATATTCAGGAAATCATATCATTCTTTTAATCACAAGTTCCTTACATAAAATAATTATCACCACACAGAAAACTTTTTAAGAAATAAAACATGAAAATACTTTTTAACCTCTTTTTAGAAGCCATTAATTTTCATTCTTAAGAGGACTTTGGGGAACTTTTTTATGCTTTTTAAAATTCAGTTACAGCCGCATAACTTAACGACATGTAGCAGTAAATTTTTATAAACATTTTTAGCAGTTTCATTGAATTAGACAGCATCGTTAAAGTACAGTTTAGTTATTATTAAGAAAACTATTAGGTAATATATTATAAATAAATTGTTTATTTATAAATAAATTTTAGATTAAAAGTTTTAAATATTTGATAATTTAAACGTATGTTTATTGCAAATTTTATTAAAAAATTTAAAAATACTACGATAAAAATTTTACACTGATTTTTAGAGTTTTATTTACCGTAATTTTAAATCAAATTTTTCGAATATTTATTTTCTAAATATTTCTTTTTAAAATTTATTTACAAAATATGATATTCCCAAATTGTATATAATAATTAAAAGTAAATGTAAATTCAGTGGAACGTGACTTTCATTATGATTATCGTAGTTTCGCACTTGATGAGTGTTAAATTTTTCATTTGTATAAATCTTCGGAACAAATAACACAATTTTTAAACATACATTTAATGTTTAAAATAAATATTGTTGAAAAAAATCAGCATTACTGACAGCTAGACTACGTAATAAACATTACTACTTCAAAGATTAAAGTTTATTGTTTGAATGAAGAGCATTTTTTACGTGAACATCAAGAGTCATTCGATTGTGAAATAAATCACCATTCACATGTTTTTCAAGAAAATATTAAAAGAGAAATTATTGGAAATTTTATGAAATCTCTTTGATCACTTTATTATTGAAATAAAACAATGATCAAGTCACTAACATTTTTATATTAAAAAAGTTTTGGTTTTTAAATATTTTTAAATAAATTTTACATCTTAAGAAAGAATACTATCAAAAGTATATTAGTGAAACAACTTTAGCAATCGATGTAATAGTTAATAGAGTACCTCTGGAATTTGTACTGCTATAATTAACATCTAATCATTCTATTTAAATAAAAGATTTGAAAAAAAAAGTTATGTAAAAATTTAGATACATTCATCAATAGAAACATTTTGATAACAATGTGTAATATCTGGGAAATAACATACAATGGAAGTTTTGTGGGTTAAAACAGAATATTTTACTTTTAAATGAGTAAAAATGATTTGGACATTTTAATATTATGCGTAAATATCAAAGAAACAGAAGAAATCTAAAACAATCTCTACAAACAAGTCTTATCTTTATCCATCACCTTCTCTGAAATAACTTTAACATGATAATTTAAATAAATTCGCCGACCGATGGCTGAGTGGTTAGCGCTCCTGACTCCTGAGCTGTGGATCCCGGGTTTGAATCCCTATTCGGACATGGATGTTACTTTCTTTCTCTGTGTTTCTCTGCCCTTTCTTCTGTGATGATGTATGAACATGGCCCACTCTCTAAACGAGTTTCTGGTGGTATGGCGTGGGCAATGCTACTCGCCTCCGTGACTTGGTTCACAGGTGCCCGCTGGGAACGACAAATGAGTAGCAGTTTCTTGCATTGTTGTGGCAGAGGGTTCGTCACACAAGTGCCCACCGTTGGGAAAAAAATTTAAATAAATTCTACCTTCTTTCATTTTTATAACTTCTGAAATCACATTATTATTCTTGTTTGCGAGGCAGAAAATAATTGGTATATAAACACATATACCGCTCCTAATCTGGCAGTTTATAAGACATTGAGCATTATAAATAAGAAATGCTAATGTTAAACTTTCATAATTCAATCCATTAAAAGCAACTTTTTAACTATTATTCCGCTTCTTTCTGATAATGATAAGCATTAGATTTGTCTTTGAATGCTTCATGCTGTTTTTACATTTTTAGACGTCAATGAGTGCATCATAAATAACGGTGGCTGTCACCATCATTGCTGCAATACGCTGGGCAGCTTTTACTGTCGCTGCAATCCCGGCTATCAATTAAACCCCGATGGCAGAACTTGTTCAGGTGAGTGCAATTATGTTTTTTTTATTCATTATTTAATTAATTTTATGACTTGCTCATGTAACTTCCTCCAGCAATTTTATATATTTTCCTAATAATACTAAAAATTATATATTTTTCTCCACACAAAATATCTAATTATATTCCTTTTTATTTATTAATTATATAAATGATTTTGGAAATGAAACTATACTGAAATCAATTGTTTCTGTGGAAAATCATCATAAGATTATTCACTCTATTTGTGTTAATTTATTTGAAAATAAACTAGAGATTAATGGGAGAAATTGAGCATTTTATTATTTTTAGTTATACTTAAAATTAGTGAATACCAAATTTTTATGTTCATATAATCTACTTCATTGTAAACTTAAAATTTCCGGAATTCTAAACTTTGTATGCACAATATAAGAAGACCTGAATATGACACCTGGATCTGAAACAATTAAGGATCCGCAGTTATATATCACTGCACATATCGAATAAATTTACAATATTATAAACTGAGTTAATTAAAATAAGTTATGTCATAATTATTAAAATAATTATTACAATAAGTTAAACTGAGATTAATTTAGAGAAAGTATAATGTATTTGATGACAATGGAAGCAAATTACTGAATTGATTCATGAAATTTTAATTAATTAATATATAAGGTGTCTTATATAAGCCAACAACTGTAAGATGAAACTTTTTATCTTATTATCTAAAAATATGTTAGCTTTCCCTAGCTTAACTTTTATAAAATATAGTTAACTTAATGACTTATTTGTTTTTTGACAATATAGTTTGTTGATTATTGATTTAGTTTTGTAATAATTTTAGAGAATTTAGTGAATAAAATACTTTTTAGATTTTAAATTAAATTTCTAAGCTGATTTAAATTTAGAATTTTGGGAATTTTAAAGCGTTTCTTTTGGCCTTAAAAATTTATCCTTTTAATGAGCTGCTTATTTTACAAGATCTTGTTCTATTAAAGTAATTTGTTCATTTAAACTATTATTAATATACGTTTTAAAATTTTTAACACTTTATAAATTGCATTTCTTTTTCAAAATTTTTTGTTGTAAAGCATTTTAACATTAATATAATAAATCAATCAAAATTTTATTTATTTATAAATATTAACCTAAAATACAAATTAAATGTTTATTCTGAAAATTGCTTTGTTTATTTGCAGTTGTTTTAATGAAGCATGTGCCTCATTTTGGTGAAAAAAAGTTTGCGTTGATTATTTTCGATACCTTTAAAAAATTCACGCCAAGAAAGTAAGGAATCGTTTGCTAAAACAATGTATCCGATTTTCTCTTTTTGAAATAAATTTTGAAAAGGAAATCCTGCTAGGATTACTTCCTGTTACACGTAAAACTGTAAATAAAACAAAAATTGTATCGTTCCAAATATAGGGAGGAATTTATTTCGTTTCTTTATATACCGAAACTTTTCTTGGATTGCATAGTCTTGGGGGAAATTCTTTCATCTTTTCCCTCTTCTAATGTAGTTTAGAATGTTTTTTGGTGATTTCCAGAAAAGATGGGGAAAAATTGAATGATGTTTTGAAGATGTTCTGAAATGTCTTTTGCTTCTTTTTTCATTTCCTACAGGAAGTTCAAGGAATGGATTATATTTTTCCTTGTTTTTGCCTTCGTAAACACCATAAAAGTTCTTAAAACAAATTTTGTGAAAAAAATTCCAACTTTTGAAAATATTTCATCTATTTGTTTTTTATTGATCGTAAAAATATTTTTATTAGTAAGCTATCAAATGTTATATGAAGAGCTATTCATAAAAATTATTCTTTTGAATAATTAAATTATTTTTGCAGATCAAACATCATTTATTTTGGTCCGAAAATATTATAAGATACTTAAATTAAGCCTGCCAAAAGTATAAATCTATTGGAAACAATGGTGAAAATTTTTAAAATCCGAAATTAATATAGATTATATTGTTCTTAATTACATACAACAATGGAGAAATATAATTAATATCAAGTATTATCTGAATACTTTAGATATCAATCTGTATGGTTCTTTAGAAATACCCCAGAACTTTTTAATACTTTTTAATCAATTTTAAGTATATGTATCACTTATAATTATGTTTTTATTAATCGTAATGGGCAAACTTCATTCATGCAAAATTAGCATCAGATTTTCTATAATACAGATGTTTTTCATGAATATAAATTTTGATTAATTTTTTTCTTAAAAATTTAGTTTAATAATACATGATTTATTTAATTCTTGTCTAACATCTTCATTTATTTTATTATAAAATTATTATAAGTAAAACAATTGTTAAAAACTTTGATATAAAATAGACATGGCAGGTATTAAGGAATACATAATAAATTATGCCTTTTATCGCGAAAATAATTGGAAATTATAGAAAGTCGTAAAGTTCTTTATCAATTCCAAGTATATTTAGTTGTCATAGTTACATATTGGTTCCTTATTTTTATATTTGAAGATCATTGAAGATGCTTTGATCTATTATGAAAAAATCTAAAATTCTAGAAAATAAAAATAATCATAAATTAACTATTAAAATATGGAATTTTCAGTTTAAAATTTGGTACTTATAATTTGTTAAATTTGGTACTTATATTGTGTTAATAATTTAATAGAAATTAAATTTATTTTCTATTTCAAATTTAATATTGATTATTTATATACTATATTTTCTAAGTATATTTCTTTTACACTTTAGTGTATGTGGGTGTTGGGGGATAGAGGGAGAGTGCATTTTTTATTGCAAATTTCATTGATTGTCATGATGTTATTTACAGATGTTGACGAATGCATGGTACATAATGGTGGTTGTCAAAGTAAATGCATAAATTATGATGGAGGTTACTCTTGCGAATGTTTGCCAGGGCAACGACTACATACAGACGGACGAACATGTATAGGTAAGTATGTAATAAAAAAATTACATAGCAATGAAAATTTTTTTATGTAATCTTGTATTTTATGTCTTTGCCTTTGTTTTAATGTAATCAGATGAGATTTTTATTTTCTCTCTTAGATATAGTACATCAGTGTAAAATTAACAATGGTGGTTGTCAACACATTTGTGATGACAGCCTCGGAAGGACTCGATGTCGATGTCGTCAAGGTTATCGATTGAATCCTGATGGGCGAACATGTGAAGGTAAGTTTTTGAAATTCACATATAGATATCATGCGGAAGACTTGAAAACTGAACTAAAACACAGGAAAATCAATCATTCAAAATAGTTTTAAATTTCAAGTAGTGCTGACCACTAATTTTTGTATTTTGCATGCAAAGAGAAAACATGAAGTTGGTGTTGTCAGAATATTTAATATTTTTCATTTATTTTTGTGTACTTAAGTCAAAAATATTGGAAAGAGACACATTAATTCTCCTATTTCATAATGCTTGTTAGAGAATTGTGTATTAAATCTCATTTTTTTTATTTCGTATATTAACCGTAAATGTGAAACGTTTCGGATTTCGAAATTCTAAAACTCTTTTCTAAGAAGAAATAAAATGAGATCTCTATCCAAGTTACAAAATTTTATCACTGAATGTTAACACACTGAACATCAATCAGTGTTAGTAAATATATAAATAAATTTAATGTAAGAAATCAGAAAAAAATTGAATGATTGAAGTGATGCAGATATATTATTTGTATCACTTCAATCTTTCGATCTTTTGGTTAACATAATGCTATATAATGGTATTTATTCTGAGGTATGTAAAATTCTATTGCACTTATTATTAATATTTTGCTGAGTTCTCCAATGCCAACTATAAAATTATGTATTGAACGTATAACAATTTGTATCTTATAAACATTTTATATATGTATTTTAACAAATGTTTATAAACATTAAATAAAACGTTTCTAATGAACAATGTAAGAAAAATTCAGTCTTCCGTAATTGGGATTGAATTGAAAATTCCGTAGCATTGATGTTCTATTACTATATTAGTGATTACATTAAACTTGTGAATGACAGTTGAATCCTTACATTTAACCATGAGTTTAAATTGCAAATTTTAGACTTTTAAAGTTATTAATAACCTATATTTTGGAAAAAGAAATATGCAGCAACAGGTAATGAAAATCTATTGAACGCCAATATTGACTTCATAAAATGCTGTATTTTTCAATAATATGAAGCCCTGCGAAATCTATGATATAACATCTTTCTATATTTTTAGATACAGTACAGCTTAAGCGTTATTTAAGGGAATAAAAATTGTGAGCAATGTAGTTGCAATGGCAAAAACTGTAAAATTTGGTTAAATTAACCTCGTATAAAAACGTAGCCACAAAGTGACAAACAAATCAAACCATGGAGTGGTAGAACTTATCGCTAGTCTGACATAAATGATATATATATATATATATGTATATATATATATATATATATATATATATATATATGTGTGTGTGTGTGTGTGTGTGTGTGTGTGTGTGTGTGTGTGTGTGTGTGTGTGTGTGTGTGTGTGTGGGTGTGTGTGTGTGTTGTGTGTGTGTGTGGGTGGGTATATTTATTTTTATTATCAAACAGTGGGAGTGAATGACAGAAAAATGTATTCATTATAATAGTTTTACTTAATAATTTGATGGAAACTTTAAAGCATTTTAATTCAAATGATTAGTTATTAACTTTTTACATAATAATCATTGCCCAAATGTTCAATGAAAGGGGAAAGGCACAAAAATTCCAAATAATATCATGATTACAAATATTGAACGAGCTTGATAACAGCTCTATGCTTTTAAGAAGCTCTCGTTCTTTAATAATGAATAGGGTGTGTAATACGGTATATCTATAATAAATACACTTCTCAGAATAATTTCATGACAATATTAATTAACTAATTTTTAAGCTAACATATTGAAATATTGTAAATAATGTATGTGAAACATGCTGAATATATTCAGCATGTAGCTGAATACAGCCGAGCTGGTAGGCGAACGCTTAGAGCTCTAGCCTTTGGTTCAGAAGTTCGTGGGTTCAAATCCTGTTTGGGTGTGGATATTTACTGCAGCGCGGAATTCATTTTGAACTGTAAGTCCCTGTTTAATAAGCCCAGGCATGCCAAAAAATAATAGCTGAACAACAAAAAAATCAATCGCGAATCATGTATTACTTTTTTAATTATATATTAAGTATATCTAAATTAATCTTTGTTTATCAAACTACGCTTATATAAAAAATCAAATATAAAATTCTCCATAGTTAACGTCTGGCATATATACAGAAAGTGCAAGGTGTACTTTAAATGAACAGACATATTTTCGGCGCACTTATAATCATAGCATATAAATATCAAAAACCTGAATTTTTTAGAAGAACCAGCTTAAAAATTAATGACATTCTCGTAAACAATTTAAAATCGATACAGCTTTATGCAACATGAAAATTATCTATGCAAATTATTTGAAGTTTAAATGTACATTTGTCTTAATTATTCATTTTGTATAAATTCTGTAAACAACAAGTATTTAATAATTACTTTGTGAACTTGCTCTTTCTTCGATTACATTTAACAAAAAAATCAATACTTATGAGGTAAAATGTCCAAACATCAGTTTATTAATCTAAAGTTGAGTTACCTGAAGGACCTCATTACCGTAACAAAATTATTTCCCGTAATAACTTTCCTCATTTAAGGACGGGAACCCGAATAAGAGCTCACTCATCGACAGAAAACAAATAACTGAAAGCAAGTTTTTATTAAACATAATCAAGATGCTGTAACTTTATAATGAATATGTTAGTATAGCTTGTTACATGAAAATCTAATTTTCAAATGGCATTATACTGTACTTACTTGAAGGAAAATGGGATTCCCCA
Organism: Latrodectus hesperus; assembly: GCA_037975125.1. NCBI lineage: Eukaryota > Metazoa > Arthropoda > Arachnida > Araneae > Theridiidae > Latrodectus > Latrodectus hesperus. The sequence goes on from CM075854.1 coordinate 35,705,736, forward strand.
CATTTTCTGTTATTAATTGCCATAAATCTTCTGATTCGTTAACTGCATTTGACAGTTTTCTTTCGTATAAAAAAGTTCACTTTTTAATGAGGTATCGAATTTCCATCGCAACGTCCGTTTTCTATAAATATCTCATTACACTATTTCCTAGCAATACCTTAAACTGTGTTTTGAAATGTTCATTTTTATCAAGATAAATGAACTTAATATATTTAAAAATAATGAAATAATAAAATGTGATGTCTCTTTATTTAGCTTCTGAAACATGTAGTCATGAAAATGGTGGATGTTCCCAACGATGTGACATGATTGCAGGTAGAAGAGTTTGCAGCTGTTTAGCTGGATTTCAATTGGAAAGGGATGGGAAAACTTGCACAGGTAAATTGCTATTGAGCTTTCGATTATTAATATATATAAATGCCCTTTGCGCATGTGTTTGGTTATAGAATTTCTAAGGTATCTTTTTTTAGTTTTGTAAATAGAGATCTGAGTTTGAATTTTAAAATAAAGTATCAATATTGATCAACTTTAAACTTCTTTAATGTGAGTCATAATGTAAAATATCTGCCTACATGATTTCAAAACAGAAAGTTTTATTGAAAAGAAAATGCTGAAAAAAACTGCAAGAATCTAAAGACACTAACATGCATCATAATCACTTCAAATAATTCTGCTAAACGTTTTGGACGTGATTTATAGAGAGTGACAGTATTCATTTCATCAAATTATCTTAAGTTATGATGCCAAATTAGCTGCAATAGTTTGATGATATACTATGGATATTCATCCTATTTTGCATAATGAAAGTACACTCAAATATTTATGGATTCACTAATTAATATATAAATCGCTAATGAGACTTACTTTAATGCCTATTAACAAACATGAATAGAATTATTCTCAAAAATCATATTTATTAAAAAAAAAAAGTAGATTAAATAAGGAAATAATATCTAGTTAATATCTAGCAATAATAACATACTTTTGAATGATATTTATATGGGTAATTTGACAGATAAAGAAAAGTTTTTCAATTTTGCATTTTATATTTTAACTCATACAAGAGAGAGAAAGAGAGGATGAGTAAATACTAATTTAAATATTCATAATTAAAGTGTTGAATTACAGAAATAGTAAAAGAATGGTATTTTTCATCGGTGCTTTGTAGATTTCCAGGTTTTCCGTTCTACGATGAGGGCTCAGTTATAACAACCAATCTGTCATTTTGCAACGTCTCATCAGTCAATTTTATAATGAATTTTTCATGTCATTACTGTATATCCGTCTTACAAAAGCCAGGGCCGTAAAGTAAAGTAAACGCCAGCAGAGGTCCCTGTACCTAACCCTGAAAGGGTTTTACCAGATTTGATGGACCCGCTGGAGAGAAAAGAAAACGGAACACAGTACATACAAGACAAGTCAATTATGCTTGCAATCATATGGAGACACTATAAATTATTACTTTTACACAGTAAGGAGGGTTTGTAAAGTATACTATTTAACACAAATTTGGTTGCAATTGAGAGTTAACACGTGGACACATAAGAAGCATTCAAAATAGGTATCAGACAAAATACATGGCAGGAAATGGTAAGACAGGCATATGAAATACATATCAAATTGCATGCATATAAGAAATAAAGAAAATAAATGGAAAAACAAAAGGAAATTAAAAATGATAAAACAAAATTGAAAACATATACCTGCACTTACTGCCAATTAACGAGGTAATAATGATTATTAAATAAAGCATTTAGTATGGATTTGATAGTTGGGTGTATCGGCTCAAAGTAAGTTATGTCATATAAAATTCTAAGCTATATATACAAAAAGTTTAGATAGGTAATACATAATGCATTAAAATTGGTTACATATAACGTGATGACAATAATTGTGACTAAGTAATTAAGTGAGAGCGCTGGAATGATGGTGAGAAAATAGCTAACAAATAATAATGAACTATATACAAGGAGATGAAAAACAGGCGAAATGTTACAGGTAGAGAGGGAAATGTCTAAATGTAGAACATGAGAGAGATGGAGTATGCTGCTCATCTTCTTACAGGTGAAGTCTATCACCCTCACGGGCATCATTATCCTCCTATTCCTCTGGAATTATTAAGTCCCTATATTCAAGGAGAAAGTTTATAAGGTTAATAATTTTTAGCTTTGCAGCCTTGTTGATGGTGATGTTTTTGAGCCAGACACTTTTCAGATTGTCACTGGGCGTAGTGAAGTGCCAGGAACTCGTGATGGGGCATGACGTAGCGTAATGAATTGGAGTACCTTCTTCTCCACATGCACAGTTCGGAGTGGGTTGTACTCCTATTCTATGCAGATAACTTGGAAAAGGGCCATGTCCCGTTACAAAAATCGTGATTTGTCTTGGCCAGCACTGTTGGTTCAAATTCACTTTTGGCGGTAGCCTAGTGGTTGGGGTATCAGCCTTCCAAAGGGTGGGGTTCGATTCCCAATGCCGCCAAAGACCCACCGAGTGCATGTGATATACGTGGTCGTTAAATCTGTGAAATCAATAGTCCTGTGGTCTGTCGTTGAGCAGTTACCATGGTCTTTAGAAATTTACTCCCCCTTCAGATCAATGCCAAAATTGAGGGAGTAGATCCTCCAGTGCTGCCATCTAAAATTCACCTAGCCAAGGCATAGTGAACTTGGCTTGTCCAAATGTCATTAGTAACAACAACAACAAAAGCCGTTTGTAAATGCCCAACATCGGGCGCATTACTTATTTTTAAATTTACCTGCATCACAGTTAATAAGTGAATTTCATGCATACATGTTTACAAGTACTCTACGTTAGATATTTTGTGTGATAAGCAATATCATATTTATTATAACGTTCATTATTTTAGTTTCAACTTTTTTAATCCGTATATGTTTTAACTTAAATATAAATGTAATTAAATTACGTATTTCAAAATTCATAATTTTCACTGTTATTCCCTTAACATCTTAGAATGGATTTATTCACAAGAAAAGCTGCACAGTGTGGATGTAACAATTATAGAACCCATACTCAAATGCAATAGTCTTAAAATACTTTGACTGCTTATAAATTAGCTATCATTTATAATCCTTTTCTAATAATAAATCAAATAAAGGGGTTATTTATTTATTTTATTGTGATCTGTTTTAAATATTCGTCAGACAAATTACTAAAAGTATTTTTAAATTAAAAAAGTTAAGTAAAATAACTACGTTACACAGATCATCTCTTTGTTAATTAAAATTTTGCATATTATTTTTTATATATATATATATACATATATATATATATATATATATATATATATATATATACTTTTAAGCCTCCAAATAAACTACAAAGTTATTAAAATATTAGAAAATTTTAATAGATTTTTTCCCACCAATGAGAAAGTGTGACAGCATCATATAATTGTTTTTTATACAATCACAAACTACTTTTTTCTGTAAGAGAGACTTGAAAACTCATCTAAAAACGAGTCAAAAATGAAAGAATTTAAACTAAGTACAGTTAATTTTAAAAACAATTTTATTATTTTTGAAATAAATTCTTTCAATTTATATCAGCATTTTTTTATTTCAGTAAAATTTTTACAAACACTTTTATAATTTAAATGTTTATTGGGATGCAATAAATATAATTTTTTATTCATTCTACGAAACAATTCAAATTTATGTGTTATTCCTATTGACAGGATTATTTAAGTATTGTCTAAAGTTAGAACAACCTGTAAATATATATAACAACCTATACTCTAATATTCATACAATTATTTCTGTTCAATTAACTATATAGGCCTTCCGATATTAATAATTTTCTTTACAAATAACTTTTAAACTATAAACCCTTCTTGTAGTTATCTCCGTAATATTTTCGCAATTTTCAATAAGGTATTTATAAATTTGATTTTGTTAAAGAAATTATCAGCAATATCATCTCCTAAATTAGACTTATGAGATTTATTTTTATCAGTCTCTCTAAAAATAGGAATATATGACTGAAATTTTTATCAAATTATAAATAAAAGTAATACGATTTAAAATGTTAAAATATTTTGAAAATTTTTTCTAAATGAATTATTTTTATTTTAAACTATTTCGAGTATAACAAAATTATTTTTGATTTTTACACAAAATAGAAATTTTGAGTATAAAAAAATTACAAGTTAATTCTAAGTTTTCTAAAGTTGGTACTGTGTAAATATCAAAGGGCATAGACTAAATCTCGGAAATTAAATAGCTGGACTTCTTCAAAGAAACCCTCAAACAACGTGTAGTCGTACAAATAAGCTTCGAAACTTCCCGTATAACAGATGCTGTTTTCAAATGCATCGATTTTCTACTATATTTGTCGTTCTGTCTGCAGTGGAATAGAATTTATGCTTTATGTTCAAAGGAAATTATTTCTTTCCTAATTAATTTCTATTGGTAATTCATTGTGCGAATTAATTAGAGTGCCTTTGAATTTAACATTTCAGCTTTAACTGGAAGAAGAGGCCTCTTATATCTCTGCTTTGTAAATGAATTTATTAAGTTTATAAGTGCAATTGAATTTTAATCCTTGATACTTCTTAATTAAAACTCTTTCAAAACAAAAGTTTATTTAAGTTATTTATGTTATAATTCTTTAATAAAAAAATTAAAAGTAACAAAAAGAGTAGCACTTTAAAAAGGCATTTTTTTCTATCGGAATATTTTTCAAAATATTAAATTTTGTTTTATTCAAACATAGCATTTAAAAAAGGTAGAAGAACTTTAATAAGCTTTATATGCAAACCATAGAATTCATGTGTGATCAATAAAAATTCTCTTAATAAAATATGTTTTTCATAAATTTTAACATTAAATTATGATATTAATGAATCAATAATTTAAAATTCGTATTTTACACCGGAAACATAATATATTTAAAATATTCAATTGTTGTGTGTAGTTTCATTGAATTTTTTTCCTAAATGAAAAATATTTTATTCATGCTAAAAGATGTGGCAAGATTTGAGGCAAAAAAATTATCTTTTAAAATTTCCTCTACTTATTTTACATTAGTGTTATGAAATTTATTAATAAAATGATTAAAATATATATATCCTTTTAATTATATACTTCAGGAACTGATCTATGTTTTTCCAGTTTTTGTTAAAAAAATTACTTTTTAAATGTTTTTTACCAAATATTTAGACTCGAAAAATAATAGGATTATTAAAACATATACTTTTAATAATATACTTCTTGAATTGTTATTTGTTCTTTTAATTCTGGTTGAAAAAATAACACTATATATATATTTCTTTCAAAAATTTAAGAATTAAGGAATTTCATCCTTTAATAGAAAAGAAATCCTTTAATAGAACTAGATATGAAACTTCCCAATATAAGGTATTGCAGAATAATGATTCCCAGTGCTATGAAATCAGATTATATATGCATGCAAATATTCATATCTTTTGAATAAATGTCTGATATTATAATCCTTTTACGCCTAAATATATTCATTTATGTATTTGATTGAATTTGATGAAGGAATTGAATTTAATGAAAGAATAAGATGTGTCTTTCTAGAATGTATTTTCTCTAGGGAAAGGAAAAGTTGCCGAATGCATGTTAATCTGACTTATTGTCAAATCCAAAACTAATTACAAATTTTATGGCCAGTGCATTGGTTTCCCAAGGGTAAAGCATAATTAATCTGCGGAAAGTATTAAATTAAATCGGATTTAGTATATTACGAATATGATACATTTGTAAGTTCTCAGAATATATGTTCTGAAACTTAGTAAAATTATTAAAATTTTCAAATATCACAAGAGACTTTAGAGATTATAAAAATGTTTCAAACAAAATTATAAATTTAGAAATAAGATTGTAAAAAATAAATTTCACGTGTAAAAGTTTTATGCTTACAAATTCAAATTATCAACAAATTCAGTTCAGACTGATTTAAAAATTTTAGCTTTCGATAATAAATTTTAAAAAAAACCATTTTAATTATTTATGTCCTCAACAGTTTGACAGTAACACTGTCGGGTTTCTGTTAAAAGATTACGTAAAGTAACAATGAGTATAAAAATAGCAGTAACCAAAAGGAGTGATTTTATATTTAAATAAGGGCAAAAGTTCACTGAAAGTTAACTTAAATGCGTTGCTGCCCGTCATAACACACTTATCTGTCAAGTCACTAGCTTGCATCTTCGACATATATGACGTCAATGTTGGCAGAGATTACACAGATCATTTTTAACAACAAAGTTCCTAATTCTTAAAACAAAAAAACAGAAAATCAAGATAAAAATACGTATGTAAAAGACTAACTGTTCTTTACAAATTTAGAACGTAAATAGGAATTGCGCTTTACCTATGACGTGCAATAATGATCCATAACAGAATTATAATGTACATTCAACATTGCTCTTACACTTCTTAACAATTCACTCTATAATAGTGATACGTCATGCTCTCCACAGATATCAAAAATAATTTTTTTACAAATTCCTTCTAAAATACTCCAATTTATTCACTAATCAGCTGTGAAGCCACATTTGTAAATGACAATTTTGTTCAAATGTGGATATCTCATACCTTACACTACATATGATAATTAATGTATTTACGCTATCATGTAATGAACTGCATGCTCCACCCATCTAAATTCAGTGTGACAAAACACACACACAGTCATTGTAAACTATTTAATAACCAATTCGTAAAACGTTTGAGATCATAAAAAATAATGAAACCGTCAGGATTGAGACTTTAATAAAAGTACTGCAGATGATGAGATTATCATTTCACAGTTATTTATAATGTTCTGCAATCAATTGTGTGCGTTCAATATGCATGCTTACATCGAAGCTTCAGGAATCCTGAATTAACCGTAAGCCGAAACCTTCCACATGAATTCTCTTGATTCTCTTGTTTCTTTGACTTGTGACCAAAGCTAGCTGATACCTATATATATATATATATATATATATATATATATATATATATATATATATATATATATATATATATATATATATATATATATATATATATATATATATATATAAGAAAGATACATATATAAAGAGAGACAGGAAAGAAAGAATCATTGTGACTGATAATTCATATTATTATATGATAAATAAATATTTATGAATATTTGATATATATTCATAAATATACTTATTTATCGTATCCAAATTTAATGGCTATCTCCATATAAATTTATAAATTTAATTAAATGAAATTTTATCGTTATTAATTTGATTTGTTGTTTATTAATTTAAAAATCACATTAGTTGTATTAATTAAAATACTTCATACGTGAATATTTCTTATACACAAATAAACAGTAAAGTGTATCAAATTTTGTAAAATTGAAAGTTTCGTGAAAATACAAACAAGGCATTCACTCTGTAATTTTATAACTATTTTGAAGTTGAAACAATGTGACAGAAATAAATTGATTTCTTAAAGAACTTAAGCTAGGAGGGTAAAAATAAAGGAAAGTTCAGAGTCGTAGAATAGAAATATGAACAAAAATTCGCAGTGTTGGTGATTTTCTATATTGTGAAATGTCGGTGATTTTCTATATTGTGAACTTAAAATTTTTTTATTGACTGAAAAGAAATTTTATATTTTATAAAAGAAATCATGTGAAATATAAGTTTTTAAAACATTTTTAACTAAAATTATTATTTACACTAGAAATCTCTGATCCAAATTGTGATTTAAGAATATTTCATAAAAATTTAATTAAAAAAACAATTAATGAATAAATTGACATGATAGTTAAATGGTTCAGTACGATCTTACATATTTTAGCTATTTTGTAATTAAAAAATTATTTCTAAAGATTAATAAATTTAAAAAAATATGCTAATTCTTTACTTCTGTCCTTAATCATCTTATATTTTTTTCATTTAATAATAGTCTATATTTCATGACATTTAGAAATCGATGGCTGTGCACAGAATAACGGTGGCTGCTCACAACACTGTCAAAATGTGAACGGAAGACCCGTGTGCAAATGTCTGCCTGGATTTCAGCTAGGAAGGGATGGAAAAACATGTGCAGGTAATTACGTCCTCATTTAATGAAGGAAATATGTTTAAATACAATGAAATCAGACTAAATAATGTTAAAAATGAGATTGAGTAATAAAAGTTGGAAAATGAAGCAAATATGAGACTGAAAAGTCTACTTTAGTTCTTGCTACTAGACAATTTTAACTAAATTTATCATATGAGTTGTGTGAGAGAACTAAAATTGTCTCAAACTGATTTTCTCTTCAAAATATGTAGAGTTATTAACAGTGAATTCAAATCTCAATTGCTAATGTTATACTATTGGTGATGAATGCATGATTCACTTACTTTGTTAACCATTGTAAATTTCATTTTAAATTTCTATTGTAAACTTGTAAAATAACTTCAAATACTCTGAAATAACTTGTCTATAGCTAGCTAAGAGAACATTATTGAAAACAACTTAAAAAAGGTTTCAGACAAATTTTAATATGATCACGTGATACAAAATTCGCTTTAAAGTCTGGGAATGTATAAAATTCAAAGCACTGTAAGCTCTTATTAAATAGTTAGTGAAGCTATGAAAAGCATTTGATAGTTCTTAATTTCTTGCTGAATTTTTTTTTTTGAAATATTCGTATTCAGTAATAAAAATTATTTATTTGATCTTTATCAAATAATAAAGTAAAATAAATTTTATTTTTAATCATTCACACTCACAAAATAGTTTTTTGTTTTACAAGCTAAGCTCCTTAATATTTTTTTATGTGCGTGCAGAAAATTTTTACTCGATGCATGTTTCATAATATCCTTAGTTATGCATACAGTACAGTATTTTTAAAGATTTGTGTCTATTTTTTATAATTTAGAAATGGATGCATGTGCTCGAGATAAAGGTGGATGCTCACATCTCTGTCAAAGCGTCAGTGGAAGACCTGTTTGTACCTGTCTCCCTGGTTTTGAACTTAAGAGAGATGGTAAAACTTGTGAAGGTGAGAGAGTTTAGTGTGCCTAATTTATAATTTTTGATTTCAAATTCTATTTCTCTTCTACGCAGTTTATTGAAGGTATATAAACATTCGCATTTTTGATTCAAATATGCATTGAAATGCGACCAATGTTTGGATTCTGCTTTTTCCTATTGTCTCAAGATGTTAGAAAGCAGTGTACGTAAAACGGAAAAGCAGCAGATAAGAATAGGTTACAAAATACATTGTCTACGCTTAACTATAAGACCGAATCTTAAAAACTCATTGAATGGATGTATTATTATGATCAAAAGTAAAAGCTTTTAAGCTAATCTTTTGCTTCTGTAGCAAAGAAAGGAGCAAAATACAACTAATAATATAGATCAAAAATGTATAAATATTTTCTTCAGTTCGATAAACTACACTAGTTTGCGTGCCTGGTTGCATCATTGAGCTTCTATCTTGAACTGAACTTTAGATAATTAAAAATCTGTATGACCGTGTGTGTGTGTGAAAGATAGATACACATTTTTACATAATCAAGATATTTTCAATATTTAGAAATTATGGTTTTTAATACTTTAGAAGTTTGACATTTCATCAGATATTTACAATTGCTTTTAATTCAAAAACTCATTTTTGGCTTTAAATTCATTCTTTATTTCTTCATTCAGAAAGAATTATACCAAACTATATTTTATTAACTTACAACAATTTATTTTTAAATCAATATATTTCTTGACCCTAACAAAGTGAGTAGTGTGTTTGAAATACTGCGTAAAATAAACTTATGAAGAAAAGTTTAAGACTATTTTAAATACATTTTGAAAAAAAGAGACTTATAAATTAACACATAAAAATAGTTTTATAATCTATTAATTTATATGGTGAAAACTGCACATTCCGTTTTATTATTAAATGTTTATTTTTATAAATAAAAGCTTATCAGTTATTGACGCACACACACACTCAAGCACGTATATGTATATATATATATGCATATACACATATATATATATATATATATATATATATATATATATATATATATATATATATATATATACATTAAGATATTTCACGACTGAAGATTCTTCATTCAATTAGAAATATGTCAAAGTCTTGCTTTTCAAGTCTTGTGTAGTGAATCAGTGTCAAAATACCAAGAAGAAATATTGGTTAAATACTTAATTTAATACTAAATTTTTAATAACTTTGTATCATACAAAGATATATGTTTCATATTTTGTTGACGAAGTAAACTAAATCCAAAACTAACTATAATTTATAATATACAAGTTTATTAGAAAATGAACTGTACTTTTTCCTTAGTTTTTCATTGATTATAGTATTATTTCAAAATATTTCTCGCATAAAATGATTTCTAGGAATTTTTCATTCAAAACATTTCAAATATATTAGTTTTATATATCCAACGAAATAATTTATTAGTGCATCTTACATTCACGTTATTATCTCTCATTCACGCTCTGTCATTAATAGTTTCTAACTAGCATTCGGTCGTTGGTTTGTTAGGTTTTATGGTGAAAGATCCAAAAATGGATATTTTGGGCCAATAGCCTTCGGTCATTAATTTTTTTTTACTTTTGCGAAAAAAATTAAAACAAAATCAGTGGCAATATAGCAGAAATTTTGATACAAAGTGATAAGTAACTAATACTTTCAGAGAAACAATTTCGCTATTTCTACTGCTACACAACAGTGTGTAAATTCCTATTGGAAATATATAGTCTGGTGAAGACAATATCATAGGGCTGCATAGAAAACTTTAAATAACAATGATCTGTGAATCAAGTTTATAAAGATATCACGAACGACTAAAATGGATTCAATCACGCCAGTATGTTTTCACATTTTAGTTGTAAATAACGTGTTAGAATAAGCATGAAACATAAGAGCTCACGCATCATGCTTGACTGTTGCCATTCCTAGGAAGTATTTTTTCTATGTTTCATAGGTTGTAAAAATTTATTTGAATTAAAAAACGGATCCTTGTGGATTGTTTATTTAATTAAAAGTTTTGCGTATATTTCTACTTTGTACCTGCAAACTTATATATATATATATATATATATATATATATATATATATATATATATATATATTATATTATATATATATATATATATATATATATATATTATATTATATATATATATATATATATATATATATATATATATATATATATATATATATATATATATATATATATAAACAGGGTGATCATAATTAAACTGCAAATTTAAAAACGCTGTAAAAAAAGATCCACTGGTCAGAAAGACCTGAAATTTCCCCAGAATGTACTTCAAGCAGGGGGATTTTGTTTGGCGTGTGAAAACAATTAGGAAAAAAGTGGCCAATAGATGGCGCTTCACAGGCGGCTGTAGGTTAATTAAATGAATTCTGACATGAACGATAATCAATTGTGGCTGTAAGCTGAACGTTAAACCAGTTGTGCTATTGTAAGTCAGGCAGATGTTGTGGCACTCTTGGTGTAAAGCCTATTCAGAGCGACAAGGTGGTGCCACATCAAATAGGAAAAAATCGGTTTTTAATTGCTCTGCGGCCAAAACCGTAGAAAAAGTCATCAATAATTCGATTTTTAATTGTCGTTAGTCTTCTTCAAGAAATTTTCAATATGGTGTCCACCATTTTCTGTTAGGAGGTGTAAACGTAAAACGGTATTTTCCACAGCAGTTTGGAGTGTATCAGTGCTGATGTTGTTAACGTGCTGAGTAATACGGCAATTCAAATCCACTAAAGTGTCTAGTGGAGCACTGTACACAACATTTTTCAGAAATCTCCAGAGCCAAATGTCACAGGGAGTGATGTCCGGTGATCGTGGCGGCCAGGAAATTGGAAAATGTCGGCTGATAATACTACGGTCATTTCCGAAGTGGCGTTGCATCACCATCGACAATTAACAAGAATTCAAGCTACTCAGCATTTTATACAAGACGTTAATTTTCATATAACCACCTGTTCAGCACCATCTATAGGCCACTTTTTTTCCTAATTTTTTTTCCCACGCCAAACAAAATCCTCCTGTTTGAAGTACATTCTGGTGAAATATCAGGTCTTTCCGACCTGTGGTTCTTTTTTTACAGCGTTTTTAAATTTGCAGTTTAATTATGATCACCCTGTATATATATATATATATATATATATATATATATATATATATATATATATATATATATATATATATATATATATATATATATATATATCTTAAAGAATTTTAATTCAAATATAAAAATTTTCAGTTTAGTTTTATATTGTTAAAAAAATTATATTTCAACAGTACATATTTCTCTTTTCTCTCCTTTCCAGAATTATATTATAACCACTATTAAAACAAACCCACCTATGTTAAATTGTGTCCACTGGCAGAAGACCATTTCGTTAATGTTTAAGCTTTGTCATAGTTTTAGTTAACAACACCATTAATTTTTGTAGCTCATGGACTTTTTCAAGTAGTTTCAGTTTTTTTTTTTCAAATTATTTCTCTTTTATTGACTAAGCATTGCAACTCCCATTAAATTTACCGAGTATGAAATGTGATAAATTGCTTTATTGGGACGCAAAAACATTTTGGGTATATCCTAAGTTTCATAAGAAAGTAACTAAACACTTAATTACTAGAATAAAAATATAACTTTTCTAGATTAAGATTTGAATAAGTTGCATTATTTTTTCAAAATGTTTTCAAAATCAGTGTCCATTACTTTTCAGCATTTCATCAAATATTTAATTCTGAAAAATGTGTTCAATATTTCTGTTAATATTAGTATCATGGAATCCCACATGTAACACAAAATGTGATGTGGGTATAATGAAATTTTAGAAATATTTAATTATATTAGATTTAAGTTTGAATATGTAATTGAAAAGCCATAGATTTTTTTGCACTATATTTGCTTCAAATAGAATTCGATGGCTTTAAAATCATGCCAAATTTGAATTGTTCATTTGCTTCTTGTAACATTCATTACACTGTACTTGGCTGAGTTTAAAAATTGTAAAAACCGGAATTATTAGTGCTGAGGAAATTCAGTGTTTCAATGGCATGCGTTATAATATAAATAGAGAAATTATTTTGCTTCATTAGTTAAGACTAAAAATTTTTGATTTCATACAATTTAATTAAAATTTTAAAGGAGCAAAATTTTTATATAGATTAACTATATATATTGTATAGTAAATATTACATGAACTTTCATTAAACATTTCTTATTCTCAGTGCAAGCAAAAACCGTAAAACGAGAAACCAAACAAAATTAATTAATTTGTTATTTCCTACATTTGGAAATATCTGACAATTTACCCTTATTTATCAGACATATTTTGAATAAATAAGTAAATTATTTCTTAATCTAATTTCTAAATCTTGTCTGATCTCTGATAGTGGTCAATAACTTCGTGTTTTTAATAGTTAAAATATGGATAAACTTTTGTGAGTTTATCCATATTTTAACTATTAAAAACACGATTTACAGTTCCCGTGAACACGAAATAAAGTGTTTGGAAAAGTTTATATCATATATTTTCTTTTTTCTTGGGTGGAGAAACTAGTTTGATCTGATTAACATGGTTGGAATTAAAGTAATTTTTCTTAATATCGTATGTTATAGTCTACAGCTTGTGTGCTACAATATCAAACTAAGCATTCAGTTATATAAGATCAAAAGTAAAATACAAAATAATTTCATTTTCAAAATATATTATATTCAATAAAATCCCAGGAAATATAATGTTTTGTTTCACTTTTTTAATTTCGAAAGAAACATTCTGACTATGTAATGGGAAATTAAATGTCGAGTAAGTTACTTTATTTTATATGCATCAAGTTCACATATCTTTTATTTTTATGAACAGTGTATACAAATTTAAGAAAAAAAAACAATTTTCTTCATTTAAAAATATTTGAGCATCTTAAAAAATGCATAAAACTTTTTAGAGTTGCTCCAAGAATTTGATATAAAATTTTGTCACATTAAAGAAATAGTAACAACTTTTAAGTACGTTACTATTTCTTAGTTTAATGCTAAATCAGTTCAGTTTAATACTAAATCTGCACATTCCCTTGTTTCTCTTTTATGAACTGTTCAATTCATTTATATAGATTTTCCATAATTACTTATACAAGAATTTTCGATTTCGTTCTTATATTATATCATGTTTAAAAGTGAATTTGTGTCATTCTTTATTGTAATGCTGAATTTTTTCAATGCCTCCTTTTACCAAATCAAGGGTTTTCTGTAAAATTAATGCCTGGAATACTTTCAAATCATAGAATAATTTACAATTTTTCACTTAGCCTTGGAAAGATATTGTATTTTAGAGAAGAATAGCATCATGCGTATGAAATCTTCATTCGGAAAAAAACTTTTCAACTTCGTAATTAATCTTTCTTAAAATCCTTTTTTCTTGTTTTGTTTTATTACTTTTTCAAATGAATAAACGTCGAATATTTAATCTGGTATTCTTCATTACACCATGACTTGCTAGTATTTTTTACCATTTATGCTATGCATTTCTGTTAAAATTCTTAACTGTTATTCCACTGGTTACCTGTTGACCGAATTGAGGATAAATTATTATCGCTCTTAACCTGACTTAGAAGAAACAAATTAATTATATTTAATTTGATAGTTCGTTCTTTGATTCTAATGTCCAACGCAATCTTTGCAGTGATTTAAAATCTTCTTTGAACAGTAGAACCTGGGTAAATTAATTATTGAAAACAGAATAATGTTTCTAAATTTTAAAATCACACAAACAATATATGCATTGTTTAATCCTATATTATTCAAAGGTAAACAAAAACAATATAAGTATTCTTAATTTATTCTCGTATTATATTTAGAAAACTTTCTGTCATATTATTCATATATAACACCAAAGCAAGTTGAGAGCACCGAAATTTTTTGGTTTGGCTTCAAATAATAAGATTAATTTCATAATACCCAACGTTTTTAATTCCCACCGTTTCCATGTGGTGAACATATTTCATTTGAAATCGTACATTTAATATGAAATCTATGATTTATGAAATCTAGATTTGATGACGTTCCGCTCGGGTGAGTTGTTCTGAGCGAACCTCGACTGTGTCAGAGGAAACTCCGTGGCTGTATGTGCTCGGGAAGCAACAAGAAATTGGATAAAATCATTTACCGTGTTTTTGGGCGCGTTCCAAAAATGTTAGCAGACTTTAAGTGGTTTTACTTTCTACTTTTATTTTTATTTCTTTGAGTGCGAGTTCTTATTTTTCTCCCCTGTGCAGATGAAAGCTGTTGTGCTTTCTGAACATTAAAATGTTCCATTCCAAAGGATCTTCAATTCTCTTTGAATTGTGAAATGAAAACCCAAATGAGCGTGATGTGTATCTCTGGACATAAAAAGAGTTTAAAAATCTGAATTTTTTTTCTTACAATATATAATTGAAGTTTCTGCTTCATACAAAATCCCACGTGTGTAACATACTGCAAAATTATACTATTCGTTGTATCTTGTTGTCATTCAGATTTATTTATTGCTTGAAAAAATAAATAGTTTTATAAACTCATGATTATATTTTCTCTCTAAATTCTGTACAATTAATTTTTCTATCACTGTTCTTAATAATATTGATCTATGTTTACTCAAATTTGTATCATATTCATGGTTATTGTTTGTATCGATAGAACTTACTTTCACCAGCATAAAATATTTCTTAAATACTCTTGTAAATCAATAATGAAATAAATTTAATCCCTGGATTTACTTCGAAATTAGTTTTACCCCTACACACAGGTCAGAAAATGTTACGTTTCTTTAAAATTTAAATATTTTATTCAAACTGAGTCTCTCTCTATCAAGAGAAAGTATTTATCTTCTCTTTTTTGTAGGTTAAAAAGCAATATTTATTCTCAGCTTATAAAATATTCAATTTGATATGTCAGGTGGCTCAATATTCTTTATCGTTTTCTCTACTAACATGTCAATGTTGTCATGATTGGAAATTTTGAGTTATGACAATTTTTACATAGTAATTTGTTTGGATTCTTGAAGCTAATTATAAACTTATAATTGCAAATAGAATGACTCTTAATTAATGGTAAAAAATAAATAGAAATTTTTTGTAAAATTTCATAGAATTATAATAATTATAACGATAAACAGAAAAGTCCAAACATATCCAATTTAACTAGTATATGAAAAATCTGCATACAGCTTTTCTTAACTAACTTCTATTTCCCTTCTTGTTTCCTGCATTAAAACCCAGAAAATTCATCAATTTAGAGCACTTTTTCAACAGATTGTAAGGAAAATTTGAAGTGCAAGAAAATTATCTAAACTACAGCTTTAGTTCAAGTTTAGGAAATAAAGCTGCAATTTGGATACTTTTTTTCTTGCACTCTAAATTTTAAAGTTTCACTTCGGAATTACATTTTAAACCTTAAAATGTAAAGATTAGTTGAATTCACAATCTTGATTAAACTCTTTTCACGAAACATCTTTCTTATTTTTCCAACAACTCTCCTAATTTTTATTTTATTCAAATCTGCATTAATCGATACAAATTATTGTATCATTGAACAGATAACTAATCAATGATAATGGTGATTTCTTTGTTTTACGCTTTGATTGTATATTTTATAAGACACCATGCATTGCTTCATTGTGGGATTTTTTTTTTTTGCCATCCTTATAAGCGATTATATTTAAACTAATTTCTAAATGATTATGATTAGTGACTTCAACAACTCCGTTGTATGTGTTGTACGTTGCACATCTAAGTGGTTACAATTCTCTGAAACTATATTTTAGAAGACAAATCCAACAGCATTCCCCCTGCGTATCACACGGATTATTATTAGAAATTGTAAACCTACCATTGCCAGCACCATTTTCTTATTTTTCCATAAACCATTTTCTTATTTTGCCATGTATTTAAGAGATTGTCTCTAAACTTACTTTGTTATCCTGTTTGTTCAATTTTATGACCTAATCATACACCTTGTTGTCAAAAAAAAGCCTTGGAAATTAAAAAATTCATGTTTTCCATTATTTTATCCAATATTTCATCGAGGTATTCTTGTTAGGAAAGATATTGAAAAATCTAAATTCACGATTTTATTTCTGAATTTTTCAGAAATTGTCATTTTGTTCTGCCAGGTTATACACTTTTATTAACCCTATCAACACTAGTATGAACGTTTTTCATATCCAACAACATCTGGGTAGAATTTTGTATACGTGTGTCAGAAAAAATCAATATATATATAATCGATTAATATTCCGATACATTTTCTACTAATGTCTTGAAAAAATACTGTACCTTGAAAAACGCTTCTTTAAATTGTGTAAAAAGCTTCTGTAGGACAAAAAAATTTAGCTATTTTGATATTTTAGATTGTGCAAAGTTTTAATTTAGAGCAACATGAAATCAAAAATAAATAAGTGGAGGGGGGAAACTCTGAAAATAGAAACTATTTAATTCAACTTCCTTCGCATGTTTTAAATGCGATATAAAACTATTCAAACTTATTTAAATACATAACGTTTGACTCATATTCAAATTTATTTGTATAATGGAACTCTTATTATGAGAAAAAAACAATAAAATTAGCACATTGCTTACAATTTGAGAGGTCTGTGTGTCAAATTACATACTTAAAATTTTCCTATATTTTCTGTTTAATTGAAACTAAAATTATGAGAAAAAATATTTTAGGAAATAAACAATTTGAAATAATTTACAATCGAAATTCAAGATAACGAGACTAACAAAATAATTATTTCTTCTAAAATATTAGCAAACTAGTAAGTCAAAAAATTTTAATTTGTTAACCATCAAAGGACTTCTTGTTAGCCATCGATGCCCTTTCTTAGCCACCAATTCTACATATCCATCTTAGAATTTTCGGTATAAATCTAAAAGCTCCAATAATATCAATAATATAACAAAATGTTTGTTATTATAGGATTAAATCAAACTTGGGGGGGTACATAAAAGTTACGAATCACTTCACAAAAATATTTATTAGTATATATTTCTAAGATGATAATATATATATATATATATATATATATATATATATATATATATATATATATATATATATATATATATATATATATATATATATACACTACTGGCCATTAAAATTGCTACACCAGGAAAGCGGCACACCACACACGTAAAATTTGCATGACAGGTAGAACTTGCTGTGATATGCAAATGATTAGATTTTCAGCGCATTCATACAAAGCAGGCGACAGTAGCGACATCTACAATGTGTATAAAACCAGAGATTTGACAGCAGTTTTCTCATACTCAATTTCCGTTTCAACGTTCTTTTCGACAAAGAAAGTGGCTGTAATGCCTCGTGTAAGAAGAAGAAATGCCTATCAGCACGTGTCTGACTTTGATCGAGGAAGGATTATAGCCTACCGGGATTGCGGTTTACCGTACCGCAATATTGCTGCTCGCGTCGGTCGAGACCCCATGACTTTTAGCAGAATATGGAATCGATGGGTTCAGGACAATCATACGGAACGTCATACAGGATCTCAGCGACCCCCCATCACTAACAGCAGAGAAGACAGACATCTCATCCGCATGGTAACAAGGGATCATACAGCCACTTTACGAACCCTGAGTCGAGAAATGGAGTCATTTGCAAGGCAACAAGTTTCTGCTCGAACAGTTCGAGGACGTTTGCAGCAGTATGGATTGTCTACGCAACAACCATGACTTCGGCTACCATTGAAGCTGCGTCATAGACAGGAGCGCCTTCAATGGTGTGATCAGCGACGAACCTGTACGCGGGAATGGCATCACGTCATCTTTACAGATGAATTTCGGTTCTGTACACAGGACTATGATGGCTGCATCCGTGTTTGGAAGCGTCGTGGAGAACGCGCATAGCCAGCTTGCATTGGACATCACCATACTGGTCCATCTGCTGGAGTGATGGTATGGGGTGTCATTGGATACACGTCTCGATCACATCTTGTTCGCATTACCGGCACTTTAAACAGCAACCGTTACATTTCCGATGTGTTAAGGCCCGTGGTTCTGCCCTAGCTTCAAGGCCTCCCTAATGCTTTGTTTCAACAGGATAATGCAGGACCGCATGTTGCCCGTACTGTTCTGAACTTCCTTGATACAGAACAGGTTCGACTGTTAATTTGGCCAGCAAGTTCTCTTGATCTGTCACCAATTGAGAACTTGTGGTCAATGGTTGCCGAGCGATTGGCACACCATCACTCACCATCCACTACTGTCGATGAACTGTGACATAGTGTTGAAGCTGCATGGACTGAGATCCCCGTACATGCCATACAATCTCTTTTTGACTCCATGCCTAGGCGGATAAATGTTGTTATTGCAGCCAGAGGTGGCTGATCTGGGTACTGATTTCTCAAGATCTATACATCCTAATTTCCTGTAAATCTAATCACTTGTTCTTTCGACTATAATGTATGTGTCTAATAAATATCGTTCTGTTATTTGCATTCCTTCTTGGTGTAGCAATTTTTAAGTCCAGTAGTGTATACAGTAAAAATTAAAAATAACTATATATAATACTGAGCACAAACATTACCGTAAAACGTGTTTTAGGTCTCATAGAAACCATACTAAAAAGCGAATACAATATTTAACTTTCTGAGCAGGAAATCAAACCGAAAAAGGATGGCGTGTTTATGAAACTTTTTGATGTATTTGTAGTAATTTATAAAGACTCCACGCTGCATCACAGTTTATCAACAATCATGACTAACGAGAAGTGGCGAAGCAATATTTCGTCAGTCATTGACCATAGGTTTTTAAATGGTGGAAAAGTCAAAAGAACAAACTGGCCAGAACAACAATCTAGCACGTTTTGATATAACATGCAAATGTTGCGCGTAAACATTGATCTATTGAAACATAGCATTGCAAAGGCTTCAAGAACAAGGAGAGGCCAAATCTTCAGAAATGTAATATTTTTTATACAAAGTGTGAACAATGCAAACAAAAAAAATCGGTCGGTGGTATGACGCAGAATGTGTGTTCTCCACTATTCAGTCAATTCTGAATGAGGTCAACTGAGTGTTGTATATAGAACTGAGATTCTTCAAGAAAATTCTGTCCGTGTTGCAGAATCGAGATTTGTCAAAGTTTGTCACTAATCACATCAATGGAGGCACTCATACCTGTGAGGCAGAAATAAGTTTCGCCGAATACTTAGTTCTATACGAGTTTGTGGCTGTTAAAATCATTGAACAAGGTTAAGATCTTTTCCTATTAGCGATCTTATTTCTTCATTTAGGATTGGTAATTTGGCAATATGATTCTTTAAAGCTACGTAGATATCAATTGTCTCTTTGATTGTTAATAATGAAATCAATTGCTATCAAGCTTGATATCCGTACTACTTTTTGGAAACCAGCAACTCCATATTCTACTGACTACCTTTGCATCGGGATCAATGCAAGTAGAAAAGTAATGGTAATATAAAGCTCAATCCCTGTTGCCGGCTGAAATGGAACATATGCTTGGACATTTCTCTTTCAAACACGAGGTAAATAACTTTCTTACTTGAAAATAATGCTAAAATATAATTTATGTTTCGGAAATCTGCTTAAAAGTATCTTATATATTGTAAACAATGTTGATACTTCTTGTTTTACAAGAATGCGTTGAAATGCTTTATAATTATTTATCCAGTCGTAAATTGTATTGACATATTGTATTTATATCATGTAATTTTCACACACGAGTGAACCTGGTTATTAAAATAGACCCCTTTTTGGTATTCCATTGTAATGTAAATTAAAATATAGCAATAGTTCTCTTCAAAAAATAACATTTTCAACCTATTTCTCGAACTTTTGCATTCTAATATTAGAACATATGTTGCTGATACGATTCTGAAAAATGTTTTGATATTGTTTAAATTTTGTGATGCTTGCACCTCTTCAAACTATAAATGATGCGACAAATACCCATACACAATTTCACATATTCCATGGAAATTTATTTCAATCGATGTGAGGCTAGCGTGTCGTTTTGTGTATGTTAAAGCACATTACCCACTAAACATTAAAATACTGAATTTTAGACAATAAAAAGAAAACATGAATTTCCATAACGAATTGTCTACTAAAAAATGGTCTTGGAGTCCTTTTATTACATGCGATACATCTTAAAATAAAAAAATATCTATATAATCAAGCTCTGTATATTCTTTTTTCGATTTATTAGAAGTAAAATTTCTTAAAATTAGAATAATATCTTGAAGTTTATTTTGACCCTCTTTTATCAAAAATAATGCATCTTTTCTCTTATTACACATAGGAGTCTTTTATTTTATAATTTCACAATTTTTTCCCTCGAAATCAATTCTGTTGATGAAGATGATTTTTCTAGTCACAATAAGTAACGATGTTATGTGGTCTTATTTTTGTAACACATCGTAACTTATAACTACCTTCCAAAAAAGTAATCTGTTCACAAAATTTAAGTCTAAATTTGAGCACAAAAATATGTGTTAAAGTATTTAACAAAGTTTTTGTGGATCTATGGGCTTGTTAATGTTTCATTTAGAAATTATTAATGATTTATATAACTGAAATGTTTTGCATTTCAAATATAATATCGTATATGTGTATATTTTGAAATCTTTTGATAGTTTTGTTATTTTAAGATTAAAAATTTCAGTTTTTTATGTATTCTCAGATGATTTATTTTTAGAAGTATGTTAACCACACAAATATTTCATTTCGATACAGTTCACAAAGTTTATACTCATTGCATATTTTACAACATATTATTCAATGCTCATGAATAATAAATTAAAAAATTTGTACAGGAATATAAGAATATAATGAATTAAGAATTACACAAAACAATGTAAAACTAATGCTGAATAATATAATATAATTTCCTTTAAGAATGACATTTTATATTTTAACCTTTCATATTTCCAATAATAAAACTAATATTTTAATTTAAAACTTCATTTTGAAATTTATATACTTTAAATCTCAGGTAACTCATTTGACATTAAATCGTAATGTCAAGAAGTTTTATTTAAAAATAATTTTGCTAGCGTGTCTTTTGCACAATAGAAAAAATAAATTTGTCAGCGGTTTCCTTAAGAACGCGACGCTTTATTAACTTTAGGCAGTGAGATCTAACAAGCTGCCTTTTTCAAAATAAAAAATATTACTTTTTGAAAAGAAATGAATTGTAAAGAAATTGTCATTCGCGCAAATAACAAACGTTGCCCATAGCGACCAATTCACCACTTTGTGTAAGCGTAGAAATATTTTTGACTTGAATATTTCGAAATGAGTTGAAAAGCAATATTTTGACATACGTTGCCTTGCGGTTATTTGAAACTAGAAAAAAAAACTAATGCGTTCACAAAATTGTTACTTCAACCGCAAAATTCATTTGGAAGATAAAGTTTAAAGTATTGTCTTCGTTTGGAAAAGAATCATTTTTAAATTTCCGAAAGAAATGATATCTTTTTAGCAGAAAAGTCAAATACTATTTCCTGTATTTTCTAATGAAATCTCTTAAACTTTTAAATAGGGGAATTCTGTGCTTCTGAAATTCTTATAAGTTAAGAACTTAATAATTATTTTGTTATAACTGATTTTTTATGGTAGTTTAGGTATTTAATTACCGTTTTAATTATATGAATTGTAGAAATAAAATTAATTAATTTCAGATAGTTTATTTCATTTACTTTCATAAGAAAATTTAGATTGCGGCGCTATATACTATTATTTATTTTAAAGTGTTATGAAAATGCTTATGCTTCTATTATAAAGGAATTTATTTTTTTATAAATTATATATAATTTTTTTATATTTTTCACTTAACTGAGAATTTATGTGTCAATTTTCCTCTCAGCTATCAAATGAATTATCACCATTTTGCGACATACAAAAGCATATCACAAACTATCAATTAAATACGTAATGTTTAAGTTAGGGAAATGAATAATGTGTGCATATTGAACTGAGCAATTTTACTTCATTAATTATTTTTGTAGATTCATTATAGAATTTATTTTCAGACTTTTTTCATGTTGCTGACCTTTATTTACAACTTTTTCAGAGTACTTTAGTCAGCTGCAGTAAAAGTTATCAGCTATAGAAAAAATATGATAATAAATTTTGAATTATAATTTTACGATAGTTTTCTATGAAGCTTCTTGGTGCATTTTACTATTTGAGTTTTTACTATAATAAATACCATTACTTATATATGAGTTACCGGCAAAATATGAAATATGCGAGTTATTACATATTTCCAGAAACTTAAGAATAATACATCATACCTAGTCATTTTATAGAATGACAAATGTTATTCAAGCAAGATATGAAAAAAAGTCCTGATAAGCCAATTATATAAATGACCTGTATTCTTCAAAAATACAAATGTTATTCCGAAAATTTAATGAAAATATCATTAAAAGCTTTACTCCAAATTTGCGAAGAAAAAATACTGTTGCATAAAACAAAGTTTATGTACAAAGTCTTATTAAGGGAAACAAAATTTTCTTATAAAAATGAGAAATTAAAAATAAACTTTTTGTTGCAATACGGTAGATTTGAATGCCATTTTAAATTATATTTCATTATAATTTCCTCACAAAGAGCTTCTTATGGGGATATTTTAATGCCAGAATAATAATCTGTTTTTCATAAATTCAAAGAAATGCATTCCTTCAATTTAAGCATAGAGCATATTATCTCTATTAGCTCTTTCAACACAAGCCAAACTTTTTGAATGACGTGTCTTCCCATAAACGATCTTCAGTGTTGGCCAAAACTCTTCAATCCAGTCACCATATTACTTGCAAACTCAATATTATTGTCAGACTAATATAGATAGCTTTCCAAGCAATGAGAATATGTCCACTAAGTTGTAAACAAGTTCTTCTGTTCTTTTTCCCGTTAGTATCTATAGAATCCCAAATTTTGTGTGTTCAGTTGATCTTTTTTATACCATAATATATTTGTATTCACTATATAGCTAAAACTGAAAGTCAATAAAATATACCTGACAGTGGGAATAAAATTTTGTAAAATCGTAAATTTCACAAAAATGCCCGCTTTAATACTTTTCTGTTTTTATCTGGAGAGGTTCACAAGAATGGAAGTTCAATATCAGGACACGTAACGCTTAATATTTAGTTGAAAAGTCTTTCAACATTCAACCACGTCCTGCGTTCTAATAAGCAGAGGAACTTCATGAAGTATTTGAAATATTTCAAATTAGCTTTATGAAGTATGTAAAATAATTCAGATGAGCGATATGAGAAGTATGTGAAATAATTCATATGAGCCTTATGAAGTATGGGAAATAATTCAGATGAGCTTTGTAAAGTATATGAAATAATTCAGATGAGCTTTATGAAGTATGTGAAATAATTTAAATGAGCTTTATGAAGAATGTGAAATAATTCAGATGAGCTTCATGAAGCATAAATATGTGAAATAAATTACAGGCTATGACGTAACATTGTGTAGTAGTTGTGTTTTCTTTAACAGAATAAACGAGTTTACTTTTGTTTTCCACAATCATCATACCAAAGAAATTCAACAAAGAATAGTCCCTGGATTCCTTCTTAATAGTTATTTTTGTTTTTTTCACCTCATTTAAATAGTGTCGGGGTTAATTGTTTTTTGCAACATTATTTCAGATTTTTAACAGTTCGTTGTTCAATCCTCGTTTCACGTTTTTCACGCATTCTGAGCCTGTGTGATGTGGGCTTTAGAAATCATGTACCTTACCACGCAAAGTTCGAAAAAAATCGTAAATGTTTTTCGTATTTTGCCGGTTTCTGTTTTAGCATTCTATAGAATGCCTAGGAAATATGGGAATTATATTTATGAATCATTTCATGCAAACTGTGTGTGTCAACTAGTTTTAGGCACAATTTTCAGTGCCTAGGTATTTTATGCAATCCCAAATTTTAGACTTTGCTGGTAAAATATATAATATATAGGTAGACTGGAAACGTAATGAACAAGAAAAATTGCTCAAAGTTACATTCCTTCAGTTGGACGAATATTAAAAATACTATCTAAAAATTCAAAAATATAATTTTATAGATTATAAATATAACTTTATATAGCATTTCCAGGTCTCTGTAGTTGTATTTAGTTAAATGTTGCCGTTTTTCATTATTACCTCTAAACTGAACGAAATTATTTCATCTGTTATAAAAATCAACCAAGCTATTGAAGAAATTACTTTGTGTAAAAATATATAAGTGGACTATGCTGTAAAATTAAATAAAAAACGTTAGTTATAATAAGCTAGATAGAATATTAATTAAATTGTTTAAAATAATAAAATATAAGCAAAGAAATTAAATGTTAATAAGGTTGTAAATGTGATTAAAACAATATTTGTATGCCTATTTATATGAGATTTTTTTATTAATCTTATATTCATATTAAATAATCACTTAAACAATTTGGCAATTGATAAAGAGAAAAATTGTATATAAATAAAGAAAGAGATTAAAGGTGTATAAAAAACTTTATTAACATTTATGCATTAGTATGCTGTATTTTAATAAATAAATTTAAATTCCTTTTAATAAGTCTTAAAAGAAACCTTAATAAACATTTTAAAACTTTATGCTTATGCCATTTTTAGGAATACTTTTTTTTAATATAAGAACACTTTTATTTACCAATGAAAATTTTATTAAATATCACAATAAGGATCTGGAGACAGTATAAAATATTGAATATTGTATAAAAAAATAAAACCGCCTTTTTTTTGCTTACTTTCAAAAGCATATCAAAATGTCCCCAATTTTGAAAGAGAAATCTAATTATCAGTGTTTTTATGTCTACGATTAACAATTAAGAAAATATATGAGGTTGGTGATTTTACTGAAAATTCTCTATCTATATATAGGCATATGTATTCTATATATAGATAAAGAGAATTTTGATTTGACATTGCTACTGTACACTTTTTAATAAATATGAAGCTTGTAATTCAAATTACAACTGGGTCATGAAAGAAATAATCAAAAATGAACTTTTCTTATGTTTTATGTTAATGTTATTGATTAAGAAAAATTAAAGAAAAACTTTAAAATACTGCATGTGCTAATCATCTCGTGCCCCTCGTCTAATACAATATTGCAAGATGTCATTAATTACATAATATTAGCTGCTTTTCTGTTTTGGTTTCCTAGTAAAATATTAATCACATTACCCAATAAATTTGTTGTTCTGATAAAGTCAGAGAAAGTCAATAGCCTGATGTCTATGAAAAAGAAAGTGATTTCATGGGAAAGTAATCTGTGTTAGAAGGGAAAGAATAATATTGTTACAAAAACAACTGTACTATAATGTTTCACTGTCCTTAACGATCAGCAACTCTATTGGTTGCTTTTTCCCATACTTATAAGGAAAGCAAGTGTAGATAATAATCAACTTAGATCTCTTGTGGCATATTAAAAGGCTTTGGAGGTACCTGGAATGATTTCGTCTACACTGAAAGGAAAGGTATTGATTTCATACTTTTTACTCTTTTGTTTTCAATGGATTTTTTAAATGAATTATGAAATTCTTAAGTAATGCGTATTTATCGAAAGATCATTTAAGAATATGTTGATGTTTTTACAGCTTATTCATGAGCAAATTTGTATTTTCAATGTATTAAAGTATTTTTTAAAATACTAATTTTAAAAACAATTCAGATGAACAGATGAAACTTAATTCTTTTTAGATATTTTAGTTTCTCTGAAAATGTTTTTGAATGATATATATACATATGTATGTATGTATGTACTAAAAATTTCTAAATGTCCTGCAAATATGTAAATGCGATTTACTTAGAATTATGTTTAATCAGAAATTGATAAATAAACTCTCTAATCATGAATCATAAATATGGATAATATGCTTATCTATTATACTCAGATATGTCTGCGATTGTTTGTAATTTTTATAGGTTTTATAATTTTTCTGTTTTCATTTGCAATCAATTCCTCCATATTAGTAATTAACAACCGGTATCATTGAAAATCTTGCTTATTTTCCTAGAAAATTTTAACATTTCTTTGGGGTCACTCAAGTGAAGCTACAATATTGTATACAAAGTTTAATATAAAATATTTATTAATTAACTCTAGTACGGAGAAATTGGAATGATAAGTTTTGAATCTTTTGCTTGGTGCTTATCCTTTGGACTGGAGCCTTAAGATCGTTGACTTTCGAGAAATCGAATACAAGAAGTGAGTCGGTGAATACATCTTCTCGAGATAGTCCCATGCAATTGAAAATGTTTTCCAATAGAAGCCTGATGTCAGCAGCATAGGATGAAGGTCTTAAGAGATTTGCTTTTTTTAAAGCGAGAGACTTTGATACAGACATTGGCAAGTTTGATGAGCGTAATCGAGGAGCATCTATCACATGTAATGGTTAGAGTCAATCTTGGTCTTTTTCTAATATACCATTGATAAATAAGGAGTACCAATCAGTCTGTCATAACTTTTGATTTTTTAGTGATTTTAATTTCTGAGAAGTTATAGCATAAGATGTAGGCGAGAGATATAATTTTCTGCTGATAAATATACCTATTATCTTTGACTCTGTTATTTCTTTAACATGAATTAAGCTAGAAAAACGTGAGTCCATTTCTTAAATAAAGCTTCTATTCTTCAGTAGCTTAAAACCGTTTTATTTATGCTTTACAGTTAAAAACGCTTTCCTTTATTGTTAAATTAAGAATTCTAATTATAAAAAATAGAAAGAATTAACAAAGTAAAAATATACATAAAAATTTCCTAAAATGTTACAAACGAAAATATAGTATTAATTAACTGTCAGAAACAAAGAGAACAATTACAGAAAAAAAACTTCTGCACTAAAGCTAATAAATTCAATGTGTATTCTTTATTCATTGTGACGTGCGTAAAATGAAAAGTAATCTACATCTCCCTTGGAACACGAGCTTATTAAACTTACCCTGTAAAACTCATCAGCAGAAAGCTACAGGTGATGCGCGTAATGTCATTACATTTTAATTGCATTTCACTTGCCGAGAACAAATTAGAAATTGATTGGATCGGTTACTAATGTCGATATTACCCCTACTTCACTAAATTACTCCTGCTGCATTGAAACTTGATTGCTGAATCTGAGAATGCCTAGATTTCAGCAAAAGGATACATTTTTCAATTTCCTACTTTCTTAAAATAGTTTGCTAAAGATTAATGATATTATGAAATAATTTATTTCACAGTAAAGTTTTAACAATAATTTCTTTTTATAAAATTTTTGAAAAAATCTATTGATTAGAAGCTTTTTACTATATAAAATATGTGAACACTGGGAATTACAAAACATTTTTCTTTTCAACTTTACTCTTAATTCCTTATTATTTCTGTTTCGTCTACGTTTATTATACGTTTGATAATATTCCACAAAAAAATAAAATTAGTTTTAGTTTAATGTATATCATTAAAATACTTACTTTAAATAAACCCTCCTTATAAAAAGGTTTTAGCTATGAAAAACCAAATAATCATTTTCAACCGTTATATATAAACTTTGTAAAATTACAATCACAGTATACAATTGAGTAATTTTAGCTTTCTGAATTAAAATATCTTAATAAATATTTTAATTCATTTTATATCACTTATTCAATTTTTTGTTTTCAAAATATAAGTTTTTAATAAATTTGTTATGCTTATTTAATACTAATCAAATATTTGTTTACATTAATATCTTTCTAAAAACTTTTTTTTTAAACTTTGAACTTTAATGAACAGCTATGTTCAGGAAAAAACTTTTAATGAGCTCCATACTTACTCATAATATAAATAATGTTATAAAATATTATAATAATAATAAAAACTTGTAATTATATATAAAAAAGCATTTTACATTATCTTTAAACATTTTAAAATGAAACTTTAAAGCTTGTCTGTGATCATCCGAGAAGTGTGAACTATCTACGTTTTTTGAAAAAATGTTAGTTTTAAACATCTAAAAATTACATATTATTTTAAGAAACTATTTGTTTTATAACGACCAATCTATTTACATTTAGTCAAAGTAACACTTAGTCATATAACATAAAGATCACTATAAAAATTGTTTTTCACTTATTCTTCTCCATTATGTTTCTTTATTATGCATTTTTAAGAAAAAAGTTTTTAAATTTACTTTGAAATTAAGACAAAATAATTAACTATGTTGAAATCTGAATGCGTATTTTCAATAATTATAAATTGTGTAATGCACTCCCATTTAAAAAAGCAACGCTATCTGTGAAATAAGTTAAAAAATTATTAATTAAAATTTTGATCTAATTTTCTCTAATAAATAATAAGGAATTTTTGAAGCTCTACTTGTTGTGCACAGCAAACTTTACATTTTCGAGAAATTTCGAAATGAAACATCTTTTCCTCATAAAATATTTATCCTTATTTAATTTATTCTATTGCCTTTAAAACTAAGCCTGATCAAGAATATTAATAATTTAACGAACATTTGACAAACTTTGATTTAAATTATATACTAACAATTTTGGTTTGAATCCAAATTCGTTAACTGTTAAATATTTTCATAAAACAATCCTAATTTATTTGATATTTCAAAGTTAAATTCAATTCAATATACTTAATTCCCAAATTATTTTCAAAAGATGTATTCTAATAAAAGTTGATATATATCATATTATTCAAAATATCTGTACTATAAAATTTTAACTCAATAATTTTGAGCTGAACGTGGTATTTTCTTATATTGTAGCAATAAAGTGAGAGAGTTAGTGTCGTAGATCATTTAACTACCTTTACTTAGCACCTACTATTAAAGTTGTTTCACATATTCTCAGATGAATGTTAGTCCATTGCACCGACCGATGGTGGTATGGTTAGGGTCCTTAACTTTGAAACAGTAAGTGCCGGGTTCGAATCCTGGTTCTGGCATGGGTATCCCTTTCTTTATCCCTTCATTTTCAGCATGAAGATGGCTCGCCCATTGGATACCACACTGTATAAAGATGCCATCACATTCACCTTTTGCAGCGCTGAATAGGTATATCTTAAATGCAGTCGGGCATTAGAAACAAATGTTAGTACATTGCTCTTGTTCTTTATAAGTTACAATAACTTTCCGATACGATGATTAACTGATTATTCTTCAATCCATTAATTTATAATGATTTATTTTCTTTGTGTCCAAAATGAATTATGCGCATTAATTGTCAAACTGTTAAAAAATTAATTTAAATATAACGTTCCACAGACCACATTATTTGACATATTTTGCACGCTTTGCACAATCTAATATAATTTTTAGCCCAGTAAATGAATATCTCAATTACAAAATAAATAAATAAATAAATAAAATTTTATAGAAAATGTAAACATTATATATTTGCTTCTTAACTAAAAACGAAATTTCGCAAAGCTATTTTGTTCTTGATAAGATTTATAATACATAATAAATGTAATAGATCCCAAAATCATTCATCAAATGTTTGCTCTCAGATTTAGTTAACTTTACTTTCTTAAGCGCTCATATTTAATAATGGTACTCTTTTAATCATAATTGATTAGATGTGGGAAACTCATACAACTTGTCCCACGTTTCAAAAGAGCCTTCATTAGCCGAATTCTTGACTGATGACTACGGATAACTTTTCTAATCGATTGCTTTTAACATGAGTACTCATCTTTCAGATGCTAGACACGTAACACCAAAATGGCAAATACAGTCCCATGGCAGCAATTTAATGTCTTGCTCATTTCCCCTTCAAAGTCATTTTAAAGACGTAAGAATGAGAAAGTGCAAGCATTTTTGTGTTCAGTAGCTGGAACCCTAACAGAGTAATACTCAGAGTTAAGAGACCATAACTTTTATTCTGACTCAAAATTTTTGATTTTGACAAACAAATCTACTACTTAAGAAATGTTTTAATCTTGTAATGAGTAATTCTAAAGTTTTATGACATAATATATAAAGTTTTGACTCTCTTATTGCAACATCACTATAATTTATAAATTTCCTCATAAACTTAAATATTCATTACTCTGATGTGTTGCTTATTTCTTCTTATGATAACACTGTTTGAAACCATTAGAAAGCTTAGTTCAGTTACAAAGTACTGTAATGATTATGCTATCTTTATTTCTGCTTAAAGTACTCTTTTACAAGTCTCCCATGTAAATATTAATAATTTTTGAAGTACAATTACCCAAACGCGTGAACAAATCCCTTGTCTGCTAGTTGCAATAAAAGCCTAATTTTGTTTTTAATAAAACTAATTAAAAATATTGGTTAATCAAAACACTATTTTGCTTGTATTCAAGTGATTTTTTAAAATTACATCTAGTAAAGGAAATTTTATACTTTAAAAGAATAAAGTTACTCCTACAAGATTTCAATATTAAAACGATTTTTTTCACTGATTTTAAAAATCTTTATTTAAAAATGAGTTATATTAATTTTTTCCTTTTGCTTCTCTGTTTAGTCTTGAATTTTAATACTCGGCGATTATATTTTCTATATAAGTTTTAGTTATGTTGATCCGTTTAAAATAAAGATAAAAACATTAAAATTTAAATAGCTATGGTGAAAAAATTATAAATTTTTACCACAAAATTTTCAAACATTTCATAAATGTTGAATCAGACTTTTTAATAAAATAAGTATCTGATTTTCATATTTTATTAAATAAGCGTTACTTTTTAATTCTAAATAAATGACATAAATCACTTTATAAATCATATAAATACAAATTATTGATTCACTTAACATAACAACTGTCTAAGTACCACATTACTTTCATAAGACTCTAATTTTCTTAAAAATCCCTGGTTGACATGACGGTACAGAAATAGGCTTCATCCTGGCTCAAGTGTACAGTACTTGCGCCAAAAAATAATTTTCTTTTAAACAAATATTTCTTATTGCAATTTAATTTCATCAGTTTATGTCTTATTTGATTTTAAATAGCCGAAAATGCACTTCATCGAAAATAGCGTTCTTAAAAAGGAGGAGAAAATAAATGTGAAAACTATGCTGAATTGTAACTGCATTATTTTGATTAGACACACACTGGAAATTTTAAGGAAATCATTTCCATAATAGTTGAGTTCTTAGCTTAGATAAGAAAATTATTCAAATAAAGCTCCGACTGATTCCGGTTACCACTTCCTGAAATTTAAGTCTCGCAAAAATGTAGTCATTGATTACTTTACAAAGAAGATAGACTATATTTTAAAATTTATATCCTTCAGAGCTTAACGTTAGTTTCTTTGTGCCTTTTTTTAAACTTTTATGTGAGTCGGATCCCTGTAACGTCTTTCTCACAGTTAAAGCTTAAAAATAAAATCTGACCTAAATAGCTTGTGTTTCAGACATAAATATATATTTTTAATGGTGGAAATATTTAATTTTTCTATAAATTGTTTTATGACTGCATACAAAAGGAAGTTGCTGAAATATAATACTTAGTAAAGGCAAATATGAGAAGCATTTTAATCTACTTACTCTTTAAAATCTGCATTGGCAATTATTTATTTTCATAAATTTAATGTAACTTTTAGATAATTTAAAGTTACTTTTTCCTGTTCGTTAATCATTGTTTCTTTAAATTATTCCTTTAAGTTCACTGCGTTGACACTGTATTATTATATTTCAGTAATAAAAATATTTTATTAAATTTTTTTAGTATGTAATACATACGCATCTTAAATAATTATATGATCTTAGAATTTTATAACTCCAAATAAGTGGTGGAATGCAATATTTTTAATATCTGAATTAAATATAAAAAGCACATTTATCCTTTACTCTCTCTCTTTCGAGATTTTCTTGCTTGTTTAAATTTAATTTATAAATACATTGTGTTTATAACTATTAAGGAAAGTTCATGAATAATATTAAATAATATAATAAAATGCCCTTTTTTCCTTATCCCTGAAACATTTAAAATATTATGTGCTTGAATTATAAAATTTCTTCACATTTATTAAAACAACCATATACTTTGAGTTACATTGCAAAAGAGATAAAAATTATAGTTAATAGTTTATGTGGAAATTAGAAAAATTTTATATTCGACATTCTGTGCGTATACTTGCGTGTGCCTTCTTAAGCTCTTATATATATGCGTGAATTCCCCCTTATCTTAAATTTTTAGCTACTCGCTTAAAACTAGAGCAAATAAATTGAAATAAAACCAGTGTCAAACCAGTGTTTCAGCATTATATTATTAATTTTTGTTTATAAAATATGTAAAATCCTTGATAAAAAGTGAACATTTCATGAAGTAATATTCCTGATCGAAACAAGTACTTCATTTGCTTAGAAAATACATTCAGAAATGAAATATTGTTATTAAATAAAGAAATTTTGAAGAAAATATTATTAGGTATTTCCTTTGTAAATTTTATTCAATTTACTTAAATGTAAACTGATATTAAAATATTTATTAAAAGTTCATTTTTTTATTCTGTTTTAAACAAAAGTTGAGATAAAAGTTAATACTTGGCCCAAAAACTTTTAAGAAATTTGAGTCACAAATTTTAGAAACTTTCACAGATTTATCTGGAAACCCTTTTATGAGCTCTTCAAAAACCTCTTTATAAGCCCAATAATAGAGAATCCAAGTTTTTCAGATAAAAGTTTACATTAATATTGTATAATTGATTGCTCTGAATTTTTTAAAGTAATAATGCCGAATACTTATAGAATAACTTTAAATGACATAATTTTATTAAAATCATACAAAGCAATACAATTTGATTGGATAGATTCCTTCAATATGAGTGCAAATTTGAATTAAAATTTCAGAGAACATATTGTTGAGGATTTTGTTTTATGAAATGAGAGCACTTAAAGCTAGTTTCTTAATAATTTTCTAGATTCGTAGAGTGGAATATCCTTTCTCAATGAAAAATACACTCATTAAATTTTATATGGATTAATTTTCGCAAATTAAATTTGGGATCTTAAATGATATTTTATATCTTACATAAATTTAAGACAAGTTGAATTACATGAACTCACACACATAAAAACAATTCATTTAAGATAAAATATATCTTAAATGAATTGTTTTCCGAGAGATTTCAAAAAGAATAACAAAAAATGAAAATTCTTTATTATTCCTAATTTTATTAATAAAAATGGTTTAAATCATGGTGTTGAGTTCTAAAACTATATTCGATTATGAAACAAATGTAGTGTACATAGAGAATACACTGATAAAAACAAGCATTAGTGACACCATCGGTATTACCATAAGTCAGAATATTTTTCGAAGAATTCCTATGTTGAAAATCACATTTAAGTAAAGATTGTTTCTTTAAAAGTTGAGTTATATCACTTATAGAGGAAAGTGAAACTGTTTTCTAGCTCGTATCGGTATTCGATCCCAGCAGGATCAAATTTACAGTTTATAGTTCTGAGACAAAATGGATTTTATGGTGATCGAAAACAAATTCCTATAAAATGAATAAGTACTATGTAAGTTCAAGTGAATCATACAGATCGTCTAAAAATCTGCACAATATACCAATTAATTAACATTGAATAGGATAGACATGCTATTCTCAGTATCTTACTTAAATAACACAACCACAACATGTAGCTTGTGGTTTAAGCTAAAATTATTGTTTCGTTTGTTGAACAACAAGAGTCTACAAGAATCTGTGTGAAGATGCCTGCTTAACCAGAAAATGCTATCATGGTGACAAATGTTCAGGTTTTCTTTGACTCTGAAAGACAGATAAGTGGCTTACAATAGTCAAGAATACTTCATCGCTACCAGGAATAATAAAACTTGTTTTTCTAAACCATTCCTAGTAAGTTGTTCAGCATTATTATATTAATTTATGTATATGGTAATCAAAACTCAGCTCTTGGAGTGATGGCATATATTGCCAATAAATAAACATCTTGTTTAGAAATGATTCGCATAGTCGGTAATATAAGCATAGGCCTTGTTATGTTTATAATGTGTTCAAGCTAATTTCTGAGTCCTAGTTTATAACCCTTTGGATAAGTCATTTTTAACACTTTTGATTCTTTGTAATATTTACTTACTCACGTGTGTATTTAATAGTTGCTACAAAATTCTTTTATATACAAAGCTTCGTACTGTGGTATTTCAGTTGTTGCTTTTGACAATATGTTTTTTATCTTTTTCACATTGTAAACGTCCGACTAAGAGATTAGAAGAAATCAGCATGCTAAAACTAGCAACCATTGAAATTAACTGACTGACTTATATAAAAATTTAAATAACAAAGATTGAAATATTTGTATCAATTATTTGACAAATATTTGAAACGATGCTATTTCTCTGTAACAGTATTAGTTGCGTCTTGAAATCAACTTCATGAACAGAAATCTGCATCGGGTGTAGCCCAATTTACCCCAAAATTTAATCACATTTTTCCCTATCATATCGTTTAAATACAAAAAACAACATTCCACTTTTTCTTTCTCTTCGAGTTCTTTTCAATTTTAATGTGGTCATTAGTATTTCTTTATTATTATTATTATTATTGCTATTAATTTTTTGAATTAATTTCTAAGTTATTGATTTTCAAAAAATAAATTATATAATTTCTTTTGTTATTATAATTTTGATTATAAAATATCAATTTGTTTTGAGATTATATTAAGAACTGAATGGCTTTAATAGTATTGAAAAAGTAACATTATATCCTATCTGATTGTCTCAAAACTCATGATAAATTAGAAAATAAAAAGCAAATTTATTTCCGAGAATACTTCTAGTTATTTCAATTAATTATATTTTTTGCAAATAATTGGAGTTAGATAAATTTCTTCATGTGATATTTTTAGATCTTTAAAGTTACTTTAGTTTTTACAAAACTCTACAAATATTCTGCCATTTCATTATCACTTCATTATAATCTTACAGTTTATTATTTATGGTGAAAAAAATGCAAAACATTGAAACGGACACCACACTCCGATGAAAATTGTCGGTAGATCTTTGACCACAGGAGACCACGAACAATTTAAAAGATGTTTGCTGTGACATTTTACTCTATGACATTTTTTAAATCACGCATATGCTTATGGAAATCAATGCTTATAAATAATAATATCATGTTCCAATCTAATAAGTATTTAGTTGCGGACCTGAAATCTTATACCCATAAGACATTTCATTAATCAATTTTCGTTACACAAATTTATTAAATAATTTTAGTACGGAAATTTTTAGTTATATTAATACGTGACTTTTTGTAAACTAATAAAATTTTCTTGCAATTTCATTTATTTGTGTATGCGTAAGTGCTTCTGTGCCTGTGTGCACATATGTGATCAAAGGAGTACTTATTATTTGATTTATTACATCGTGTACTAAATTTATTTTCACGGTTTTATAATTCTTGAGTTGCTTTCCAATACCACCTGTTTATTTTATTATGTATTATGAGGACATAAAACACAGTCATACATTAATATATAAGAAAATTTCATATGATAAATAGATTTGAAAATGGAATAAACTGACTGGAATATTTTAATTGAATAAATTTTTAATAATGTGATCAAATTATTACAATATAATAAATAGAGCTATAATCTTTTTTTATGTCACGAAATAAATCCAAAAATTAATGTAACATTATAAATAAAATCATAATTTTGTAAACATGAGGTTTTGCATATAATCCAGCTTTTAATTTTTTTATAACTATTTGTAATTATGGCATGACTTTTTCTTAGAATTAAAAACAGCTGTATCAAATCAAAAATTGAAAGAATAAAATTGAGGAATAAGCATTTTTCTTATGTAAAAAGATGCCATTTTTATTATACAGATGTTACATATTTCGTACTTTGAAAGAAAAGTATGTTTTAAAATCCTATATTTTTTTATGTTGTTAAATTTCATATAACAGCTGCTTTATTATATTTCTTCTTCGCACTACTTTTTGGAAAAAAAATGTTTAAAAGTCTAAAGAAAAAAATGAATAAAGTTGAATGTTCCTAGTAAATTTTACATTTTGCTTTCCTTTCGTTCCATTTTTGCGTGGAAATCAGAATAGTACCAGTCTTTGACAAAAATACCGGAAAGACCCCCCCAAAAAAAACGTTCCTTTCAACCTTTAGAATTCCAACACCTGAAGATCGGTAAAAGGGCTGAATTTTTGTAAAGTTTATGTCAGAGAGATTTTTGTTGCTCTCTCCAGTTAAGATAGAGGAAAGCGCCTGTCTGATTGGTGACCTTGCGTTCGGCAGCAGTAGGACCGGGCGGCGCCACTGCCTCTCCCGATCCCACTTGCTCCTCCTTATCTCTTGGTGGAAGGATGCTGTTTCTCCTTTCTCCCGAAGAACGGTTGATGACTTGAAAAGAACTTTTTGTGTCTCAACTCCATGCTTCCGCATCGTGCTTTGTGTTGTGAAGTCTGACTGTTTCTTTCACTGGACTGTGTAATACTTCTTTCGCGATAGAGAAAAATATATAAAAGTAAGTCAAAATGCGCTGTATTGTTTCTTAACATTTAATTTATTTCAGCATAGTTTTTCATAAAGTTGAAATTATTTTTATTTCATAAACATTTATTGAAACTAAATACTTGACATTTTGCGCAATGCTCTATCATTGATTTCTAAGTTAAAATAAAAATAAAAAGGAGTATTTAAATGTGCTATGTGAAGTTCATTAAGGATTCTACGATCACATTGAAAAAGATAGATGCACAAACTTTTATTCTATTTCTTATATTGTCAATTGTAGATTAAATACTTTTTAGTGCTCTTTCAATAGAACATAACTAATCGTATTTTATTTGTTTAATAGTGTGAATGTAAACTAATTTTCTCCAAACTTTTTGGGTATATTTTCTCTTATTTTGCATAAAGTGTGCTTGATAAAATGCTCATTCTAATTATTTTTCTCAAAATAAGTATTTTTAGATTTAATAACTTTTTAATTAATTGCATTAAATTCTATATATATAAACATTATTTTGAATATATGATTTCCCTCTATGTCTTCATATCCTGCTTTTAGTTTGTCATATATAATGTCTGTATGTTATGTAAATATCAAAACTGAGTAATACTAATCATGCAAAAAATACATAAGACTGTATGCATGTTAGAAATATGATCACACATATTTGTTTAGTTTTTTTAAAAATTTACGTAAAATTTGCGATATAAGTGTCTCTTTCTTTCAATAAAAACCATTGATAGCTACTATTTGAATAAAAATGTTATGCTTCTATTTCTTTTTTAATATATTTTGTCTGTATAATACTTCTGTTTGCTTAAAAAATCATATCAGTGCTATTATATATATATATATATATATATATATATATATATATATATATATATATATATATATATATATATATATATATATATATATATATATATATATATATATATATATATATATATATATATATATATATTAATAAAATTGTAGTGTAATAAATTGTTCTTTCATTATGATCGTTTCAATACATTTTAATTTGAGCTTATTGTTGAAGTCAATAAATGAAATATAATGAATTTTTTTTAAGCATTTAGCTTATTTTAATTGAGAAAAATTCCTTTTCAAAAAGAAAACATTATATTCATGCTTAAAATTCTTACATAATGTACAGAATTGTATTCATTTTTTTATAGGAGAAGTAAACCCTTTGTAAATTAAGAGTATGTAAATTAATTGCGGTTTTCTCTACTGTTTCTCGGAGTGAATTATGAATTGGCTAAAACACAGCTGCTATCAAAGTATTAATTATGAAACAAAGCTTTATAAGACCCATAATATCATGCCAAAACTTTTCAGATTTAAATTAAAAATATTTCTTAACATGTTTTCCACGCAAATAGTCATAAATTTAATTTTATTTTTATTAAATATTAATTTAATTAAATATTATATTATTTATTAATATTTTTTTTATTTTTATAGTTATCTATTATTTAATTGAAAGAATTTAATTGTAATCCTGTAGATGTGATTATTATCAATGATTATTAAAATTTTTAGTACATATTTTGATAATTTTTTAAACTCACCTTCGTAAACTTTTTAAATAGACTGCACAAATCTTAATATGCACAATGGGAAAAACTTATATTCTACGGGGAAAATATTTGAATAGATGTAAAATAGATTTAGGCATACTTTAGTATATTCTTGATAAAACCATGTCTAAATCTCAATTAATTTATAATACGTATGCATTAATTCAGAATTATATATTTTCATTTTTTACAAAATATTTAAAAGAATGTTTGAAATTCCTCTTAAAATATTATCTCCCTTTTAATCAGAAAATTTTTACACACTCTTCTCATTATCAAATGGATGAAATTTTCTTTTCAAGTACAAAAATTGTTACTC
This sequence comes from Latrodectus hesperus, assembly GCA_037975125.1. Classification (NCBI taxonomy): domain Eukaryota; kingdom Metazoa; phylum Arthropoda; class Arachnida; order Araneae; family Theridiidae; genus Latrodectus; species Latrodectus hesperus. The sequence goes on from CM075854.1 coordinate 35,745,136, forward strand.
TGAAATATTTATGCTTGATTTTTGATCTACTTCTTTTTTTATCCCCTTTTTTTTATAAAAAAGGCTTAAGATATTTTTCCTGAAGGATTTCATTACTCTTTCAACTTTTTGAGGACTATAAAATTCAAAGCTTAAAGGAATTTTTCTTCTTTGATATTACTAAATGACTTTGATCTACTTATTTCTAAGTCATCTACTTTTTCATTCTTAAATTATGATAAATGATTGAGATTTCTAATACTAAAATTGTAATTTAATTTTGTGCCTATAAAAAAATAATATGATTTAAAAAATTAAGTGACTTTAAGTTGAAAAATTTAGTAAATGTTTTTACTTTGCATTAACTTTAAGAAAATTAAATTAAGAGTTCATTGAAACTTTATCTAATGTACTTTTAAATCTTTGTAAGTTTAACACAAATAGCACAGAATTACTTTCTAAATAATTAGAAATGGAACAGAGAATACCCAGAATTATACTTTTTAATACTCATAATATAAAAGCTGTCAGACAAAGAAATTGATTTGTAAACAGACCTTTAAAACTTTAAACATATTATATATATACATATATATGCGTATATATATATATATATATATATATATATATATATATATATATTCATATATATTAATTTAAAATTGTAAAAAGAAGGATTAATAATAATGATGCGCAGTTTGCGCAAGAGGGTCACAAAGAGGTTGGATTTTGTTAGAAGCATCAACGAAAATTTAAATTCACTTTATCTTTGATAGTTGAACTATTTTTCTTTGAAGAAATCTGTCCTAAAAAATTTTCTGAAAAATGTAAATTGGCCGGCAAGCAAAATCTCACTCGTTTGCTTGCTAAAGTCAGTGGTCCTTGCATTAAATCAAAGAAGCTTGTTATCTGTTATGAGCTTATACAAGATGGTGCACCGCCATACTACTGCAATCCACTGAAAGGATTCTGCTGCAAATCTTAGGTCAAGACGTTGGGATTACTCAAAATTGCCGTTCGCATGGCCTCCACGATCACTTTACCTCAAACCTGCCAATTTCTGGGTGTGTGGTTATTTTAAAAGACTTGTGTATTGTTTATCTCCTTCAATATTGGTGAAACTCAAATATTTTGTCTGTCTTAAAGTGCATGTACTTCTTTCAAACATACTGCAAACTGTTGTTACGGGTGTTTTGAGTCACCTTACCCATGTACATTTTTCTCTCGATCATATTTATTTTTTTACTGCACAAATATATATGAATGCAATCCACTAGAGCATCCGAGAGCACGTGGATCTTACAATGATTCGTATCAACAAATGCATTTATACATTTAAATGAGGAAATTGGGAGAAAAAATATTTGACGAAGAAAGCTTTAGACATTTATTTTAACAAAAAAGAATGGTTTTTATTTATTAATGAATTTCAATAAGTTGTTGAATGTGTGAAACCTTCATTTTCTCGTAAAAACCAAGAAGGTGAAGAAAGAATACTTTAATTATATTATTAGAATATAATTAAAAACGACGTCATTTTGTGACAGTATGCTGTCACAAAATGACGTCGTTTTTAATTCTGACATTTAATAGTCATTAGACATAAAAATCTGAAAAGAAATGAAAATATTCACATAGATTCAAAACGAAATAGGTTTGCATTTTTCATATTGTGCTTTAAATTCAGTTAATAATAAAATATTTAAATACTATCGATATTATTATATATTAATGTAAGCTATGTATTAAAATATATTTTAATGTAAGTTATGCTATCTAATGTATATGTGATATGCCTGAAGTAATAAACTTATGTTTATCTGAAAATAGAATTTTCTGAAATAAAAGGGTAGCATTCTATTCTTTCTTTAAAAATCTATCGTTGAGATGGATCTATTAATAGGTATTTTCATTTTGTAAAATTTTAAATCAGAAATACTAGGCAACAAATAAGTTGAGCAATCGATTGAGTAAAATTGCTTAGAAAATCAAAGTCACAAAATGTCCAAAAATAAGTACTCTGCTATCCATTACAATTTTCATTGTTAATGTAATAAAATTAACTAATATCTATATTCATACTTGCTTAAGATAATAACGTTCTACTCGAATTATGACTATTTGTGATTAAACAATTGCATTTAGATAAATAATTTAGAGCTTTCTCTTGAGACAGGAGATAACATAAACATGATTCGGGTAAGCTAAGCATTGAATAGTTTATTTCCTTTTTTAAACATGTGATTAAAACAAATTAGTAAAAAAAAAAGATCTTAACAACATTAATTTTTTAATTGTTCCCATTTTAATTAAATTTACTTTCAAAAATATTAAGCATGAATAGTTTAAATAGTTAGGTATAATTAACATTGAATTTTTTACTCCATTTTTTCGTCCATATTTTTTCCATATTTTTTCGAAGCGATTCCCGTTATCGAGTACCTATTGTTATGTCTGTTTTTATTGATTTTTTTACATTTTAATCTAATCTGGAAAAGAAGTTTCATGTATAATAATTCAAATATGCGCATATATTGCTCAGAATATTTTCTCTTGTTTCTTTCGTCGATTGAGAAAATTTCAGTTTCACTGAAAATGCATTATATTTTATAAGCCTTTTTCTTGAATTACATTTCAAAGATTCAAAAGCGACAGAGACTGAAGGATTGTTATCCTATACATATATATCTATTTACATTTTTATGAAACTAATAGAAAATCTTATCCGTCGCATTTTTCGAGACAAGAAGCTGTTCAGCTTATTTTTGAGCATAAATATTTCAATTTATTCTTGCATATATTTAAAATTAAAATAATATTTATATAAATTTTATAAAAATTATTACCGTGATTTCAGCTTCAACAGAAAAATGTTTACAATTTAATAATTAACTTTGCAGTTTTTCATAATAGATTTCAATTAGTCATTGCAAATAAGAACTCAATTTGTTTTGTAACCATTAAGAGAAAAAATTAAATTGCTATGTATTTTCTTATTGAAATACCACTATTATAAGAATATATCTATTCTTGTTACAAAACATATAATTATTCTTATTACTGTAACATCTATTATTGTAAGATATATCTAATTTTGTTAATGAAACAGCACATTCTATCATCATATTGACAGTTTAACGTAATTAGAAATTCCCATTCGCGTTAACTAAAGGACCGTATTACTGTTTGCAAAACATTTCGCTGGCGTTCATTTGATAATTAACTGTTACTGTTGAGTTTATTAATGACAAAAGATTTTGAGTGATTTTCATATTTTGATTACTTGTTTTATTATATATTATGTAAACATTTTTGTGAATTTAAGGTATAATTTTATTTTATTATGTTCTGTAGCATGCTTATCAATAATACTAATCAAATTTCTAAAGATGGAATTACTAAGCCCTCCTTTTAAAATTCGAAGTCCTTGAAATGTAATATTTCACAAAATTGTCCCTTGTAAATACGAGATGCTTTATACATGTGAAAATATATCTTAATTACAAGGATACAACTGTATCTGGTTTAAAATTTTGATATCTTTAATTCTTTAGAATTTTACTAATAGAATACATTTTTATAATAAGTGAATATTTTTTAATTATTAATATTCAAATATATTTCACTTTATGGGCATTGTAAGCAAATCTGAGAAACCCTTTTAATTATTTTCCTCATTTAATAGCTCTAATTTTGTTTGCACAGAAGTTTTGTATAGGAATATATTTGTCAAATACACGTTTTTATCAACAACATATTATAAATATAATCTTCAATTGCTCTCTCTCTCTCTCAACCAAATATATATTATAGATAGATCAATAGAAAATTTTTCCTTTTATAGGTATTCAATAAATCAAAAGATAAAAAAATTACTTATTTTTTAGATTCTATTAGAAATAAGGTATGGTTAAAACACTTTTTATTTTTTTGAGAGAAAGAAATAATTTATTCTAATTTTTTTGTTTTATTAACAATTTCTCAAAAATAATTTTCGTATTTATAATACATTATAAGTAAAATTTTTGCGGATGTAATAGCTGGTTAAGCAAAAAAGTTTTTAAAAAAATTGCATATAGCAAGATTTTTTTCCTTATAATTAATTTATTGTAAATAAACTTTTTATGAATTCATTACATAAAGGTGTAGTTTTTTCGCAGTAGCGAATTTGTTTTCAACTTATTACACTCACCGGAATAATTACTTATTAATATGTTAGTTATACGTAATTAATAATATATATATATATATATATATATATATATATATATATATATATATATATATATATATATATATATATATATATATATATATATATAATGTATATATAATTATATAATATTATTATATCAGTATGCAAAAAATATATCTCTGAAATACAAAATATTTTAGAAAATCACTTAGTTCAATGAAAGCATCTAAATTTAAATGAATTATATATTCATTTAATACATTGCAGTAATTTTTCCTGTAACATTCATTTTTATAACTGAAATAATGACACAACTGGAAATACATTTCCTTCAACATGTCTTTTTCGGAGCTAGATATATGCAAATGCTTTCTCACCATGTTCAGCTTCCTATTGACAAAGGAATGTCGAGGTTATTACGTGTTTGTTAATATATACCCAAAATGTCAAAGAAGACCACCTATAGCGTGAAATATATAATTGCTGTTTCGGATCCGTCAAGCTTGAATAACATAGATAGCAAACAATTCTTGGAAAACTCAGAAAGGACACTAGACCGAGTTTCTTCCTAAATATTATTTACTCGGAAATATAACAATGGTACGAAATGCTTTAGAGTTAGTTAATTATGTAAAGTAGAATCTTCGTTTTCTGGGACTACTTCATTACTATATTTCAAATAGAACTTTACTGTATTACAAAATTGGAGTGATTTTAATTTTATCAATTCTTAAAAACATAGAGACAATTAGAACAAAATAAAAATTTTTTATTTATTTTTAGTCAACTAATATAATACAAGCTTTATGAAATAAATTCTAATTAAAAAATTTTCAGGTTACTCTGACGTTTATTTTATAAAAGTTTCACTGACACTTATAAATTTATCACTAAATAAAGTTTTATAACGGTAAAACTGCAGCACTATATAGAAAATTGCGGATGAAATATTATATCAAAATCTCATTTTTTAAATGTATGTTCGAAATTATTAAAGGTTATAATATATATATACATATATGTATTATTACTATAAAATAATAAATAGTTTACATTCTTCTATGGAATTACGTGGGGGAAATGCACATTTTAGACACATTAATATTAATAAATATTATTTGGTTAATACAATTATTTCATTTATTTTTGCTGAACTCTATTACAGCATCCAATATGCTATAAATTTTAGTCACTGTTTTAAAATTATAATATTGGTTTGTTTGTCGCTCAACGGTCATTTTTTGCACACGAGGGCTAATTAGACCGGGACTTACGGTTTAAAGTGGATTCCGAACCACTACAGACATCCATGCCCAAGGTGGGATTCGAACCCACGAACTGTTGAACCGAAGGCAAGAGCGCTAACCATTCGGCTGCCAGCTCGGCTTAAAATTATAATAAGTTATGGAAAAAAAAATAAAAACATGGAAGTGTTAGATATAATGAATTCTACATCAAAAAATATCGTTTTGTTTTTTAAAAATGAAATAAACATGGAGAAAATATTTATACTTTATATACACATATTTTTGTTACTTTACACATTTTTTTCCATTAGACAATTTTCATTGATGTAGTCAATTCGATTTATAATCATTTATCTATCTTTCCAGGAATATAACATTTATGATTATTCATAGTTGCATTAACTAATGCATTTTACAAAAAAAAATATTTGCATTTTATTATTCTTTTCTTTTGATACAATTTTCCACATAAAATTTAATTCAGTACAGATTCTCCCAATTCTAAACTCAGTAGCTTCTCATAATTCTATTATAATGAAGTATACGTCGTTAACATTAAACTGAATTGGAAGGCAAACAATTCTGGAAGCATAATCCCTTGCACTGAAGTGAAAGAAACATATTTTTAAAACTTTTAAAAATATTCATTTGATTTACTACTGGTAGGTTTAGATGGCGAATTTATAGTGTTTGAAAAGCGTGATTAACTTGGTTGTAGAAATGGTATAATGTTAACTTTTTGTTTATGTATATTATTTTTTCGTTGCCGCATTTACAGGTAATGTGGAATTTTGAGATGTTATCTATATAAGAATCACTTTTCAGCGCAAAACTGGTCTTAGGTTTGCCGGATGTATTCAATCATAATAAAATACAAATAAAGTAGATCTTACATACATAGCTATTACGCATGTCATAATTTTAACGTGATGAATATGAAATTAATAGATGAAAAAATTACATCATTGTCTCTTTAGTGTTTACTGCATGATGTAGTATTGCGCAGTGTTGACAAGAATGTGAATTTTAATTTTAAATAATATTTGAAAACTGTTTAAGAAATTTGTTTAAGATATTGGTATGAAGAATAATCTATGAAAGAACGGCAAATTTTCAGTGTTCAACATTTTTAAAAGTTAAATGTTAATTAACAATGAGTTTTAAATAATTAAAATAAAAATCATTAAACGTAAAATAGTTGAAAAATAATCGTAAATCTTAAAAAATCACTGAAAAACTAATCATAAAATTAGTTTTTAAATAAAAATTTGTGGTAGAAATTATTAAATTTATTTATATTAAAAAATAACTATGTGTACAAATGACCTTCATATATTTCTAAGAATTTTAAGTTTGTAATAGCTATCATGTGATTAAATTATGTATGTAAATATATTATTTTATGCAATAATATTATTTTTTAAAGAGAAATAGTAATTTCATAGCTAAAAGCTTTATATTGTATATGAGAGATAATATTATTATTCTTTCATTATTTTAATAAAGATTCCAAGAGTTTTATTTGCATATTTAGTCAACATGTTAGCAATAAGTAACAATACATTAAGTTCCTGTCTAAATATGTCTTAGCAATTTAAATAAAAATTCATTCAAATACATATAAATACTTAATTTTAAAAGTATTTGATAACATTTTTTTACTAAAATTAAGCATTACAATTGTGTGTTTTCAAAGAATCTATTTTTGACTAATTTTGTTATAATTCTACATGAAACTGTCATACTACAAAAAATGCTTATAATGTTTTATCACACCTATACTAATTATCAATATTTAAACTCAATAGATTCATCAAATTTACTTTAAAAAAGCGTACTTCCTTTGACCTGTTTGTTACATTTTAATTTTGTTGCAATGTTGAGTTAAGATAAATAACAAAAAAATGTAAAGAATATTTTGCTAACTTTACGTTTTCAGAATTAATTTTCAATAAATTTAAATTCACTTATTTTTTAAATATAGAATATTTGAGAACTGAATTTGGAGTTCTGTATTTTGCACTTAAAAATTTATCTAATTTTATTGTAGTTATATAGAATTGATACCATTTATAGAAAAGAAATTTAGAGCCTCATTAAAAAGTAGCATTAAATGACTGAAAATAGTTCAATAAGGTTTATTGTATTTACAACTATATCTTAATTATTTACGAATATAATATTTGTGTGTTTTCAAGATGAGGGAAATTATTTTAACTTCATGCGAGAAAATATTGGTTGTATCCTTATTTTTAAATTCAATGTCGGTATACAACATTTGTGTCTAATGATGAAACACTTTCCCATTTCCGTGCTTTTATGTTTCGATAACTTATTTTACCTTTTCCATAAACATGAGCTATAATTTCTAAATTGTCGACTTGAGCACCATTTACCGACACTTTCTGATCCCATAATTGGTTTTAGATTTCGAAAGATAAGTTCTTAAAAGAGAAATTATCAGTGTAATAGAAAACCTTTTATAGCATGATGTCTCAATCGTTTACTAAAACTTAACTTTAAGTAAATAGTAATTGACACTTTATATTGGTTCAGAGCTAATAATTATTTGCTTAAAATTCTTATATTTTAGAAATTTTACTGAATGTTGAAAAACTTTACTATACATAATTTAATTTTAAAGTCGTTAAAAATAAATGTAAATTTGATTATAATTTAGATTTGAAAGTTGTAATTTTAATTTTTACAATTTATTGTTGAAAAAATAATTTTCTCACAATCCTCTGAAGATTAAGGGAATTGCAGTATGATAATTTATCTAAACTGTGAACAATATGAATTCATATATTCAAAGCTTAACAGGAAAATGCTTTGTTGATGTACTATAATCCTTTAATTTTAATAAAGAGAAAATTTTCAAAAAAAATATTATATAATAGGAAATTAGAGTTTGCTTGTTGAAATTATTTTTTTTTACCAAAAATTTGTTTTTTACTAAAAGTAAAGCGTATAATGTTTATAAAAACTGAATAAATATTTTAGCTACTGATTAAAAATCTTTTACATTTTGGTATTATTTTACATAAATGCAAATTAATCTGTAACATGAAGCCATTTTTATATTTACATTTTTTTAAATGTTGGATTTAAGGGATTCTAAAATGAAGATATTTGATATAAAAAAATTTATACAGGTTTATTCATAAAATTTTATTCAGATTAAGAAAACACTGAAGATTTCTTTCTTGAATTTTTTATTTTATTTTACGTTTAATATCTAATTAGTACAGTTCAAAATAAAATTATAAATTTTGTGTGCTACAGAGACAAGAGTTTTTATTAATTAAATCAATTTTAGTATGAATTCATTTAAAAAGTTTGATTAAGATAAAAAATCAATTAAATTGAGAAAGAAATCGAGATTTAAATCTTAACAAAATATTAATGTTTGAAAATTTTTCCTATATTGTAGATAAAAGCTTATTAGTAAATAGAATTCATTTTTTAAGATCTATTAGTATACACCTCTATGAATAATTTTATGAAATATTAATAAATGATCACAAAAACTACATGATTAACTATGTATCAAATAACTATATAACTATATACATAAGAATTAATAGTAGAATGTTAATTATATAAACTCTATTTCTTATACGTTTATCAATAAAACGCTATAAATAAATAACTAAGTTTATTAAAGATGTGATAAAAAGGCAAATTTTTAAAATTTAAATAATCATTCAAATTTAATGGTCAATTTAAAAAGAGATTCGAAAGAATCAAAATATTTATATCATTTATTAATTTAATAAAATTTGTAATGAACATTATTGAAAATGTTTGTTTTATGTGGGCTTCCTTCTTTAATTTATCTGATATAAATTACAGTAATTTTTCGATGTATTATGATTCGATCTAAGTATTTCCGTAAGACAAATATGGCACTAAATAGTTCAATGCTAACAAAAGTAAAAGTAATTTATATAAAAACATTCGAAAATAAAAAGAACTTGAATTAGAATTCTGAACATAATAATAAATGTGATTTTTATTAAGCATCTATTTTCAAAAGAAATCACCTGGACACATTTTTAAAAACTTAAAGGAATTTTAATATACAATGGCAGCTTTGTTCATTTGAAATCCGGCATTTCACAGTAAAATTATTCCTTGTAATTTTGAATATATATATATATATATATATATATATATATATATATATATATATATATATATATATATATATATATATATATATATATATATATATATATATATATATGTATGTATGTATGTATACGTATATATATATATATATATATATGATTTCAGAAATCGTATATATTTATGTATAAATATATATTTATGTAATCTAAAATAAAGTATACTATGATTAATTATATATTATATAATTCACTTTATATATATTTAGGTAGGTTTTTATAAATATATATCATTTGTAAATCTATTTCATAAATAGGTATAAATTCAACCTATTTATATTTTTTTGATAAATATAATCATAAATTTGCTATATATATCTATCAGAAATATGTATGCCTATGTAGTTCTGGAACTTATTCAAATATCATATATAATATTATATATGTATGTATGTATGTATACGTATATATATATATAATGATTTCAGAAATCGTAATATTTATGTAAAATATTATTTATGTAATCTAAAATAAAGTATACTATGATAAATTATATATTAATAATTCACTTTATAATATTTAGGTAGGTTTTTATAAAATATATCATTTGTAAATCTTTTCAAAAAAGGTAAAATTCAACCTTTTAATTTTTTTGATAAAATAATCAAAATTTGTTTAATATCTTCAGAAAATGTTGCCTTGTAGTTCTGGAACTTATTCAAAATCATAATAATATTAAGTAAATTTACGATCACTTTGACGCAAACGCTCGTCTGGTTTTGAAACTGCCCGAAATGCGTAATAACATTACAAAGGGACCCCGCTGAAGTCGTGTCTCATTATTGTCATCGTAACTGCCTGACTACTGTAAAAGTTATTGTCATCTTAGAATTGTCTGCCTATATTGTATTATTGTCATTTTAACTGCTCGCTTCATTATAGAAGTTAGAAATTGCATTAAATTCTCCTAAATCTCTAAAAATAATATTCATTCTCTTGCAAAACTTTGAGTTAAAGTAAAGAAAATTTAGAGTATAGGAAATTGCATTTTCTAACATTGAAAAAAAAATTATTTTTTCAGAAATATTAAATGGCTTATAACTCTTAAGTGGTGAGAAAAATCACAAGAAAACTGCATGTGTTTTCCAAATTTCCAATTTGCTGAATAATTAATTCATTTTATTTTATTATATAAAATAGTAATTTTAAATTTATTTTATTCTTCATTGAATATTAATAAGCCAATTTTTTTCATCAAAATCCTCAAGCATATTTTCATTCTTATAATAAATTAAATCTTTGGACTCACGGTATTAATAAATATATTATAAAATTTAAGGAAAATATTAGGATTATTAGAAAATACTAAGATAATATTTTTTTGCAAAAATGTCTATTGAAACTGTCTCATTGAAGCAATTTATTACCGAGTAAAATGTTTGATTTATTGGTTCTAAAAGAAATCTAACGAAAGAACTAGGCTCTAAACATAATGGTGCTTTTAGCTTTTTTAGCAAACTTTTCCATTTGGGCTTTGGAGCTGCAAAATACTTTCTTCTTAAAGATTTGTACTTTTTTTAAAAGCATAATTCAGGAAACGATTACTTTTCCTCCCTTCCCCAAATTCAACGCATCAAAATTCATTTCTGTTCTTTCTTTCTTTTATTTCCATCGTCTTTCGAGCAAAAAAAAAAAAAAGGAAAAAGAAGTTTTGTTCAAATGTTTTCCTTGACTATAGAGTTTATATTTTTTGTTATTTGCTACCATAGACTGGGCAATCTGAGATCCGAAAAGGCTCTTTTATGGGGTTTCGAGATTCGTTTGCTCTCCGTGGACTCCGGTTGAGTGTGCATTGGGGAGTGGGAAACTCTCACATTTGATGGTGGGGCCGATTTCCCTGCCAGGGATTTCTCCCAGCTCTGTGGATAAACGACATTTAAGCGATTTACGGAAAGATGTCTGGACTAAAAGGATCGCCTCTCCCTGTCTACTGAGGGTCCAGTTGGGTCTCTTAAATATGAGATCGGGAACTCGGATAAAATGGTTGAATGAAAGTGCAGTGGACACGTACGGAGACTTTTAACGAAAATCTTGTCAAAAGGAGGGAGATTTGATGCTACGAAGTTCTCCCTTGGAGGAATCAATTTGCTGCAGGCACTCTTAGCAAGCGAGACAACTACTTAAGCGGTGTACCGAAAATAATTTGTGAAAGGAAACTTTTGAAACTAAGTTTACACATTTAGTCAATAAATATATTAGAAAGATTTTGCTTTCTTTCATGTTTCACTCCATGAGCAACCATTAACTATTTAAAGAATATAAACAAAAATTCCTTTAGATTCTATCCAACCTTATACTATCTGCTTAAATCTATTATGGCATATTTAGAAAGTTTAAAAAAAAGAAAAGATGAGGAATCTATGCTTTGTAATTTAATATAAATGTAATTATTAAATAGAATAACTGAGTTTAGAGAAGAATTTTATGGAACATTTTTTACTTAGATCATTGATTGATTCTTAGGTATTGATTCTGTTTGTTATGCATGCTTATTGTATGAATATAACCAGAAATAAAATTTCATAGTATAGGTGTTAACTCCCAGATTGTTTAAATTTAAATAACTTAAATTAAAATGATCAATAATTAATATTAAATACATTTCATTAATTTTATATATTCATCCTGATATTCTTAATTTTTTTTCGTTATTAATTGCTATAATTCTTATAGGCATACATTTTCTGGAAAAATTATGCACATTAATACAATTCTGAATTTTTGAATGCGTATAAATAACATATATTACAGAATTTCTAAAATTTTTGTTCTATTAAAGATATGTTATAATAACAGGTAATGCCATTTACTAAACTTTATTCGTTTATAGTATTCAATTTTTTCAATTTAATATTATTAAACTTAAGCATTTTTTTTATAAAATTAGATATTTCCATTACATAGGAATAGTTTGCTTACTTTAAAGGAGATCCTAAAACTGTGGTCACCAAAATTGTAAAATTTTTAAGGTTATTGTATAACTTTTAAATATTACCGTGATCTTCAAAGGAATCAATTAAATATAATTTTGTTAAAAATTTTGCATTTTCTTATAGCTTATAAACTAATGCTTCTAGTAAATATGAAATTAATTTTCAGTGAAACAAAGAAACAGAGTTTAAATCGCATAAAAGAATATATATATATATATATATATATATATATATATATATATATATATATATATATATATATATATATATATATATATATATATATATATATATATATATATATATATATATATATATAGAGTTAGTAATAAAAACGAATAAATGTAATCAGATAATTTTTATCAGAATGGTGTTAACTTTATTAAGAAACGGTAGAACTCTTCTTTTTGACATCAATAAATACTTTTTTTTAATTTTTCCTTCGAATATAGTTGTTCAACGGTTTATCAGTGATTTTGTTTCTGTACTTATTAATGAATACTAAACAAGGAAATCTCTCCGAGATAAGTTAAACTGTACATTGTCTTTATCTGAGACAAACCTGGATCAGAATTGAGCACTTTCCTGTACAAGTAAAAGACCAAATACATACAGAACACAAATAAAACATCATTAGAGATAAATTATTTAGAAAACCAATTAGTTACAACTTTACTGCAGCACAACCTTTTTGAAAATCCATATGTTCCATGACACAAGAACAGAAATCTTCAGCATCAATTTCTATAAAAGACTTTTTGGCTAAGTGTGAAACGATTGAAATCTTCAAAGCAATTGTTGAATTCCCTTCTTAAATTGGAAATAATTTTAAATGTATTATTGAATCAAAGTTAAAAAACAAGAGCACAAACAGTTATCAAAAGTTCGCAAGCAGGAGAGATCCAAGTGATCGGCCTAAAATAGCCTAGTGCTTTTAGTTGCTCGCTATTGAGCATTTGGTGAGCAATGCTGTAAAGCAGAACATTTATAAATTAGGATGAAACCAAAAAATATTTATTTTATGAAAAAAGAAGATTGATTGCCTTTTTCCCCTATCTTGTAACACGTATTATTTGAGACTTCAATAAATAATATTTTTACAAAATCATGTATTTTCTGTTATTTACGGAAATATCCAAATTTACTTTTAACTCGTTAGTCAAATTATTCAGTACTTTTTAAAAATTAAATAATATTATTATGTCTGTTTAAATTGATAAATAATTTAGATAATTAAGAGGGTGTATTTGATATAATATTTATAAAGTATTTATAAAACAAATTAAAAATAAAAAGGTTTACCATTAATCCCTTTATTTAAATTTAAATGTTTTATAAATTTGTGTGAGTATTTTATAAATTTGTGTAGCACACATAAAATGATAATTAGATTTCAAAGTTGTAATCAGATGTGTAAAATGAAGTATACTCTCTGTAAATGTGTATAATAAAGTTTATAAACTCTGAATATATATATTATAAAATTGCTAAGAAAAAAGTAGAAATTGTGAATTTTTTTACGCTTTGCTGTACAAATTAAGAATAATGTATGTTTACCATTGTTAATAAATAATTTATTTCAAGAAAACAAGCAAGTAATTACTCTAACTTTATTTCTAAATAAAAGTAAACTCAAAATCACAAAGAAAGTTTGAATGCTTTCTCTAGACAAAAATATTTTATCGGCAATGACATATATGTTTATATTATATAGTACATAAAAATCTAAGGAAAAAAATATTAGGTATAGCTTTTCAGGTATATAATTTCCTGTAAGTTACATATATTTAATTATGTTACTATTAGTTATTCGAAAAGCAATTTCCTTTTTCCTAACTTTTGAAATTCGGGGAAAGAATTTAATTTTTAATTATTCATTATTATTATGAATGAAAACACTATAACTTATTATTATTTACTAGTAATTAATGAAGAAATATGCGTTTCATTTGCTTTATTTTTAAACCTTTATTTTTATTTTCATAATTAGTTAAAGCTTATTTTCTCTCGATGCTTTTATAATGTTGAAAAATACCATGAAAATTTTAATGAACTAGAAATTTTTATAATTAATTGTACAAAACATAAACTTCTCTTTTCAATTTTGGGGATTTATTTGAAAGATAATGAATTAATTATGCCATAATTACTTTCTTCATTTTCAAATTTCTTATTTTTCTTGAAACTAAATGCATTTTTAATATCTCTTTCGAGATAATTTGTAAGAAGATTTACTAAAGAATACAGAATTCGGACAATGAAGTATTGATTATGAATGATTACATAAGCTGCGCATTATTCTTGTTTATCTTTCTTTCCTTTATTTAATTTTTTTCCTTTTTTTGTACCTCCAACTTGAGATTCTTTATATTTTTCATTAATATGTTAAAATTGATTTTTAAATTAATTTTAACATATTAATAAAAACTACAATTTACTACAAATTTATTGTTTTATACAATATTTTATTTACGTAATTTTATATGCAAAATACGTGTTTAAGTATATAATTATACGTAAGTGATAATAAAGCTATAGCATGCACTGAATAAATTATCCAAAATCATACAAAGACGCCAATTTTATCACTAATTAAATAGAAGGAAAGGTTCTGCTTTATAACCAGCAAATTCGTATATAATATATTGTAAGACTAAAATTTTATTGTTGAAAGTGACCGTTGTAATTATATGCGGTAAATCCAAATAGTTTTTAATAAATAAGAGAGTGTTATTACCTTTCCAGATGAGCAATAATTAACATAGAATGCAGGCTGGTATTCCACTTTCTTAAGCAGAAAAGAGTACAATTAAAATTCTAACCGGAGCTGGTTGTTAAGAAATTACAATAAATAATGCCGAAAGTTGAATAATTTGGTTTATTCTTCTCAGAAAAACTCATTGCAGGTACTATGATGGACTTTATGTTGTTGCACAATTCTCATTGACGAATGAATTACTAGGGCATTCTGCAATTACTTGTGGATTATCGCCGCGAAAACAACAACTCTCGCTGTGAGAACTTGTGTTGAGTGCCCAGACATCTTGTATACTAAGAATTGTATGTGTCCCTAAAGTAAAAATTCCAGTGGGATGAACTCTGGTTAGGAATAAATACAAGCCAAAGGTTCTCCTTCCATCCATCATTCGAGATTTGTGACGTTTGAAAAGTATCTGACCGTGCTGGAAAAATGTGTTGGAGCTCTTTCATGCATACAACATATGTCCCTCTGGGTGGGAAAATGAAATTTTCTATAGTTAAAGGGAAGAATTTGCTTAGAGTCGAGGCGGCATGTTTCAGTTGATAAAGCAGTTTATCAAGCCGTTAAATAATCCCTAAGAATATTTTCCTAAGTGTTCATATAAAATTTCTGCTTGTATTTATTGGAAGTTGTACAGTAGGGATTCCTGTCAAACTAAACAGGTTGATTGCACTGATTAGAATGGCCTAATCTGTCGTATGTCGCCTCATCTATAAATAATACTAATGCAAGAAATTGTGGATTCTTACACCTTATCCTTAACATCCCTACAAAAATGTACCCAATACGGTTAGTCATCTGCTTGTAAACATTGCACCTTTTATTCTGTGTAGAAATGTTTGATTTTCTCGTGTAAAATATATACAACACTTTCTGAAAAATACTTTTTTTCATTTGCTGCCACTTCCGTATCTATGGAAAAAAACTGCTGTAATTCTCGCCAAGACTCAGCCTTCCATTTCTGGTATTTAGAAAATGATTTACATTGCTGTTTGAGTTGGTAAATGAACCAATTTTTCTCAATCGTTGATCAAAGTCGAGGAAAAAATATCACTTAGTATATGATGCGTTGGAAGCCGCTATTCTTAGATATCCGTGTTTTGCTTCCATTCCCTTTCACTTCACCGTCTGTGATGCACCAACTCCGTCTTCTTTAAGATGCAGATGCAAAATTGACGCAGGGGAAGCTTGTTTGTTCATTTTCAATGCGTTTCAACTTTTCGATTTTCAACCCGATTTTCAACCTGTCAGAGTGGAATTTGAGCTTGTTTTATGTTAATTATTGCTCACCTAGTACTCTTTCTATATTCTGTAAAAATAACAGACTCATACAATTCAAGTATATCATATACTTTTATTTTTATTTACAACTCATGGAAATTTCTTTTAATTATTTAAAAAATGCTAAGTTTCACATTAATTAAAATAGTTTCTTTTATAAATGCACTTCTTTAAATGTATGATGGACATAATTCACCTTATATGTAGACCAAAGATAACAAAATTAACTTCTGACCAATTATATTTTTTTAAATTTCTAGAATCATCGTATATCATTATTTTATGCTTACTGGATACAAAAAAGTAATTCATTAAATAGTTAAAGTATTTTAAATATTGAAATTAACTATTTCCTATTTAAAAGAAAATTTAAAATAAAAATAGATTCTCGGTAGTTTCTTTTAAAAACGGAAACACATTGCAAAGAATCATAGTGTAAGAATTAAAATTTACAATTCTGGATAAAAAAAAAAAGTCAAACTTTCTATAGAGTTAAAAAAAAGATTCCAATATAAAATAGCAAATTTTCAGGGAAAGCAAATAATTAGGTTCTTGCTGCTTATGTAAAAGCACTTATCAAAATCAAGGCAATATAATATTTAATGAATATGCTAACTTTTTCATCTTTAACAGTAACTATTTAATAAAGGAGGATAAGATAAAATCCTTAATTACTATGAAGAAGGTATTATATTTGATTAAGAGATTTCAACTCTCCAAAAAATTTTTCTTAATTTTCAATATACTGCAAAATTATTGAATATTCATGTTTGTTTTATGACAGGAAAAATTTTTTAATTTTATGGCTTTAAAATCCAATTACTCGTGATATTATTAATTTAATTTTTATTGAAGAGCTATTAAATTATTGATTTTTATTAAAATGAATTCAAAAGTAAGCGTGAAATTATTGTTTTTAAATCAAGAAATATATATATACATATTTGTTAAACAAAGTATTTTAATCTGCCAATTATGTTTAATGTAAAATATGCCTTCCCTCATAAATTTATGAAAAAATTTTTCGTCTTGAATATTTTCCTAAGTAAATGCAATATGTAATGTATTGTTATTTTCGAATAAAATAAAAAAGCATAATTGTAAAATATAATGTCTCATATGCGTATAATATTAAAATGAAATAGTAAATATTTTTATATAGTTATTGAATGTCAGTTATATGTCAAATGTATTTTTAAATAAAAATTTTAAATTCGGCCGACCGGGACGGAGTGGTTAGCGTCCCTAAATTCGAAGCAGTAGGTCCCGGGTTCGATTCCTGGTTTGAGCATGGATGTTACTTTCCATCTTTGTGTTTCTCTTTCTTCATCATTTCACTTTATGGGTGAAGATGGCACACCCACTGCGTGCTCCACTATATGAGATGCCATCACTTCGTCCATTATAAAGATGAATAACACAAAGGCCTAAGGGCAGCCGGGCATTAGAAAAAAATAATTTAAATGCCTAATTGTTTACAAAAAATTTCTTTCAATATTATTGTTCTTCATGCCCATTACACATTTAAGGAACGAACTCATTCATAATTATTAAGGCACCTTGAGCAAGTACAATAATCTAAAGCATTTACGGTTTGAGGAAATGAGTTCTAAAAAAATTTCATAAAGTTTTGACTAATTAGAATGATGCTTTCTTTCAAACTCTTGCACTAAAAGAAAAATGCTCCAAGAAATAAACACGCTTTCTAGTAAAATTCAGCATAATAGTCGTCATTTCATCATACAGGAGTCTTGGAATCTGTCCAAGAATGTCACTGCTCCAAACAAAATTCTCCCATTGATTGTGATTTGTTCTTTCAAAAAATAACAATTCAACTTTTATTCTATTTTTCAGTTGGCTTATCACAAATGTTACTTTACGCGTGCAAAATTTCTAAAATCAACTTTTTTTTTTTTAAGAAACAGATACTATAGGGCAGAAAGATTGGCAGCTAAATTGCCTGTTCTCGATGAAGTCCACTGTACTTTTAGGATCAGAAAATCAAATTTGATTTTCCACTAGATGTCAGCAATTTGCATATTATCTGATCGCTACTTTGGTTCAAGTTTCTCTTAAATCTTATTTTTTAAGAAAATAGGAGATAAACAAATGTGTTTTATAAAGAAAAGTTGCAATTTTTCAGCAAGATATTCTCCTACTGAAACATAAATGCTCTGAAGATTAAATACTTTATTTATATTTTCTCTGTTATATTGTGTTTTATTGTACACTTCCCTTCTTTTTAAAATGGCTCTTTTCTTTCGAAAAATAGCTCGTTTGCTTTTCAGTCACTTTTTTCTTGAATAAAACAAAGCTCAAAACAAATTTTAGTCTCTTAAAGTGAATAAATGAGTATTAGTTTATAAAGTAAAATTTTCTGTGTATAGATATGTTTTTTCTTATCTATCTGTATGGATTTTGCATTGCTTTTATCGTTTCTTTTTATTAATCATGAAAAATTTTATTTTAACCGCATTCCTTGTGGTGTATCCTTTTTTGTAAATACTAATTGCAATAGATAAATGTTTTATATGCTTAATAACTTCAGTCATGTTCGCTCACCTGTTGAGAGAATGAAAACCAATTATCAATGAAGTTTAATTTCAGACCACAAAAATCAGCTATAACTCAAATTGCTGTCTGTTTTTATATTAATAAACTTTTTCTTGCATTCGTATCGTGTTGTTGTAACTTATATTCATTAAAACTTCTCTCTATGCTGCTAAAAAATTAATAAAGATACTATTAAATTTCCTCAATCATTTTAATTTTATTATATTGAAATACATTATTTTATTATAATTGAAATACACTTCAGTGAACAAAATGTGTATTTAAAGAATGTGGCTATAATTGGAAATGATTGTTTGTTTTCACGCACATGTTGGTAAAGTAATCATTAAGAAATATGTCATAACTGAACATTTCAAATTTCGATATTAATAATACTTGCAGTTTTAATATCTGTTAAAATGAAAGAACTGATAATAATAATAATTGAATATTAATTCAAAATTGATAATAATTGATTAATTAATCGATTGTTTTATTTATTAAATGACGTAACTAATATTGAAATTTATTTTTTAGATATTGACGAGTGCACTACAAATAATCCATGTGCTCATGTCTGCCATAATACACCAGGATCGTACTCATGTATGTGCCATCTTCACTTTCAACTTGGAAACGATGGTCGTTCCTGTTTTCGTGAGTACAACACTTTAAATCTGTGTCTAAAATGGATTTTGCTTTGCATTTAATTCAATGACATTTCTTTGTTTAAACAGTATTATTTAATTCAATTCACTTTTTTCATTTTTTCACTTTCCTATGTTATAATTAAATACCTAAAACAAAAAAGGAAGGGCCATCTGCTTCCATATTCATTAAGATTTATTTCAAGAATTTTATAAGAGGAAAACGATATGTAGAATTCAAAATAATTTTGTGTACATACTTTAAGGATAATAGCATATGTATAGCAAGAAAAAAAGGATAGTATATTCAAAATATTGTTTCATAAAGTTTTTCTCTTAAGTTTAATTCAAAAGTGTTAATCATACTTAAAAATTAAGTTAATGGATTTCGATAATTTCAAATAATTACTTGTGAATTAAATAGTCATTTTAATTCATTTTTCCAAATATATATTGTATTTTAGTCCTAGATAAATACTTTGAATAAAAAAATTTCACATCAGACAAATTTTTTAAATAAAAAATAGGTTTAACAAAAACACAGAAGCTTATTTGTTACATAACTATTGGGTTCCTAAAAATATTTAGATAAGTTATTTTTGTTAAAGTGCATTATATATTCTTATATGTAAAATTTACAGAATTGGAAGATATTTAATTTTTATCTAACTCCTATAATTGCTAATATGCTTTGTCACATCAATCTTTAAGGGAATTTATACAAATGTGTCGATACAAATTCACATTCATAATAAATTAATACTATCTCACCAATTTCTCAATAAAACTTTTAAATCTTAAAATGTAAAATATTACATTTAACTTCAGTTTCGCTCTTTTCAATAAATAAAATATATGCAGTCATTGAAACTTACGATGATTATTTAAACCGAATTTTCACCACATAAAATGCAAGTTTTCTCTTAAAAGAATTTTCATTATATAAATCAATATTTGCATTTTCAAACGTAGTTCTACTTATAAATGAGCAAATGAGATAATAGATAATTTCAAAAAGACCCTTGCTTTTTTATAAATGCAGATAAATTTATGCCCTGTTCCTTTTTTCATGATATTCCTTTTTCTATACTAAATGCCATCTTCCAAACAACATATTGCTAAATATTACTACAATGAACTAAGTACTGTATAAAAATACATTTGTTATCAAAATATATTCCCCTATTTAAAATAAAATTATCCATGTTGTTGTCGTCGTCTTGTGCCAGCTAGGCTAGCATCATGGAGTGCGCTGCTCCAGTTTTCCAACTGAACCGAAATTTTTGTAGAGTTGCGACTTTCTCAGGACACACATGCCATTGGAACTCGTTTATAGGGTAGGCAACCATTCACAACCCATTCATACAAGGAAAGGACAAAGACAGGATAGGCAGAGAGGGAAAAAAAACTACATCCATGTCCGATCTGGGATTCGAACCCAGGACCTTCCTATCCGTAGTCAAGCACTCTGATCACTGGACAGACAAGATGAGTGGCAAAAATATCCATAATTACATTTTATAGGTCACTAATAATTTACCTGGAAACTACTATATCTATGTATCTATCTATATCTATCTATCTATCTATATATCTATCTATCTATATATATATATGTGTGTGTGTGTGTGTGTGTGTGTGTGTGTGTATATATATATATATATATATATATATATATATATATATATATATATATATATATATATATATATATATGTGTATACATATATATGTATATATATATATATGTAAAAGTTTGTTTACATTACATATAGGCATTGAAATGGAAGTAGTGAACACCTGCGCCGATAAAAACGGCGGATGCGATCAGAAATGTCGCCATGGACCTGGAGGAGCAATATGTAGTTGTTATGCTGGATATGAACTGGACGAGGATGGGAAAACATGTAATGGTAAGACACGTTCAATGCATTTTTTACAAGTTTATATTAAAGACGCGATTATCTGGGAATATCTTTGTTGCTTTCATAATCGATCGGTATTGTTTTATTTTAAATCAAAAACTCTCTTGAAGACATATAAAATTAAGAAAAAATATGTTCACGCTTTTTGGAAATAATAATAAATGTTAGTGGAGACTTTTTTAAATAATATAATCTTAAAAAGTAATTTTCACAAAGATTTTATTAATTTAGAGAAGGGAATCAATTAAAAATATGAAAGATAACAAAAGACTTCCAAAGGGTTGCATTTGCAATATTACTCTACATAAAACCTTCTTTCTTCATGTAATTTGTTTCAGAGAACTCTAATTAAAAAAAATTAAGAATAACTTTTGTTCTTTATTTAACAAAATTTATTATTAGAGAATTCAGGCAACGATATCCACAATTTATTTATTTTCTCTGATTTCAATAGGGAGTTTGGCAAATATATCTTTTAAAAATAATGTTGAGTATATTTAATAAACTGTAAAAGAATTCCAACTTAAAGGAATCATTTAAGCAATCGTATTACAAAAGAACTTTTCCTATTTTTCGGACCACAGATTCTAGCTCACTAAGAAACCATTAAGCAATCGTATTTTGCAATTGTAAATGTGTTATTATAATTTTAAAAATCATTGCATTTAAATTTTATAATCAGTTTGGGAACTCTACTTAGTTTCGGTGGTCACTCTACGGCCTTGTTTTTGCACTCTAGGACTGATTCGTCCAACACCTATAGTTTAAAGTAGATATGAACATATCGAAACATTTATACCCGGTAAGCATCAAACCTACGTGCTTTTGAAATAAAATTCACAGTACAATTAAGTTTTAGAAGAAATTGCATTTTAATTGTTTTCTACAAAAATTTGTTTTTGCACTCTAGGACTGACACATTTTAATTGTTCGATGTTATTGTAAAATTTCTATTATGTATTCTTGAAATTTTCCGAAAAATTATTTCTAAATAGAAGAGATTTAGCTATCGTAAAATATCAGAAAACTCTTAAGTGTATATTTTGCATATGAATTAAAACATTAAAAAATAATTATTTCCATCTGTCGTTATTTGGGATACAGCGAGAGTATTTAACTCTCCAACATTAAATTTCGAAGATACATGATTTTTTTCTTGTTTAGCCAAATCAAATATTTATAGAGCTATGAATAATAGTATCTAGAATTATAGTAATGATAATTAAAGTGTGTGAATTTCTAATAAATAACATATTTTATTAAAAGGAACTTCATTCTAGAATCACACTCTTTTGACACATTTGTGGGTTAACTAAGGTTGTTGTAAGGTATTTTCGTATCTACTGTAAAAACTGCCTTTCGGGAAGCTTTTTCACACATGAGGGATTCAAGTTACTAGGATTGAACTGGGAACCTTTCGTTTTGAAAAGTGTTTTCCTACCATTTAGTCACAAAGAACCCCCTGAATAATATTTCTTAAAAATATATAAATTTTAAATATTCAAATTTATTATTAGCTCAAGAAATGTTTTCCTTTATTTCCTTTTTAAATAATTTTTAGCAAAGCCACAATTTACCCGGCTCACATCTTGCGTTTTCATAAATCGATTTTTATATTTTTTTTCTGTGTTTATATAGAAGTGCATATTTTTAACTATCTTAAAAATATTATCTATTTGTCTATGTTAAAAACTTTAATTTCTATCATTGAAGAGATTATGAAATATATATAAATGTTTTCTCTGTAAATTTTTTCTTCTTAGTTTTCAGATAATTCACACAGTTAGAAGAAAATAATTAAATATTTATCTATATATAATATAATATAATAGTATATAAAAAGTAATATACACATATATATATATATATATATATATATATATATATATATATATATATATATATATATATATACATATATATATATTACTGCTCACTTATTTTTAATTAAAGTGTAAATAAATGTGTCAATTTGTGTGTTTATTTGTAATCGAACATTATGAGATATCAATTAAGATACCGAAAGACACAAAAAACCTCTTAGATCACATAAAAAAAATTTTGAAAAGTGATTTTGATACAACTCTCGCATTCTTAAAGTAGCGTATTAATAAAGTAACACATTTTCACTTAAAGAATAACATATTCATATACTTCTCTTTTATAATTTTCATTTTACTACTATTTTTTTCGAAATTTTTTCTGCTACTAGTATTTGAAAAAAATTTTCAGCATGTAGCCTGCCAGAAACAATCTATCTTTCATTCTTTTGAGTTGTTGAGCTTGTTCCAATTTTTTTAGTATCTTATTTCATCCTTGAAAAGTGTTTGCTACAAATCGTTTAATATTGCCTTATTCTTTTCTTCTAGTTAACTTCTTAATATAAACTTATTACATATATCATATTTCATTCAAATAGCAAAAAAAGAAGTTTTAGATTTTATCAACAAAATAAATCTGGTTTTTCTTAGTGATATATTCTATTTTTGGAACATACAATGCATTTCACATGCGTTAATGATCCAAATTTGACCACATCGATTCCAAGTTTAGCTGCACGTTTCCTCACTTGACACCATTACTCTTGGCTGAATTTACAGAGAGTTAAACATTTTTATTATGTGTTTAAATAATTATTTATCTCTTTGATGTTTATTACTTAAATCCCATTCATAGATCTGCATAAGTAGACGCCATTGTAACCATTATATTATGAATTAATCAATGTTTCTTTAACTCATTTCATAATAAATTTAAATTCATTTTTGTTTATTAATAAAAATAATTATAATACAAAAATGAAATGTGTCGTTTGAAAATTTAAAATTTTATTTCCTTTGTTGATACCGATACTTTAATGTTGTTTAATTTAATGAATGCAATCACATTTGATTTTTAATTTATTTATTCAATATTTTATCCTAAAGAAAATTGAAAATTTTGATAAGATCACGATTCTATCCTCTTAATTTCTTAAAATATTAATAAATTGAAAACAAATTTAAACATTCTTTACAATACAACTTCTAGATAATTTTTCTAATCTAACTAACAATCGATATAGATACCGTTTTGTTAACTATATTTCCAAGTTAAGTCATTTTTCACATTTGAAGTATCGACATATCTCTGTCAGTAGTGTAAACATTATTGACAATTGAAAATCTTATATCATCAATAGTTATTCCACATAATTTGCATTATCTGTTGATAGTTTTATAATTTCTAATATTTTGTTCTTGCTCTATTGAGCCTGAATAAACTTTCATTAGTGATGCGCTTATAAATCAACAAAGAAAATGAACTTCCTACACTGTGGCATCTGTTTTGTTCCCAAAGAGAATGTTAATGTTGTTACCCAGGATGTAAGAGAAAACTTTTAATCACAGAGTTTTTTTTTTTTTCAACTGTCAGAAGAACTTATGAACTGAAAAGAAAGAATTGTTATGATGTGGTGAATGCTATTCATCGTTAGAATCAAAATTTGTGCTTATGGAAATTAGTAGTGCTTTTGGACCGTCCTTATTAATTTTTGTTGACTTTCTTAATTTTTTGTAGCCTAATACTAACTCTAATGTCTTTTTGTAAAGGTAAAAACTTTACTAATATTTTTATTCCTCCCTTTCGTATTTTGCAATTTTTAAACCTAAGGATTTGGTTTGTTGAGTCATCGTCGTTGACACTTTTTCATTCGAGGGTTAATTTAGTCTAAAATTACAGATTAAAATGAATTCCACGCCACTGCAAAGATAAGCAATAGGGATGTGAATCGAGCTTCTGAATTAATAAATTGTGGATTACCATAATTTAATAATAGACGGCTTACCACTCTTTAATTCCTTAAAAATTCATTTTGGTCAGAAAAATGCTTTCTCATTTTCTCTTTGCGAATGATAAACTTTTGAGTAAAATTTTACCATCACAACAAAAATTAATTTCCGAATTGTTTGACTGTAGTTAATAGCAAAAATTGCAGCATTTTACTAAACATTTGACAATTCAAGAATTAATTCAATCAAATGAAACTACTTTTACTAAAATAAATTGATAGTAATTACATACAGCTTTAAATATCCTTTTAATTGGTATGTACTATAAGGAATTTTAATATTAGAAGTATTTTAATGTACAAATTAATTTAAATAAATAACTTATTCATTAAAAAATTTACTCGTCATGTTTAATATATTACCACTTAGGGAACAAATTTTTCGGTATTAAGTTTTTAAAAAAATTGTTAACAGAAATTATGGAATCACAATGAGAAAATTCATTATTAGCAACAAATTTCAGTGCTTTTCATTTAAACTGTGTCAGAAGGATTCTACGGTTGTTGTTGTTGTTTACTAATGAAACTTGGACAAGCCAAGCTTGCTATACTATGCGAATTAAGTCGATTGGGAGCGTCTTTCGTCTTAATCAGAGCACCATGAAGGTGAAAGTACGACTTTGCTCTACACACATGCCATAAGTACCCGTTTATAGGGTAGGCAACCATTCACACCTCATTTATACAAGGAAAGGACAAAGACAGGATAGAAAGAGAGAGAAAGTACATCCATGCCCGAACCTGGATTCGAACCCAGGACCTCCTTATCCGTAGTTAGGCACGCTGACCACTAGACAAGTTGGTCGGCGGATTCTACGATAAGTTATTGAAATGACTGAGAGTAGTCAGAATTTTGTTACATTTACATTTACACAACGAGAACATAAAAGTAGGAATTATTTAATTTCAATGTAAGCTAACATTGCTTAGCTAATGTAGTACATATTGTATATATTTATTTAGATTTTAATAATATTAATTTGAAATCTAATATACATTTTGATTCGATTATATCACTAAAAATGTTTCTGCATATTTTATATTACATTCCA
The DNA here is from genome assembly GCA_037975125.1 of Latrodectus hesperus. Classification (NCBI taxonomy): domain Eukaryota; kingdom Metazoa; phylum Arthropoda; class Arachnida; order Araneae; family Theridiidae; genus Latrodectus; species Latrodectus hesperus. Next base: position 35,771,728 of record CM075854.1, read on the forward strand.
TAATTTTTTTTAAGTTAGAAAACACAGTTAAGCTTTTTGAAATGAATTTATTTTAAGGAAATAGAGTTTAGCCAAGAAAATAAATTTCTGCAAGTGTTTAATAGTCATCCATCTTGCAACTTATTAATTGCATTTTCTTCATTTTACTCCTCGTTTTTACAACAGTAATTGTGTTTTCCACTTCAAAACTTCAAAACTTTATAATTTATATATGCTGTGTATTTTGCTTCAGCTTTCATAATTAATGTTCTCCGTAAACTGAAGTGAAATGAGTTTTTTTCCCCTTCAACAGACGTAGATGAGTGTAGAAGAGGTTTATCCCAGTGCAAACAGACTTGCAATAATAGCCCCGGAGGTTATTCCTGCTCTTGTCGTTTAGGATATTCCTTGGATCGCGACGGTATCTCTTGTAATGGTAAGGATTACTTTTTTTATTTATATTTTTGATATTTACTTTTTTAATATTTTTATTTCTTTTATTATTTTTCTGTTTTCTTTTTAAAAAATGAAAAAGGAAACTCTAAATTTAACTATATATTTCACATAGTTTCACATGACACCAGAATTCGTCATTTCTAATAAATTTTAATTTAATATAGTATCGTCGTACTGCAAATATTATAATATTGTATGCTGATAAAATTTAGATAATAAATGTAGTATAACAGTTTTGTTTTAAAATTGGTATCAAGGCAACGTTTTTAAAATTTATTTCCAAAGTAACTAATAGTGTAATTGCAGTATGATATTTATGTAAGCGTTTATGAGGAGGATTTCATTTTAATCCTTTTTAAATAATTGATTTGAGATCAATTCGAAAATTAATATAAGTATATTAAAATATTGTAAACCCATACCACCATCTTTCTTTACTGTTTCAGACTAGCGGTAAAAGTCTCTTTCTTGATCTTGAGGCAATGGTTTAAAGAAAATGAAATATACTTTTTGCTTCGGTGTTTTAACTGAATATTTGACAAAAGCATGGACTGTCACTGTTGTTGTTAAAAGATAAATTTGATTCTGATATATAAAGCTTTATAATTACACATAAAATTTAAAAATGAATGACATAGAAGACGAAGATGAAAAGTCTTCTCTACTATGTCATTAAAATCTTACTACCTAGTAAAAGTTGAAAAAAGAAAGATTTTTCAAATCTATCAATATATCTATGTATTTTGTGACATTATTGATTTCATCTGCGTACAAACATCAAATGAAATTCAATACAAACAGTGATATCTGTTCATATCACTGGGAATAAATTTATTGCGTTACATTACAGATCCTAGAAATAATATTATATAACAAAGGAATCGACTATTTTACATTAACATAGGTTAAAAAATACATATTTGAATGCAAAATTGGACATTCATGCATTAATATTATTTTTATTAAGCAAATAGATAGTAAAGAGCAGATTCTGAAAATAATAAATACATTTTTTTCTGATTTTGTACTAAATACAAATCGTTTCCTAAATTGTTTTTATAAAAACATAGTATTTCCAACTTTATTGTGCAAATCTTAGTATAAATATGCTTTTTATTAATTGTCATTAAAAATATATTCTGCATTTTATTGCTACAATTTCCTATTTGAAATAAAAATCTAAAAGTGTTACGCTATTGTCCTATAAATACATTACATTAAATTAGATTGCCAAGAGGTTGCGAGTTCAGCTCCCAACAAACCAACGACCATTATACTGAGGGGATGTGTGCTCGTTAAAAATATTGCAGGATTCAAGGACATTCTGTATGTGTAATGTGTCGTGGAGGGAGTGGTACTGTCTCAAGTATTGGCTCTTTCACTAGACCGTAGCAAAAAATGGCGAGATAGTTGTCTATGTTTAGCGTCTTCACTCGTTAGAATTAGGTATATTAATTATCTTATATATTTTAAAGGGGATATTAATTACAAATATTGTGCTTTTTAAATGCAACAAAAAGTTTTTAAAAAATTTACATAGTCTCTTAAATATTCTATAATAATGACAAACAGAATAGTAAATAATACTAGGAATGAAATTCAATTTAATATTTTATAAGAAAATGCTTGGAACTAAATTATTAGGAATAAATTTGCGCTTGAAAAATTCACTGTAAATTCCTGTATGATGAAGAATGCATGCATGCATAGATGATGTATGATTGCTTAAATGATGTATGCATTCTTTATCTATGGATGCATAGATGAATGCATGTATAAACAAAACTTTAGTCAGATGATTAAAGTCAGTTTCTTCATATTTGGGAAAGTTAGAAACAGTAAGAATGATATAATTCTAAAATAATGCTCTATATTTGAATCATTTATCTCTTCTTCGGTTGGCATTTTTTGTGTGTTTAAAATTGTTTTGATAACAAATTTCATGGAATGGAATCATGAAAAGAGAAAAAATTTGGAATCAAATAATTTAAAATAACTTTTTTTTAAGAAAAATCGCCTTCTCAAAAAATTGTCTTCAGATTTATTATACGTAAAAAATCTTTTAATACACTTAAGCAGCAAAAAACTATATTAACTCTTTTCAGCTATTTTAACTCGCTATTTTCCTGACTGCTTATTTCTGCGTACTGCAATTCAATGGAGACAGCCAAGCTATTTATGATTGTGAAATACAATCAAGTAACGATACTGATATAAAATACGTCTGTCATCTTCAAACAACGGAATTTTTTGTCATCATTTAATGTCAAACCTTTATCAATTTGAAATTTTTCCATAAGTGAGAGCTTCAATTGCTTACAGTGTTGCACAGGCCAGTACATAAACTTAACAGTCATGTTTATTATAATTTTATGACATTTTCTAATCTTAAAAACTATATATTAGTTTCAATTAAAGAAAATCAAATATTTTCGCTATTTCTTGAGGAACTTTTAGCTTCCTTTAGATACACAATATACAAGAGAAGAACATATATACATATACATACTACAGATTTCACTGAATAATTGCTCTTGAGGAATAAAAATGCTTACTATATACACATAGATGCATATACGTACATATACATACACATATATGCATATACGGGCTTATAAGAACATATATACACATACGCACATATAAGAATTTTTATACATATACGCACAAATTTTACTGAATAATTGCTCTTGAGTAATCAAAATGCTTACTACATTTTTGGTTTAACTAAAAAATATTTATTGGGAATAATGGGATGCTTAACAGAGTAAAACTTTTGTTGGACCATCTTTGATTTCGCTGTATGTCACCTTTGAGAATCAAATGTTGTAACCTTATACTACTATCAACTAGAATGGTTGATAGTAATGTATCACAATCACAAGACTACTATCAACCAGAATGGTTGACAGTAGTGTAAAGGTGTCTAGGTAATGATTGATAGTATGTGTCTACCAGAATAGTTGTTAGTAAGCAGAAGCTACAATATAAGAAACCAGGATGACTAACTGGTTGTCAGTTGATTAACCTTATAGATAAATGAAAGTAGTATTTAGTATTAAGGTTGTACCAATTGTAGGAATGGTTAATATTTACTTTTAAATTATAATTTTCGTAAATTTCTTAAATTTTATTAAAAATGTTAAATTAATAATTTAGTCTCGTTTGATCAAACACTAATCGATTTTTAATACAGGAAACAAATAGTTGAGTAATTTCTTGATAAATATCTCTAAGAAGATCTGAGATCATATGAAAAGTTAAAATGTATATTTTTGATAAAATTGCACTTTTTCAGTTCAAATTATCTTACGAAAAATGGGCCGAGCTGGCAGCCGAATGGTTAGCGCTCTTGCCTTCGGTTCAACAGTTCGTGGGTTCGAATCCCACCTTGGGCATGGATGTTTGTAGTGGTTCGGAATCCACTTTAAGCCGTAAGTCCCGGTCTAATTTGCTCTCATGTGCAAAAAAATAACCGTTGTGCGACAAACAAACCAAACCAAACCAAACTTACGAAAAATGGATCTGATATTGAACATTTTTCTGATTGAAAGCACTAACTAATGAATGAAAATAGGTATACAAAAATATATTATGCGTTAAACGTCTTCTGAAGCATAATTTATAAAATAATATGTTAGAAAAAGTAGTTTGTAATATAATCGTTCTTGTAACAAGGAAATTTGTATGAAATATTTTATTTTCGTTAACCATAACTGTTATTGACTTTATATATATATATATATATATATATATATATATATATATATATATATATATATATATATATATATATATATATATATATATATATATTTGAAATTTCTATAAAATTTTTTTGGATATATTTTAGAAATTTTGACAGTCTATTTTGTATTTCAAGCTGGTCAGAAAAATTTTGTCTTAGTTTAACCCTACTCTCGTTGATCAATATATTCCGTGAAAAAATTTCATACAAAAAATCTAGAATAAAAAAATGAAATTCATGAGTAATCATATACTCAATTCTATTTTGTAGATGCTTCATTAAAAGGATCTTCATTATAATTAGTATCGAAAATTTATTAATTAACTACAACGCCTTTCCATTAGAGGATACATGCTTTCATTTAATGTGTTTATTTAAAGAACATTGAAAACCCGTTAAAGCCTTAGATCTTGAAAGATCTTCGTAATTATGGAAGCTCCTTTCCTTAATTTGGAGCATGAGTCCATCGAAGAGGAATTGCATTGTTATGTTGTTTTAATATATATACTTACTTAAATTTTTAATATATATTTTTTAGAATTTTCCTTTCATGTTTATTCAGCCAGTGCTAATTCTTCACTATGGTAGTCACTTATGAAACTTCTGATATACATCAAATTATTTTATGTAAAAATAATTCGATGAGAAAGAAAATATTCTTTTACGTAAAACAGAATATTTCTTAATTTACCTGTGTCATTAGCAAAATCCAGATTTATACTATAATGAAATATCAAAATTTAAATGATTTAATTAGTAACAGATAATTTTACTTCAAAATAATTAATATACTCCTGTGTCATTAATATAATGAAACATTAATAAAGAAATGATAATTTACATTTTCCCACTATAAGAATTCTTGAGTAATGATTTATATAGATAATGTCGTAATAGATTTATATAGATAATGTCGTCGTATATATATATAGATAGAGTCGTAATGATTTATATAGATGCTCATAATGTTTATAAATCATTAGTAATTATTACTAATAAAATTTTTTAATGCTAAAAAATGAATTCTTTTAAGAAAACGGAAGTGCAACGTACGATATATAGATTTTATAGATATTTTTATATTATCTTTCTTTTTCCTTAATATAAACTTTCCTCATTTTCTAAATAAAATACCAATAGGGTTGAGTTTTCTCAGAAATCAGATTCAAGTTACGTTATGGATATCAAACCTCGGATCGTGTTTGAAGTTCAATCAATTAATATTTTCTCGAATTAAAGTCGGGAAACGAACAATTGTAATGATTACCATTTTTGGCGCTGATTTATTCTCCAGCTTTCAGGATTCAGATGTTCATAAAAATATATTGCTGTACAAGAAGCTGGTCTGAATGCATCGATGCGATATTATTGAATACACAACATGATCACTGAGATTACAAAAATACTTTAGCAATTGCTGTCACAATCATTATATATTCAATATAATATGATGTAGGTATGTAGCTAATAACTATATTCCTATTGTAAAAAGAGCCTTAAATTCCCACTCCATTATATTAATACGGAAATAATTATAGGTGTTTTATTTTTATGCAATAATCTATGTTAAGTTACGTGTTTTAAATAATTATACTTACTATTTATTTCAGGTATGTTATCTTAAAACTAAGAATTATATCATCAGTTTTCTATTTCATGAATACAGTTTTTATAATAATGGTAAACATAAAAATGTATTTTTGACTGCTGTAAAATTATTATTGACATTATTAAAAAATTAAAATTTTGCATAATTTATAAAAAATTGTATAAAGTGTGTGTGTGAGGGCATGTGATACATGAACTGCTGTGAGATATAGCCACTTTGGGGGTCCCTCCACACATGATGTAAAATCTATAAAAATTTTTAACAGAGTAGTTGATTTCCAGTAAACTTAAGTATACCCGAATGGAAATTAACTTGATTCATATAATTTCGAGGAATTCTTTAAGATGTGCAGTGTGAAAGTTGTTTTGGTTCTTCTCTTTTGGAAATGTATAATAATTTTAAATGCATTTAACTTAAATTTAAAAATTTCTTCAGACTAAAATAATTAGACTATATTTATATTAAAATAAGGCATGTTAATCACTTTTCAATATTAAACCAATTGGGTAAGCAAACTTGACATTTTCACTCTCATGATTTTATAAGCCATGCTGTCATAACATCATTAATGTTATTACATTAATGAATTTTCAAGATTTTTTCAAATAAAATTTTCGTTTTTTTATTTTTAATTACATAATTTTAAAAAATACATCAGTTATTGAACAGTATATTAGATTTTTTTAAATATTTAACTTTAGTAAAATACTGTAAAGCATTCTTATAGTTTCCATGAATACTTAATTTTAGGAAATAAAATTATATAAAAAAATAATAATCTAAAAGAAAACAAATATACCATAAAAAAGTAGAAGAGTAAAAACTAATACTTAATGGAGGAAAAAAGAATGGTATGATAAAAAAAAAAAGAGTCAAGAGCGTCATCATATTATAATAAACAGTGAAAAATAGATAGTTTTTCTTGAAATATTGCTTCATCATCAGGGTTTACAAATTGCTTATAGCTTCTTATGTAGTTGTAATAAACTAAACAACTGGGAATTCAATGATTATCAACTGGACAATAAATCATAAACGTGAATTCATGATATATGTGTAGTTTTATTTTAATACATAAATCGTGAATATTTATTAAATTCATTCAGAAAAATATTTCCATATAAGTAAATGATAATTGCCTCAGATTAAATAGTATTTTAGTACACAGCACTGTTTTTTTATTACATGAGAAAAATTGTGAAATTTGTCAATTCGCTCTTCTTTGTTATAAAAATATCGATGTATTTGCAAGACTAAAACTAAACAAGACAGAATATAAACTCTTTCATTTCCTGGCACTTTACAAAATTGCTGCCAAAATTTACTTAGAAAAGACTTTGGCCTTTTGCCTAAGGATTTTCACTCAAGCATATAACTTTCAAATATCTTGGTGTGGATGTCGGATGCCTCATTGGTGCTTCTGCTGGTTTCAAAAACTGTGCTTAAAAGAGCTACTCCCGTTCAAAATGAAACTGACACGTTAAAAAAGAATTAGCGATGCTTATTTTCAGAATGAATAATTTGAATAAATCTGACACTCACAAATGACAAGGTAACACGCATGAGTTTGTTTAAATAGAAACTTCGAAAACTATTTTAAGCAACACTTTTACTGTTGGAGGCAAACTTTTCAACGAATTCTGTGTAGCATTCGCTTTCGATCTGTGTCACCATCACAAGGAATTCAATACTTTGACCTTGTGTTTTTTATATGATGGTGCTCAAGAAATGATAAAAAATTTAGACCTAATTAAAATATACAGCATTTTCCTATGGAAAAATATAATTCATTTTATTCAGTGAATATAAATATAAAAACAAATTATGGTATATATATCAATGAGAGATGTGTAGTTGGATGTAAGATTATATGATTCTAAAGCGTTACGTTTAATTGAAATCTTAAATTTAATTTTGATGATGGTTGCATTGTATTCTTATTTTCTTAATACTGTGGTTGATATAGAGTTTTTTCACGTCAGTAATTCATAATTAAAATATTTTTCTTTTTTGAAAAAAAATTTTAAATTGAAAAAATAATTTGTGTTTTATTTTCTCTGTTTCATATAGTATTGATAAAATATTGTGTTCCAACTCTAATACGATTATAAAATTACAAAACTGATGAAAGAATTTGAATATGATTCTTTTTATTTAAAGGTAAATCAGCTCTAAAACACTGAACTCTTCTTAAAAACATGAAAGTGTGTATAAAAAAAGAGAGATCCTGTAAGAGAATGGCATTTAAATAGATTTAATAAAAGATAAAAATATTTAATAAGCATAATCTAATGTATTCTGTGTTTAAATATAAAAAGATTTAAATAATATTTTATGAAGAAAATGCAGACAAATGCAGCAGAAAAGCAGTTCAATTTATTTTTACATAAAATAAAGTGTGTATAATATACTTTAATTTTTGTATAAAAGAGATGAAAATATTTAAAATTTAATGTCATAGGTATATGTGTGCCTCTATTTAAAGTTATGAGTGGAATTCTGTCTTCAGCTTACAATTGCATTTAACTTTTAATTTCCTCGTCCAATAATTCGCGGATATCAGAGTTTTATGATATTAACGAAACAAATTTTTTGTCTATATTATTAACATGTGCTATTTTTTTGTTGCTAATGTAAAATCTATGATTACAGCACTAAAATTCTCTTTTAATCATTATAATTAAAAGGAATATGTTAATACTGAAAGTTTATAATAATTTTTATTTTTATATATTTTCCATTAAACAATCATCCATTGTAGTAGCATGCTTTTTCCACAATTTAATGGTATGTGAATAATTGGAAATCTTTTTGACGTCCTTTTTTCATGTAAATGGATACAGTTACACCTTTTCATATAAGTAACTTCATATCTCTCGTGCTTAAAATAAAATAACATATTTGAATATTGCGTATAGCCTTTCTGATTTAATATTCCTAGGCTTACATTTCAATTTATTTGTTTTAATCGAAATTTAAATAATTTGCGAAATGTTCAGTAGTTAATAGCTTAATAAATTATATCGATTAATAACAATCTCTAACTACTACTTAATTGCTGATTAATTTTGATAGACTTCTTATACTTGCAATATAAGTATAGGGCTGCAGTCGACTTACAATTTTTGATTAATTGCTTAGTTTTTCGAATTATTGAACTGCAATGAAATAATGATTTCATAGTATAAAATATTTCTATTGATTGATAATATTTTTATCATCAATTTATATTAAAATATGTCAAGCTTTGCAATCAAAAATATTTCTCCCATTGGAGTTTGTATCTTAGAACGTTAAATTTAATGTTTTATATATGTTACTCAACTTTACTTCCAAAAATTAGAACTGACAGTGAAAACAGAAATGCTTATGAAACATCATTAACATGAATAAAACAATAAATTAACTTCCTTAACAATCCTTAACTTCATTGTTAAGGCAGTTAAGTTATTATGTACCAATTAAAAGTAACCTCAAAGATTATTCATTCATTACCCGTTAAAAACATGTAATTTTGAAATAGAAAACATTTTGAAAAAGCATTCCAACATAACTCATAAAACTTTTAACTGAAGCTGAAAAAATGAGAATATTGAAACTAATAAAATGAATGCAAATTGATTTCACATCATAAATGCATATGATTACAATTTAACAAACGGAATAAAAAGTGTCTGAGGATTATAAGATATTTTATACATATTGAAACATACTTTATATAAGCCAGGATTCAGTCTGGAAATTTATTCCCCTTTAATTATATGAAAATAAAGTTATTAACTGCTTTCTTATTAAAATTTGAAAATTATCCGAAAACTAATTCTGTTGTATAAAAATCATTTTTTGAAAACGTTTAATTATCTATGGCGTCATAACTTTCATTTCTATAAATAGGAATTAAAATTTAAGATTAAATTAAAATTGAATCAATAAGAAAAAAAGTTTTAAGTAAATCGAGAGATATTTTAAATATATTCATATTGTTAACAAAATAAAATTGATTTTCTAGAAATTTCCTGATGATTCTAATCCTTGATGCACTCCTTCATAATCCATAATACATTAAGTGCTCGTAAAATAAATATTTATCAAGAAAATGTACCATTCCGTTAACAATGCAGTTCACTTAAGTGAACGTACAGTGATTTATGGGTTTCTCTAAGATATACTCTATGAAGGCTAGATCTCACGAAAGTTATATTATGAAACTTTATTTTCTATACAATATTTGTTGTATAACGAGGATGCTTTATCTCCTTTTTCTCGTCAATCGCTTCGATAATAAAATTAAATGGTAACATTAAGGCAATGTGATATTATATATACATTCGTATTGAATGATATATGTTTGCTATAATGTATTGACACATATTATGTATATATATCATAGATAACAGCCGTAATACTTATAAATATAGTTCTTTAGATGAATGTGATTCTGCTTTTACGATAGTTTTTTACTACTTTTGAATAATTTTGTAATACTCACTTTTCATCTTTTGTATACTGACCTATTTTTATCTTATAATAATAGAGATGAACGGAAAAGCTTTATATACATGATGAATTAAGTTGTTAGATATTATTTCATTCTATTTATTAAATATTCTGATATTGCCCATGTTTTATTTTAAAAATATATTTTGTTTTATTTTTAAAACTCACGGGAAATATTTTCATATATTTGATGAATATTCAATTATATCTCGTCACAAATCAAAATCATAATCAAAATTAAAATGTTAAAATTGAGACACGATTTTAATCTTTTATTAAAATAAATTGAAAATTGTTTCATCAATTTATTTTAATAAAAGATTTAAAAGGTGTCTCAATTAACAACAGGAATAAACAATTTCAATATTTATTAATTTTACAAAAACTTACTAGTACACATATGGCTGTATCTTTATTTAAATAATAGTAACTTTCCTTTATTAAAAAATATGGTGTTTATATTAGCACACTAGGCTAAATTTGGCATCTATTAAGAAAATATACTAATACTCGCATAAGAAACTAGAAAAAAATGAGTAAATAAAATTTAGACTCAATAAGTGCGTGAAAGCATAAAATCATAATTATTATGCTGAAGTGGAAAAATATCAAAATCTTTGATATCTAGAAAATTAAATTGATCTCGTGTCTTAGTAGCATTTACTTTTCGACATTGTATTAATCACGCTTCTCGAAGTATAGCGAATAATAAAATCTGCGAATTGCCGAGTCACTGGTAGAATTTATTAAATGACTTGTTCCAATAATACGAATTGTTGCGAATTATTCAATTATATCGACTCGCCATCGGTAACAATGCATTTATGATCATATTAGAGGATAATTCACATCTGCTTCTTTATAGAGTCTGCACTCATTTTGTGAAGGATTGTTGATGTTAACTGTTGGTTGATTACATTAAAATTATTAACATATTAATTATGAAACTTAAAACATAGGCTCTAATAAATTTAATCGTATATAAACATGGATACATACAGAGAGATATAAAAAATATACTGGTTCGAAAACAAGAACTCTAAAATCCCTCTATAAGAGTTTCAATGCTATAAATGTATATAGTTAAATCTATCAGATAATGGCTAAAAAAATGCAATTGAAAGGTAAAGGCAATCTATAAATAAATCATCATGTGTACATTTTTGTGGTCTTAAAATACAAAAAAATTATAAAATTTTTAGTTACCATAATGTTACCTCATATATGCACAGAGTGCGCTATTTTGACTCTGTAATAGTGCTATATTATTACACAGCATATGAAACACTATACAACGTTTCTACTGATTAATATTTAGTTTTTATTGAAAATTTTTTGGAACTTTTTTTGGAAATTTAGAAATTTCAAAATTTTTTATTTTGTTGATATGAAGTAAAAATATTCAGAAATATCTCATAAATCTCATGCAAAGATTTTAGCAATATTTCTTTCGTCTAAAATTAGCAATTGATTTATAGAAAAATATTTATAACTAAAAACTATAAAAAGGCTTTTCAAAATATTATAAATTTTAAAATTTATAATTTATTTTTTAACAAGTATATCAATTCAAAAATTATTTTGAACATCGAGGAAATGTAATTTTAAAATAAATTCTTAAAATATTTTTGGCTGAATATAATATTAAACATAGTATTTTTTAAAATATATTTAACTTTATATTTGGTTAATGAATTTTAAGTTCAGCGAAAATATATATTTCGCTGAACTTAAAATTCATAAACCAAATTTTAATATTCTTTTCAATATTTTCTATATATAGGCATTATATATTACTTTATTCTTCTTATTATATTCTTACATAACATATTCTTGATTTGTGACTCAAACGGATTTTCTTTAATTTTTTATTTCGCTATCTATTGCATGCAGTTTAGAATTCAATTTCCCTTTTAACAGAAAAAATAAATTAGCAATATGAGAGAAAGATTATTTTAATTAATGATTGTTAATTAAAGTTATTAATAAATACTAATATTTAATTAATTCATATTTAATTAATTATTTAAAAATTTGCGCATTAAATAGGAAAATAGTCATCAAGAGTAAACAAACTCTTTTAGTTAAATTTTTCAACTAGCTTTGTTGAAAAATTTAACACTTTCATATCTGGTGCTACAGATTATCTGCATTATGTTACCCGCGTTATATATTAAAAAGGCTAACGATATGTTTTGAAACTAAATATCTGAATCATGTAATCAAATTTGAATATTAATTTGTAATAATATAAAATTGTGCTTATGTGGTTGTAAGAGTTTTGCTATTATTGTAAAATCTTATAATCTAATTAATTTTGTTAAATTTAAAATTGAACTTTTTTTCAGATAATGACGAATGTTCCGTCAAGAATGGTGACTGTGACCAAATATGTAAAAATACCCCTGGATCTTATGAATGTATTTGTTTAGAGGGCTACAAATTATTAACTGATAAAAAGAGTTGCGATGTTGCACGTAAGTTTGATAGAAGTATAACTTATTTCCACTCGCATTATTTTTTAACTACTCTATAAATACTTAAGAATAAGTTATTACATGTGCAAAAGTAAAATATTTAATGTATGGACAGCATGATAACTGAATGAATGATCAAGTCCTCCTGTCACACAAAATATATTTTCGTAGTTTTCTTTGTTTCATGTAAATGAAATATGCAATGAAATCTCATTTTTGTGTTGATATAATCAAGAAGCCAAATAACCGCCATTCAAAGCATCCCAAAAATTATTTTCAACAGGAAAATATTAAATAGTATATTGCTCATTATATAATGTGAGTAATTGTGTGTTATTAGCCTTCTGCTGTGGCTTCTAACTTCTTATTGCTCGTCTCCAATCAAGCAACTTGTAGCATATTTGATTAAAAATTGCAATTGGACTGCGCTTTGCAGAGTAGAAAACTGAAGATCTCAGTCATGGTAAACGAATGATGAATATTGCGTGTTCTGATTTCAATCTGTATTTCTTGGTAATTTTTATTGATTGGTAATTTTTTCTGATTTTCTCCCTTGTGATTCGTGAATACTGCCAAGATTTATATTAAGTCCCCCGAAAAATTAGAGGGATGTTTTAATTTTTTACAATAAGCTTCGTCTTTCCTCTACGAAATGTCAGAAAGAAAGTACCTGCAGTATTGATAATTTAGTAATTAAGAGTCACACAGATGCGTGGAAAAACGTTTCTCAGACAGTTTATTACATTTATTATTAGCATGGTCTCATATGAGTTTCAGTCTATGTCGATCACGTAACACACTGTGTGAATTGAATTTATTTGCATGCTTTTGTCTTCTGTTTGTAGTCTTTCTGGTATATGGATATGAAATTATTGGAAATTCACATTTAATGCATATCTTTCCCTTTAATGTGTTACAATTTAAGTGTTGAACAGTTTGAAAGTGATGCATCAGTATTTTGCTACTATTTTACAACATTTCGATAATCTGAAATAAATAATAATTTGGAAATTTTTTATTTGAACAATTCTTGAAGATTACATTTTTATTTTTTACAAGAATTATACTGCTGTGTTAAATAAACGAAGTTTGGTTTATTCTACTATCATGGTTGAATTAGATTTTTACAAGAAAGTTATGTTTCTTGTAAAAATCCAATTTAATTGTTAACCAAAACGAAGATTCTGCCAACCTTCTTCAATTCATTCAGGAAAATGCGTTTCTAAAGAATACAGTGCATAAGCTTTCCTGTGATTACGCAGAAGTACGAACATTTTACCGAGTTGAATTGCCTACTGTTTTCTTTATCTGATCCATTATATACAACACGAAACAATGTTTGTAACTTAATTTGGTCTCATGAATCAATAATATTTCATAGAAATAAATTAAAAGGCATTAGAATAAAAAAGCTAACCTAGTATGAATCTTTAATAATTTTTATTTGTACTATGAATTCCTTTGCAGTTTTCCAAATATTCTTCATTGTGACACATAATTTGACCAATTATCAGTAAAAACATCTCTCATGACAACAAGTTGTGTGAATTTTATAACATTTTTACCCTTTAAGTCTTTTAAATGCTATAAACAAATGTTTTACTTTCTAAAATTACGTTTTGATGAAAATTTTTCAAAATCTCATTATTTAATTACTGCTTCAAAAATAACACATAATTGGTCCAATTATCAGCAAAAACATCTCTCTTGACAACAAGTTATGTGAATTTTATAACATTTTTACCCTTTAAGCCTTTTAAATGCTATAAATAAAAGTTTTACTTTTACTTATAGCATAAAATTACGTTTTGATATAAATTTTTCAAAATCTCATTATTTAATTACTACTTCAAAATTAGATCTTGCATAACTATACACTATTTTTATCTGGGTTCCTCGTAGCCTCAAGGCATTGCCGCTTAGGTAATATGTTCAGGTTTTGATCCCAGTCTATGTTGAGCAGTGAGATGTAACAACTCTGCCTTCTGCATGCTTATGTGTTGAGGTGAGTGCTTGAGAATTTGCCGGGTATCCTTCCCCGCAACACGTGATTGCAGCTCACTATTTTTGAAGAGTCCTCCCAGATGTCAAGTTATTTTGAATAATAAAAATATCTTGCAACAACAATTGGTCTTCATGCTTAAGAAAATAAAAAATTTCATTTGAGAGAACAACACATTCAATGTCTGAAAATTTTATTCAATTAAGTTTTTTGTTTCCTTAATTTTGTTTTATTTTTAAGACATATCATCACGCTTAAGTATTTATTTAAACTCTTATTTTTAGCATTATGAAGTCTATTTAATACAAAAAATGACATCACTAAACAAAGAGTTCTCAAAGTGCTTAGTTAATTTAGTTAATTAGTTAATTATTAGCATATAATAATTTTAAAAAGGCTATATTTTACTTTTATTTTTCTCTCTTATAAGAAAAAAATAGTAGCGTACATTATGATAAATAAAACGTAAAGCTGCACTTTTTACTAATAGTAAAATAAAATGCTTTATTATAAAGATTCAAGAACAGGCATCGAGTCATAAACTAATTTTGTAAAATATGTCAGTTAGTAAGAATAATTTACCCCTTTCCTCTTCATCTGAGTATTTTCAACAAGAACGTAAAAAGAGAATAATAACCATGAAATTTCTCTCTAATCTTTTTAATAAGACAACAAAAAGTGATACAGAAAAAAAATTGTTCTGAACGCTTTTTCATTTGCTGTATGATTTTGTCAAAAATTCTTTTCTAAATATGTAAGTTGTTAAAAGCTTAATTCTCATTAGTTTTAAATATTTTCACGCACACATTCCGTTTTCTAAACTGAAATGTTTGTATAACATTTTTGAGTATCACAATATATTTTTCATCACATGAAATGTAATTTTCGAGAAAATATTTATAAAAGAGCTGATAATCTAAAAAGTAATGCAAACTTAATTAACTTTTCTAACCTACTTTATATATACATAAAAAAATGAAACCAAGTTTGACATTGGTCCAACGAAAAAGGTAGATGCAGGACGAAAAATTATCACTTTTTCTTCTTATTATTACTTAATTATACATTTTCTGCAACCGAAAAAGAATTAAAAGCTTCTACTCTACGCCAAATAGGTTAATTTAAAAAAATCTCTAAATAAAAGTATTTTCGTGATTCAATATCATTTCTCCTGTTCAGTGTCCCTTCTGCTGAAGGTATGTTTACATTAGATTACAGTTCGTTAGTAGAAATTTCAAGAAAAATTCTTGACTTTTTCTTGTACTCAAAAAAAGTTTAGTATCCCTGTGTAAATATAATAAGTTCCCTAGTGTTTATTCTGAATTTTGTATTATAAAATCCATCTTTTAGTGAATTAATGCTTCCCGCGAAATTATGAAAACAGTAGATAACAAGCAATTAAAGGAAATAATTTAACAAAAATGTTGCATTACTTACATTAAGCAAACATTTTAATTTAAAATGTTATTAATTATTTTTTGTTTGAAAACGTTTTTTCAACTTGCTCTAAGGACATAAACATTACAGTGGAACACTATAATTAACAGAAACTTTTGAAAATTGTATTCGATCATAATTCTAGTTCTTTAACAATTCCTTTCTGTTACAATTTTAACTAATTTTAGTTTAAATAAGTGAGTTATGTTAAACAATGTAAATATTGTAAAATATGTTAAATAATGTAAAATTAAATAAACTACAAAATTTGAATCAAAATTTATTTCATAATCTAATTATGTCTTCTTAATCATTCTTTTGAAACAAGTTACTTTTATTTAAAATTCTTATAATTATGTATTTAGAACGAAGACCCGCAAGGTACAATGAATAATAATATTTATTGAAAAATGGCAGTAATTTTAATTAAATATAAGGAAAAAACAACGTTAAATCTCGTATAATAGTATTTTATACATGTAATGATAAATAATATTCCCTTTCTAACTTGGTTTTGTTGTCAGATAATCGTTCAAAAATATTTGTGTTTTAAAGAACTTAAAATGAAGTATTTCTAGCAATTAAATATTAAGCTGTTGAAATCATAAATTAAGCTGTTGAAATCATCAAGATTTTCATAAATCAAGCTTTTTGTTTATGCAATTTCAGAAAACAAATCACCTTAATTATATCATTGTGATTAAGTGCTTAGTGTTCAAATAAAATGTTACCAATAAATGATTAAAAAAGTCAGTAGCTTCCGATAGTAGAAACATAATAGCTCTTTTATGTTAACGAAATAAGCAAATGTAACTTTTTAAATTATTTTATTTTTTGCAGAATGATTTTAAGTTCTCTCTTTTAATTTTTATGTAATCCAAGCTCACAAATATATTTTTTAAATAAATTTATAAACATTTGTTATAAACAATACAATGAGCAAATGAATACAACAGAATTAATATTAAAATTCATTTTCTTAGTATCCTATTTAATCTATTCATTGAAGTTATTGAATATTTAATCTATTCATTGAAGTTAGTTTAATTTATATTTTTCTACTAAAAAAAGTTAAATAGGTAAGTTGTAATAATGGATTATCTACTTCCCCCATGAATAAATTTTTACATCTTAGTTAAATAGGTCCCCTAAAAATCAAATAAATATCTAATTTATTTTGTGTTAAAAACGTGACCAGAAAGTGATGAAACGAACTAAAAAGAAAATATATAGGTACTATTTAATATATATATATATATATATATATATAGCTTACTTTATATGAATTCAGTAACTTATTACTAGAAAAGGATGAATTCGTGAGTATTTTTAAAGGAAGAAAATAAAAAGTTACTTTTTTTTTTCATCTTTAGAAACACTAATGAAATTTGCAATCTTTTCAAAATCTTTAAACCGTATAATGAAGAGACTTTTGAATATTTATAGAATCATACAAAAGTGTTTTGAAATCACAAGAAAAACAGTTTACTGTAAAGAATTCAAAATAATTTATTACGAAAATAAAATATTTGTATTAAATGAAGTTTAATTGAATGTTTTACTCAAATGTAAAATAAAGATAAAAGAGTTGAATGGTATTAGATTTCCTGTGTGACTTTTCCTTTTATGACCTTTATAAAATAATACAAAAATTTAATGAGTCTGGACGAATAAAATGCCACCAAGTGAATTCATCGAATTTATTTATTCAATGCTATTCAATAGCAAATGAATAATTTTAAATTAAAGTTTTATTTTAACATTTTTAATAATTACCATTTTGGTAGTCGGTATTATTGTTTTCCTGACTCTTTTTCTAAATCATTAAATTCTATCTCTTAAGAAATAAGTTAAAAGTCGTAATTGCTTTCATTAAAGTTAATTTATAATATTTTTAGAATTTTAACTTGAAGCACTGAAAGGATCAGGCCTTTTTGATGCACGACTTTTACATCAAATCTAGAATAGAAATTGATAATCTCATTATAGATTATTTTTATAAATTAAAAAGAATTTATAAGCTAAATTATGATATATGTATGTTTAGAATTACTTATTAAAAGATTTTGTTTCATAAAATTTGGTGCACATTTTTAAATTTTTTATCTTAGTCTAAGATTTCAGGAGCTAGTATAAAACTAATTGAATTAATATTGAATTCTTCTTATAAATTTATAAAAATATTCATTTACTTCGTACTTCATCAACATTTCTGGTAATTAGCATTTTCTTACTGAACTATTTCGTACTGAAATTGAATTAAAAAGATGCTACTAAGTATTGTACACTATGGAAATTATTAATTGAATTTACTGACTTCTAATTTTTTCCGTTTACACTCGAAGTCAATATTTGAGCAAAACCAGAGCTTATTAATAAATTTCAAATTTTATCAAGGAAGATACACTCAATTAAGAAAAAAGATTTATGTAACCTATAATTTAAACTAAAAATGACTAAACTCATTTGACCTCAGTTTTAAAAATTAATTCAACTATAAATTATATCCTTATATTTATAAATTCTCATCCCTATTTATAAGCCAGAGAAGGTACTACGACAACAACCATACTAGTAAAGAGTTTATTTCGAGAATCATCATAATTAAGTGGGAAATATCTTTAACACTTTATTGATACTTTGGAGAAATAGTTTTTATAAAAGTGATTATAATTATTTCTATGTATATTCTATACTTATAGTTAACATTTAGGACTGTTGTATTCGAATTAAGAAAAATGTGTCGATGCACTATGAGATTTTTTTACATTCTCCAGATTTGAGATAGTCTGGTGTTGATGTGATTATTTGGTTAAAAACGTTTTAACTTCCTGCACGATTGACTTTGTATTATATATTTAATTACAACAATGGGTGATCGGTAAACGAACAGTTCGGACAGCGAACAAATCGGACAGTGAACACTTTCATAAAAAAATTTGGTGTTCGAACATCGAACACATATTCGAATAACGAATTAAAATGAATTCCAATGAACATTTCTTGGCTCTCGGATCATAATGCGCAGGGTTGCTAAACCCAAAGGACCAAAAGTCGTTTTTCATCTCGCTTGAATTATGTTGCTTGCTTTTTGAATTTCAAAGTTCTATATACTGGAAAGAAAATGTTTTTCCCTATAAAATATTTATAGCCAAAGTAAACCATCAGTTTCCATTTTGATTTCATTCAAAACCGAAACTGATTTCATTCAGCGTATCAACCTCCCTCCTGTTCATTCACTGTCTCTTACGTAGTCTTGAATTACGAATTTCAGACGGCAACAACAACGAGTTAATCACTTTACAAAGACAATAGTATTAATTACTTCCGGAAAACTCTGAAAAAGAGAGAAAAGCAATCGACGTTGGACATGTTCTTTAACGCCCTATAAACAAAAAATGAAAAGGACAATATAATAATGTATTGTTTTTTATAAACTTAGTAAGAAATTATACATCTTTGTTTTAGTTTCTCTAGAATGAATTAATCATCTATTTCACAAAAAAATTTATGGTAAATACTTATCGTTTACAAGCAATTCGGATAACGAACATACAATGTTCTTTATCCCACTATACTCACTGTACTCACAATTTAAAAATCTAATTATTTTTGTAATCGGGAAAATACAACCTTTCTAAGCAATCTCTTAAAAATAAAATCGAACTGCGTATACATTCGCGCTATTTTATTCTCCTTCGCAACTTAAAACAATTAAGTAACACTTAGAATCAAGAAAAGTTCAGAAAAAGTTCCCAGAATTTAATAAAGCGACAAAATGATTACCTTGTGAATGGAATAATAAACTGCTTTTACACTCCTTCATAACGCAACACAAGTGCAGCGAATGAGTTAAGCTCTCTTCATCTGTAAATCATAGCAGCCATCTGAGAACCTGTCGTTTAAAAAACAATCCCAAACTCATTGTCAGAAAAGAAGATTACTTTATTTACAAGTAACGACGATTACAGAAAGATGAGAAATGAGTAGAATTCGAAACGTTCATCATCATTACTGAATAGGATAAAATAACTGTTTACTTGTTTTTAGCAAATAATCAACTGTATAATAAAAATGCAGTCTGTAGTCGAAAAAAATCATTCAAAACAATGAGTATTCTAAAAACATCTTATTAAAGGATTACTTAATTTTGAGTTTTCCATTTACTTTGTACATACTTCGACTTTGTAACCGGAAGCAAATTCCTATTACAATAAACTATTCCATATTAATCTTTATACAAAAGATACTACAGATATATTTTAAAAAAGTCTATAAAGAATTTGTAAAACTAGTGAATTTTCACACTTGTAATAAATTTCAATCTATAAATAAAACAAGGTATTATTAATAAATTTCAAATTGAATTGTAACTGTATTTTATTAAGTAATACTAAAACAATTAAGTAATTTAACATATAAAAATGAAAACTAAATACCAATAAATGTTTAAATGAAAAATACCATTTCACATTAGATTCGAATATTAAGGAAGAGCGTCACGAAATACACAGTAAATTTTTAAGTGAATTAAATAAATTTTATAGTTTGGGACTTAACACTCCTGGACAAATAGAAAAATAATATCTATATAATATAATCCAGAAATTCACTATTAATTTCTTTGTCAAAATTTTTTTCAAAATGTTTCTCAAAAACCAATTATATGAACTGCCTAAACTTCACTTCACCCTAAGGTAAATGTCAAAAAGTTTAGAGATCCTTTACTCGAATAAATCGCTCTCTTTCTCTTTCTCTCTCTCTCTCTCTTTCCTTTCGCTAAAAATAGGAACTGAGGTGGAAAAAAAGAAAGAGCAGAAAAAACTGTTCAAAAAGGGGATCTTAACAGTAAGGGCACATGCTAATATTGATATAAACTTTTTTATGATAGAAAAAAATGTTTTTTGAAAAATAACGTTACATACGCGATTTTCTATAAATCATAAAGAAAATATGACGTTTTTATTGCTAGTCCTAACTGGTGATATTCCTGGAGCCAGTTGGGAAAAGAATTCGACCTAGAAGGATATTATGATATTCATGGCTATGGTGATACTTTGAAGGACACATAACATCCAATCGATATCTTTCTCTCAAAATTCATCTCTGCTTTCTGAAGCATAGAAAGTAAACGAGATAAATTTCTTGCTCGAGATGGTTCAATCTTATTTCAATGATGGACGTCTGGAGAGGTAAAAGAAGATTGCTCCTGTAATGATGTCAAATTTTCTTCCCCATTAGGCTTAGCGTCTCCTTCTACAAAACTGAAACGAGGTTTAAATTTTTTTAGATGTCATCGAGAATGCATTGGTATGCGTTTTGAATGACACTGCATCCTGAAAAATTCCCTAACAAGTTTAGTACCTTTTTTCTATGCGAGAGCAGAGCATCAGAAAAACGTGACATAACGATCATTCGCCTCAGTTAGCCGATGCTAAGAACGACTTGATGTAATTTTATTTTCGATTAAAATAATTACGTTCCCTGCATATTTTTTTGTCTTTTATCATTACAGGCATTTTTATGAACTCATAAATGAGTGTTAATAGGATTTCCTGCCTTAAAATATTGCCCCGCAGCGAAGATGAATGTTGTTGCTTGTTCCACTTTATTTTTATCTTTGTTTGTTTACGGCTTGCGAAATAAAAAAGATAAAAAATTGTATTATATAAAAGGAATTAATAAGCAATTTTTAGACCTCATAAACAGAGATTGCATTACTTAAGAGTATTTATTAAATCAAATTATATCATCCTACATCCATTAAAAATATAATTAAAATAATATGTGTACAGCATATAGCCTAAATTATATAAAAATATATATGTATATATATGCATGTTAATGTTTTTAATGAATTGTTATATAAATCTTTTATGTTCCCTGTATTTGAATTTTTATTTTTCATATTTAAGAATATTTATATATATTAAATAATTAATTAATTAAATAGCCAAACCTTTATTATTAATCATATTTTCAATATATCTTCTCTTTATACCTCTGATTGTTTCCATGTAAAGATTTTTTAATATTTAGGATGACTGATTTTATAATTGGCATTTAAGTTTTTAAAAATTCTCCAGCATAAAATTTTTTGTATGTTAGCTCACTTTTAATTCAAGTTACAAAATAATTCAATCTTTAATTGCCTATCCCCTTCTTTCAGTGACATTACTTGAAGAAAATAAAATGTTCACTTAAATTACTTTCATGAAACTCAGAGTTACTATAATTAATGCGCTAATAGTTTAATTAATTAAAATAGAATTTGAATGTTTCGTTATTTAATGTGATGCAAATAGTTGCATTAATGAAAATAGATTCGAAACATTCAAATCCTTGATTTCTAGAATCGAAAATCCTAAAGCTTATTTTCTCTATTCATTTATTTCAAAGCTTCAGTTAAAGATTTTTTAAACTTAAAATGTCATTAAAAATGGTTTCATTAGATCCAACGAAATTATTTTCTAAAACAATTATGTTGACTAAAACTAATTATTATTTGCAATTGATGTAGCGCCTTATGAAATTGAATTATGTTAAATATATTAACTCAATTACTAATGACCAGGAATAAATCACAGAAGCTCCTTCGTTTTTTATATGGAAATTCTTCGTAGAACTATGACCTCATGAGTGTCTGAAAAAAGGTTTTTGTAATAGGTATTTTTATTACCTTTGAAATTCTTATAACCAACCTTTGAAGTAATTCATACAAAAATTAAAAATCATCTGACTTAAGCTTTACCCATTAAAAATTAATAACATATGAATATATTTACGTTTTAGAGTAAATTTTACATTTGTGTTTTTTATGAAAATTAATGTAGTTAAAGCTATAATTTTATTTAAGATTAAAAAAAACATTGTGCTAGTTGAGAGTATTAATAACTTAAAATTTAAATAATCATCAATTGTTTCCATGCTTGATAAATAATAATAAATGTATTATTTGATTAGGGAGATGACTATTAGAAAACACGAGACAGAATAGACACATGCTTACAAAAATAAAATTTTATACGCTTAAAATATAAGTAACACTGAGAAGCTAAAATTACTTATAATATCCTTAATGTTTTGTTGTTGTTGTTGAAAATATTTATGTTTTACATCCATAGTTTTTAGATAAAAGTTACACTTCATAAAATATACAGCGATTCCTTATTAATGGCATTAGGGCATGTATTTCCTAAATTTCCATGATTTAAATATATACGCTGTATGCTGAAAACACTGATGTAAACTCTCGACAAAATTCATCTTTCGCCGTAAAATGTTGTATAATTGAAGTAGAAGTTATTTTATTTGTTTATTTTGCGACTTTAAAAAATAAAAATATGTTTTATTGCTAAAAGAATCTAAAATAAATTATTCCTGTTTATTGTACTCTAAGAAACTTTTCAGAAGCATGCGTTTTATTTTTCGAAAGTTTTTTATGTATATATTTTAAAATTTAAAAGCTTAAAATAATTATTTATATCATAAAATAGTCAATTGTACTTTATTAAATTGAAATTATCATCAAAAATATATACTTCGATCTGTTTATTGACTGATTCATTATGTCTGAAAAAATTTGTGTCAATCATTTCCTCATCTTAAAAACTTAACGAAAGCGAATTGACGAAAGCGAATGGGAAAATTTCATTACCTAAACTTGCTAATAAAAAGTTCAGACATTAATATTTCGAATTTACTTCTAGATTCTGAGTTCGTAAAAACTATATTTTAAAAAATTGTATGTCATGACCTTCCGTTAGGAAAAAATGTCATTGGTATACAATTTTATTTAAAATTATAAAATGGAAAATAAAATTTCCTTATCGTGAACATTGAAGTTTATGTAAGGGAATAATATCTTTTGCTTTATGATAACCAGCATTTAAAATTAAGAGTCATTTAACTTTGGAATTCTATAAATTTCAAATATCTTTCCTTGTAGCTATTTTTAAATATGTTGGCAAAAAAGTAAGCGAATGATTAAATTTATTTTCTAACAAAATTCAATATCAAATAATAAATTGTTAAATTTTTTTAAATACTCAAAACAATTTAATTATTGATCATTTTATAATTATTCTTATCAATAAGTTCATATAAACTAATGTATACAAAAGTGTATTTGAAGATCCTTATAGTTGCCATATTGGCAAAAGTATGTGAAAACACGAAAATATTTATGAATTTCACTTTTTACTTTTATTTTGTGAGTTATGTTAACACTCAAATATTTTCTTCCTAACTCCTTTTTACTTTTCCTTTAACTGATATCTGAAAAGTTCTTTCCTATGTTGAAAATATTAACTTAAGATTTCAGTGATAAGAATAGCTGATGATTTTTCTGATACAAAACAGATGCAACAGTACGTGAAATTCACAAAGCTCAATTGAATTTCAGTTCTCTCCCCCGACTTTATTCATATTCTGTTAGACTATTTCTAAGCATTTCTCAAAAGTCCCGAGATATCTTATATTGATATCTTGAATTTTACATTTGAAGAATGGTTTCTTTCAAGTGGACGTGCTTGTAAAGAATTCATGTTCCAAAAGAAATTCTTTTACGGAAGTCAGAAAAGCTTCATTCATGTATGACCTTATCAGTAAAGGAAATCTACGATTTTCTGTTCGTCATTTTCATGACAATGGAAACATCGACATTGCGGAGAAAAATTGGAAAGCGATAATTTCATTCAGATATGCTATTTATTGATATGATTTAGACAATTTTTTTAATTTACATATCCCTTGATTATGCGTGAACATATTAAAGAAAATTTGTATGAATTTATTGTAAAAATTATATGAATATTATATATATTTAGGGAAAATTATCTAGTCTATATTTACTGAAAATTAATGACAGTAAAAAATTGCTTTCCATTAAATATTGGATAGGAAGACAAACATATTCTTTCCTTTTACATAGATAAAAATAGAACCATGTCCATCTTAAAGCAAACTTGCTGTTGTTTTGAAATATGATTTGTAAAATTAAAGGAGAAACCGCTATCATGTAGACTTGGAAAAAACTTAATTTTCACTGACTGTAATGATATTGTATCCCTTTTTGAAGTAATTTTTTTATGATTATTGCATTACTTAACTTTAAATATTATTGTTAAAATTAAAATATAGAGTTGAACACATTAATGATTACAGCACTAATTAAAACCTATGAAAATTAACCTTAAACTACAGTGTACTTACTTTTGTTTAAGAACATTTCACAAAATAATTTTTTGTAGGAGCAACAGTGTTTTATTATGTAAAAAAATATTAACATGTTTATAAAAAAAGTCTTCACACACAATTTTAAATATGAATGTTTTTATTAAAACTTAAACTTTTATCGATTAAGTGCGTGTGCATTTCAACTTTTATTAAAGAAATAAATACTTAATTAGTAAGTCTTATATTATATCATTCCTTTTTTACGTATTATTTATACAATGTTTATAACACATATTTTACTTTTTATTTTTTAACCCATACTATGTTACTTTAATGTTATGATAGCTTATATTTAATCAATGTGAAATCAAATAGTTATTAATTATTTCTTATTATTATTAAAGAAATGGAATAAAATAAATGAGAATGATTACTTCTTTGACTAGAGGAGTCAAATCGTTTTCCGATTATTAGTTTCCCAGCAGTCATTTTGTTTTCTTTCGCAGGAAAGCTGCTTGGAGTCTCATGTTAAATATGTTTGTGTCTGCGTACATTGGAGTTTGCAATAAAATAGTTAACTACATATAGATTTGAGAAATAAAAAGAAAGTGAATTATTTTTATGCCTTTAAGCTTTCATAATAAAGATGAAAATAGTTTTAGATTTCTTATTGTAAATATCATTCGAATTTAATAGCATTTAAATTATGTGTATTGTTAACTATGGGCTCATAATCCAATTTAGTTAATATAAAATTTTTATGAAAATAATATATAACTTGAGACCGAAAATTTTTTCAGAGGAATTTTATTATAAAGAATCTCTCTTACATTTCAGCAACTTCTCGGCACGCTATATTAATTGAAACTGGTAATAGTCGATCAGATACTCCCCCACATCAAAATTCACAACGATTACGTTTCCAAGTGACTCCACCTACAGTAGTACCACTTTTGGACCAAGAATTTCGACAATACTTGGCACTTGAAGGATTAGACATTAGACACTGTGAGTATCAAGCATTTATTTCTTTTCTAGTATCCACTAATGTGTATAAGTAAATGATGTTTTGTACATATTAATAAAAATTACCTTCCTAAAACTAATGCTTTACTACAAATTATCTAAATTTTTGAACTTATGGTGTTTTACAGAATGGAATATCATGAATTTCATTGAGGGCAGGGGGTTTCTGTATTTTATACTCAGCATATAGAGACATAAAATAATTAATTATTTAATCAATAAAAATAATTAAAGTAAGGTGGTAAATATAAAACTATGAGGTGAATCCATTATATTAAACTCACTTGTGTGTCTTTGATTCAAAGATAACTCAAAATATTATACTCGTATCAGAAATGATTCATTATTAAATATAATATTGTTGTATACCTATTGTTAAGAGAAAATTTTACATAAATTTCTCTTTATAATAAAGAATTGTGGATACGTTTGTAATATTAAAATGAATAGATACCTGAACGAAGTACTTAAGAAGTAGATTAAGCTGTTAAAAATAAGTAATAATATAAATTATGTAAACATATTTAGTAACACTTTATGTTTTATGCTGTTATACTACATTAAAATAATATTTTTTGAAAAAATGTATTATTTTTTATATTCGAATGTTCAAATTTTTATATTCGAGAGAAAATTATTTGCTAATCATTATCATGCATGAAAAACATACTGAATAATTGTAACATTTGAAATACAGGTCTTGTCAACACTCAGAAAACTAAATCTTTAAACACTTTCTAAATACTTTATATGAAAGAAATTGCTTCCACGAATCTACAAAAGAACCAAAATTTAAAAATATTTGTCAGTTAAAAGAGAGGTAATGACGCATCATTGAAGTTTTGCTTTATATAACCGAAAAATATTTTATTCTTCATAATTTATAATGAATCAGGAATAGGACGAAAGGCGTATAACTAGGGCTTTAATATATATAAATACATAAACTAAAAACTTAATTATTAATTTAAGCAAAAATATATATAGTAAAAAATTTAAATTGTAGTTATAATAAATATAATTTGTTGAAATACGCAAGTAATTATTTTTTAAGTCTTACGAATTGTTCTTTCTTGTGTTTTTGGTTATTTTCATCATCCTATTACAATATTAAACAATCATAGTAATTCCATCGAATTAAAAAGAATTATGTGAAATATTATTGAAAATATTACAGTTCTATCGTAAGTTCAAAAATCTTGCATATAAAATCTTTCTCAACTAAATTAACATATTTAGTGCGTTACATTTTGAATAAACTTTTAAATATTGGCTTTCTTTATAAATCTTTAAAATATGTAAAATATGATTAAGAAATAAAAGTTTATAACTATCCAATATTTCATATATTTTTAGAAAACTTACAAATATTAAACTTATTATAATTATAATATTTATATATTCCTTTCATATACTCTTTTAAAAATTATATTACTTTCTATTACATATGCATAGTTCACTAATTATGTTAATTATAGAAACGTTTTAAAACTTTAGTTTTATCGAAGCATTTCTATAATTACACACATGAAATCATATTTTAATCTCAACTATTATGCATGCTTTTTGTTAAAATCTATTTTAAATATAGTTATTATTATTATTATTTAAATATATTAAATTAAATGTCTCAAGAGAATACTTCAGAATGCCTCGCTAATTCTTCATAAAATAAAATGCTTTCTATATTTCACGTCAAAAATCTAATCTGAACAAACATTTTTTTTCAAGTTGAATAACTCAAAGAAGGATATTACTAATTTTCAATAACTCACTTATCGCCATACACTTGATCTTATTAGATTTTCATAAATATTTAACTCGAGCTGTTTTTATAGAACACAATCATTCATTTTTTTAATGATATTTTAATATTTAAAACAATTTCATTCTTCTATTTCATTTTTTATTTGAGATGAAGCTTCACTGAGCTTTTTAATAAATAAGCATAAAGTGCTTCGTGTTTTGCTAATTATTTTTGCTTTAGTGGATTGGAATATCATGCATTAAGTGTTCTACAAGCTGATAAATTACGAAATATCGTATTCTAAACTAAATTTTTTTAATTTTAATAATAATGAGAAAATTTTAAATAAGAAATTTATCTTATTTATATTTTGTTTTTCAAATAATGTTTACTGCTTATTACGTAAAATGAATTTTATAAATTTTTATTATACAATTTTTAATTCGATAATATTTCAGCTTATGATAAAACTAATTCATTTTCAATTAATAAGAAGAAAATGTAAGCTAAGTCAGTAAAAATTCATCGAAATATATTATTTATCAAAGGACAATAAAAACTTCTATAATGTTTACTTTACTTATAACACTAATGTAATTATTATCTAATTACAACTAATAAATCTAATCCTGAACATTATATATCGCTGTTGAAAAAAAAAATCGTGAATCCTTTATATCTGACTACAACAATTTTTAAGGAAAATAGAAAAGATTATGCATAAATATTTAAATCCATATTTCTGTGTAACGACCATTATTTTGATTGCTTAAAATTTTACCAAAATTCAATCAAATGAGAGATATTATTTTTCCATATTAAATACATTTTGTTTAATTTTATTTGTTGATTGCACGTGTTTATATGCTCAAAATAATGGGTGAAATAAAAATGAAATTAAAAACAGTCACAAAAATTAATTTCATAAAGCTTCATAAGGAAAAATATATATCCAACTACAAACTCATTAGGCTTAACAAAATTCAGTCTAATAAATTGCTTTAAGATAGTTGAATGTGAATCATATCATAATAAAATCTCACTTAAAACTATATAGAGAATTTACAGTCATTCAATTTAATTAAGTGTAATTTGGTAACACACAACATTTCATTTAATATAAGATACACTAAAGGAAATTTAGTATTCCTATCACAGAATGACTACCACCATAGAATCTCACATTTAAAACCTACCTCATAAGTGGAACCTCATTTGAAATAATTCAGTGTCATTCATTTAAATTTAATGTGGCTTAGTAAAGCATTAAGTTTCATTTAGTATAGAGTAAGTTTTGTTTTTTAATTATTGTTTATTGACACTTCGTTTTATCTTTATAATGTTTAAAAGCTTAAAACTCACACACACACACACACATATATATATATATATATATATATATATATATATATATCATAAATATTGAGGAAAGTGTTTTTATTCAAATGTAATATGTATATTACTCTTTAATTTTGTTTTGTTTATTCAGTACAATGAAAACTAATTTAGGGAATTTTTGATGAAAACTTTAAGTCTCTTTAAGAAGTCCTGCTTTCTTTTTAGTTTAGAATATTTCATACTTAAGGAATATTTAACTCCATTATATCTAATTTGTGATGCGTCATAATAAAGTAAAAAGATATCCAAAAATAAAAAATTTGAATTTTCCTGAATTTTCTTAGTCGGCGAATGGCTTTTAATTAGATAGGCAATTAAATTTTTCTAAAATGGGTTGAACATTGCTGCTTTTGTAGAGGTTATCAAAGACATTGCAATTTTTAAAAAATTTCTTCTTAAAAGAATAAAATGTAGTAGTTACTGAAAGTTTTTCTTTGATAAAATGAAGTTTAATACAGAAAGGTTTTTTAATATATATTTTTACTTGTGAAAACAGTACATAAAAGAGTTTTAATGAGTACATTTTTGTAAGCGGAAAATTGAAAAAGTATAATAAAATCTAAACTTTTTAAATCGACAGAGAAGGGAAACTTTTATTTCAAATAAATTTAAAAATAGTCACAAAAAATGAAAAATAAATTATTTCTGTTGTTGATTTTAATGAAAATATTCTTTCAACTTCAAACATTTTAATTAATGGAGAAAGTATGCTTTTGCATTTCTTAAAATGTTATTTTCATTAAGCGAACTTCATATATATATCACAGCATCTTTTTGGTACAGCAAGTTTGGTACAGCACAGTAGAAGATAGTAGCATATATTAAAAATTATAATCCACCCGCAAAATTATTCACACTTACTGTTGCTTAATATTTTCTCAATTATCTTTTCAAAAATATTCTTATACATTTAACAGGATAAAAAAAATTCATTTTCTTTCATAAGTGAAGCAATGTAAAGATTATTTAGTTTTCGATATCAAATACTATAAATTCAAAAATTTCAAATAATATACGTTTTCAAGTTCAGTACTTGTTTTCTTATTTCGCAATCGAGTCTTTATTTTCCAATATAGGTGATTTGACAGTCCTGTAAAATGTGCTAACATATGTCTATGATAAAAATGAAATAGTTTGTGATTAGAATCACTTTGTTATGCACGAATGTTTATTTACTGAACTTCTTGAAGGAGAAAAGAGAAAAATGTGGCTACCAATGTATTTCTTTTTGTAAAAATTTGTCAAAAAAAAATCTTTAAGATTATTTTACAACGGTTTATTTCAAAAATATTTCCAGTTTTATATTTTAGAAAAAAATGTTTTTTATTTATTTCTTAACATTTTAACAAAGGCTTTCAAACATACATGTGTTTTTTTTATTTTTTACTTATTAAATTGGTATTGCAAAATATTTCCCTTTCAAAGCAAATTTTTATTATGGCACCCAAAATCACAAATCTTATAGGGTGACCTGATAAAAACTAATAAAACCTATTTTTTTATTTATAATCAAAGTTGTCAGTATCAAAAGAGTTTTAAAATATATCGATTTAAAAGTTTCTAGCCCATTTTTAGTAGGATACAGTTGAAAAACTTAAGATAAACATGAAACTGTTAAAAATAAAATTGCTTATTTTATTAATATTTATTTTGCAAAAAGAGAATTGGGAATTTTGAGATTCTTTTTTCCGTAACTGTTCAATGCTTCCTGAATGTATATAAATGTTTTGATATCTTTCGATTGTTTGCGTTTCAAGACAGTAGTTAACTTTGACTTGGTGTGCAAGGTGTCCTATTATTATCTGCTCTAAAAATGTAGTTTAAATTTCTTACTTCATTAAGGTCCAAAGTTTTAAGCATATTGTGGAAAGTAATTTTTCTCTGGTCACTATGATTTATGAAATTTGATCGTCTCATTATAAAAAAACTTAGTCAGAAAGTGTGGGAAATTAACTTTTTGAATTCTTGTACATGAGACGGTTTTCACTATATCGCTATAATTATCCAGATATTTTTATGAATTTCTTAATCTTGCACTGATATGACAAGTCTTTTATTCAAAGTATTAGCAACTTCGATTTTTTTTAGTAAACCGAAAGAAAAATCATTTTACTTAACCCCAGCCCTTTTGTCAACAATATGGTGAACAATTTACGAATGGTTATGGAAGAGCTCCCTAACTTTTCAATATGGTATTTTGATCACGATAAATGTTTTACGTATGAAAGAAGCAGATTCAGTATATTTCAGCCATTTTGTTGACTTCAGTTTAAATCCATTTTTACTGTTTTGCATTCAGATACGAATAATTATTTATATATTTTTCGATATTGTCCTTATCATCGTTGTGTAAATTACATTTCTGACGTCTACTCCATTATTGTTCATCAAATTTTAATTTTGGTGAGTGCGTTGTACATTACTAGTACGCTTGCTTTTGTATATTCATACCAGCTTTTTAAAATATATTATAATTTTTAAATCTGATTAAATACTCTTTTTTGATGTAATTTAATGCGTATCATGATTTGCAAAATATATCTTTACTTGTACTAACGTTTGCTATGAGTATACAAATGGGTAACCCAGCATAAATCCAGAAAACAATATCATAAAATAATACAGTTTTTTTCGTTCAACTTTACAGCATGTATTCGAGGAACATTCGGACCAGGTTGCATGTTTAACTGCGATGACTGCCAAAATGGTGGAAAGTGTGACATTAGAGCTGTTAGTTGCACCTGTCAACCAGGCTTTACTGGACTTCTGTGCAATGAAACTTGCCCTAAGGTATTCTAAGATTTTGCTTTTTCGTTTCTTAAAAAGTATTATTTTTATTCATATAAAGATACAGAAAATGTACATTTTTCTATGAAATATATTATATTCTAGAGAATGGAAAACGTTTGTTCATATTAAAATATTTATTTTAAAAGTTAATTTATTAAATAGAAAAATATTAATGAACATTGAATACGTAATATAGGAAATAAGATTAATCAAGGATTGAAGACGTGTAAATTTTTGTGTAAAAATTTTCAATGCTACTAAAATTTTCGATTTTTGACATTATCCTTACAATTTATATAAATTTCTCTTTTTTTTTTCCTCTAAAATTGCTTGGTTGACTTTTCGTTGTTAGTAGAAATAGTTCAATTATTTACTTGCATTGTCACTACTGATGTCGTTCTTTGATCTGATTTTTTTGTTCTGCTAACGGTTAAGGACTGTCCTTATCCTATTGGTAACAACATGTTCTTCGAAACGAAAGGTTCTGGGCTATTCCAGCTATTTGAACAATGCGATTTTTAAAATTAAATGTATTTTTTCAGTTTTCTGTCTGTTCTTCTGTCCGGTGGATACGTAAAAGTTTCTAATTTCCTCACTTGCAAGAATTGAATACGATCCACTATCTATTATTAAAATAAGCCCTACCGAAAAGCAAAACACGAAGGGAAAAATTATAGAAACTCTAATATAGCTCTCAACAGTTAGATATTCCACTCAGCGATATCATATTAAAACGGAAATGCTTTTTGGAGCAAAAATGAACAGATTTGATCCCAATCATTTTTGAATTACGATAAATGGATGTTCATGTATGCACGTCCATAAGGATGAGTGCGTTCCTCCCGTGCAACACGGTAATAAAGGTCACCATTTTTGAAAATATTCCCGGGAAGCCTAGGAAGTAAAAATGCTTCCAAAATACTTTAAGCTTTTTAGTTGTCTACTGTGCAGGCCTTATTTTAAAACGGTGGAGGCTTAACAAAGTAGAGCTCTTCGATATGAAAGGTGCCTTATACGATCCTGATTTCTATTTCAAATTGAAGAATGGACGTTTACTTTTGCTGTCTACTCGTAAATCTATTGATAAGAAAAACAGCACAGGAATAGATATTTAGAAAACCTTGGATAACCAGGTTTATTCCTATGTGACAAGATAATGCGTTCCACTATATACGCAAAGTTCTCCCATAAACAAAGACAGCAGAAGCGCAAATGGCTTACAACAAATGCGCAAATGGTTTTTCCTATATGACATGTGAATACGTTCCATTATCTACGTAAAGTTCTCCCTTAAAGTAGACAACAAATGCGCAAATGGCTTACAGCATTCTCTGCATTTGATAACAAAATGTCAGCAATGTCAAAAATATTTAAACAGTTGGAAGGATTTACTACACCGTTGTGATAGGATCGCACTCCTCTGGGCGAAAGACATCGGATTCACTCCTAACCATTAATGAGAGGAAAATCACAGCGGAAAATCATTGTTACGAAAATCATTGAACAGCGGAAAATCATTGTTACGTTTCTCTTTTTTTCATGCACGTTTGTTTGGATTGCTGCTTGAATTTTTCAGATTTTCTTCGTTGCGAACACAGATGAATAATGTTTCAATGAGTTCTCCTAGAAGGCAATTTGGCAAAAGTTCAAAAAATTCGTTAGGTTTTTAGATATTTGGCTTTCTTCTGAGTGGGGGTCAATTTTAATTAATATATCAGAGAAAGCTAAAAATAGAAAAACGCATTGAAAAACTCAATTTAAAATTTTTCTGCTTATAGGATGTATTTATAAATAAGTTAGTATAAAAATTGGGAAGTTTGTAGTAAATATATATATATATATATATATATATATATATATATATATATATATATATATATATATATATATATATATATATATAATCAAATGTAATTTCGATCAATATTAATTATTATAAGCAAAACGCAATATTTATCTATATATTTAAATTAAATTAAATGTATAAAATAACGTTAATTTATAATATTTTTTAAATAAATAAATGAAATTGAGGAAGGATTTTCTCTATGTTCATTTTGTTAAATATAATATTTCAGAATTATTGAAATTGTAAATTTTTTTTTTACTCCCGTATCCATGAAAGGAAAATTAAGTGTTAGTATTTATAAATTTATATATAGTTTTATCAGATTTTGTAATTTAAGTGAGCTTAATATTTATGAAAAATTAAATATTCAATCCATGCTGATAAAAAGTACTCTTCATAGATGAAAACAAACAATGCTTTTATCTGGAAAACGCTTAAACTATATCTTTATTTAAATTACATTTGTATTCTAGAAACCTTTTTAAATTAGAAATTTCATTAAATAATTCATATTACAAGTTTAAATTTTGCTAACGGTATCTTATGCTTTTCACTTATCCCAGTAGATGGCAGCACTAAGTTTTTTAAGTATAGATAAAATATTGTATTT
The DNA here is from genome assembly GCA_037975125.1 of Latrodectus hesperus. NCBI lineage: Eukaryota > Metazoa > Arthropoda > Arachnida > Araneae > Theridiidae > Latrodectus > Latrodectus hesperus. Next base: position 35,806,530 of record CM075854.1, read on the forward strand.
AATGGCGTACACTGTTGGGAAAAAATAGGGCACTCATATTTTATAAATTATGTTTTAAATTTTAGCGCAATTAATGTAACTCTTCTTTTTTTATTAAACTAATTTTTCTTTTATTTTCAGTGAATGAGTTTTATTTACCATTAATAAAATATTATAAAATAGTAATTAATGAATTTAGGTCTGTGAAAAAAATAGGAAACCTGCAAAAAGATTCTCACTTTGGAATCTGAAGCAATTGAATGTGTTGAAAACATTGTTCTTTTAAACTGTCTATCTTTGAAAAGATATATTTTTTTGAAAAAATCTTCAATTTTAAATAGTTAAAATGCCTGGGGAAACCTTTAAGGGAATTTCATAAAAGTCAAATTGTGGCATATAAAGATGTGGGCAAAAGTGTAAGAACAAATGCAAAACGCCTACACATCTGTCCAAACACTGTTTATAACTTCTTGAAAAATCTTAAGAGTTAGAGGAAAGCAAAGATTGGCAGACCTAAAAAATTGACACTATGTAATCAAAGAAAAATCTTTAAAGAACTTAAAAAACACAGTGAAGCATTGGAAAAGCACAAGACCCATCTGTAATCACACATGTGATCAGAAGGACACTTTGCAGCTACATAAAAAGATCGGATACTATCAAGAAAATAAAGCATTGTGTTAAATGGAACGAAAGGCACATTGAGCACAGGCTACAGTAGGTCAAACAAATACCTTGGAACTTCAAATGGACTTCAGTTATTTTTTCTGATAAAAAATTCAATTTAGATCACCCAGATGGTTGTCAATATTATTGGCATTGTCTGGGTACACAAGAAAAAACTTATTCTTCCAGACAGGTAGGAAGAGGTAGTTTAATGCTTTGGATAACTGTTGGCTACGTTGGAAAGGCCAATCTTGTGTTTCTGGATAAAAGATTGAAACATACAGATTATATTCAAATTTTAAATTTAGAGTTTCTTCCCTGTGACGCTGAGTTAGGAGGAGAAAATTGGGAATTTCAGCAATATGGAGCATCAATTCACATAGCCAATGCCGTTAAAAATTGCCTTGAAACAAATAATATTCGGGTTTTGTCATAGCCTGCTAAAATTACACACTTCATTATTGTAAAAAATATATAGTCAGTAATTATTCGGCGTATTTACGCCAAAGGCAAGCAATATGAATCGTTGATCAAACTTCGAGAAGCTTTGAATTATGTTTCGGACAATTTTTGCCAAATCAAAATTCAAAACTTATATGATTCAATAGCAAATAGACTCTTTGAAAGTTAAGGCAAATGATAGAAGAATTTTTTATTAACAAGACTTTTATTTTCATTATTTAGAACTGTCTTTCTACTTTTTCCACACAGTATGATGGGAATGAAATTAGTTTTTAATTGTAATAAGCAAATAATTTTTTATTTCATGTTACAATTATAGTTACCTGATTGTAAATAAGCTTTTAAAAGTTCTATCATGAAACTATTTTGTAAAAATTCAAAATTCTTCTTTTATTTGAAAAGATAGTGTCCTCTTATTTTTTTCTAGCAGTGTAACATTTGATACGACATTTAAATTTACAAAATTTTTAAAAAACTAATAAGCAATGTAATTTTTCATTAAAAAAGAGCTCATTTTCTGTTAGTCTCTTTATTAATGTATCTTTTATAATGTATGTTTTTCGAACTTATTTTTCAGTTATTAAAGTTATTTTCACGAAAGTTTATCGTTTTTATATTCTACATGGGTATTGAACAAACTTTTACAGTTAATAGCTTAAACAATCTTAGGTATTATATAAGAACAAGGCTTTAATTTTAATTTTTGCATATTATTATTGCAAAAATATTTATATATAAATTTTATAGAGTTTTTAATTAATGAACAGAAACTTTATGACTTATAAAATTACTACATCTGCTGAATTTTTTTGCATAGAATTGAATATAAAAATATCTAATTAATTTCGAAAAAGAAAGAAAAAAATATTTTTAAAAAGATTGCGTTATCTTTAAATTTTGTCACAGAATTTTATTTACTTTGTTTACTTATTTCTTGTTTTTTTAACTTTAAAATTTTTATGCATATTCTCTATTATAATTCTATTATTTTGAATTTCATATGAATCAAATATCTACTTCCCCTAGGACACCTACGGGGATAATTGCACGAAGAAGTGCAAGTGTCAGAATGGGGGTAGCTGTGATCCCACTACTGGAGAGTGTTCCTGTCCCCCAGGAATACAAGGCAAAAAGTGCGAAGATGGCTGTCCTCCAGGTATATCTTCATCTCTCTGACAAAAGCTCTTTCCTTATTAACGTAATTATTCAGTTTTAAAAATAAAACATTTGATCCAAAATAATGCAGTAACCAATGACATGAACACACAAGTAACTCTTAAATGCAATACATACGCATATATAATTTTTTTATTTTTACTATCATTTCAAATAATTATTATTTTACTATATACAGATACTGCACTCTTACTATATACTGTAAAGACATTATATTCTTGGTATAGCATTCAAAACAGCTTATTGCTAATTAACGTTCAACCCAAAAAAATTATTTCTTCTAGAGTAATTTAATTTTATAACAGAATTGCTTTTCTATAGTGGATATATTTATAATTTTAATACTTGCATGAAAAGATTATACATGAGCAACATCGGTGTATTTCTGGTTTTCAATTTAACTGTATTTAAAATGGTTCCAAATTTGTACATTTAAAATCGGCATCATAATTAAGCAAAAATACAAAGAACAAGTTTTTAAAAATTATACTATTCTTTTTATTCACAACTAAACGATAAAATTAGAAGAATGAAAAGTTTTAAAATACATATGTTAGTTTATCAAATAAAAATGCAAAATTTTTAAGCAAATTTAAACAATACATACTATTTGGACACATGTTTGAATAGTCTCCTTAATCAACAACTAAATCATTCGATCATCGGTTATTGCCATTGTACACTCGTGCGCAAGCTAAAATTCTTAGTCTATGTGCTAATTTATGATTTCAGCGCAGTAAGGAATAAAATTTGAAATATTTGATGAAATCAAGTAAACTCTCATTAAAATCTTTCCATTTCAGCAAAATATTCGTGAAAAAAGATGCATGTTTCAGGGTACCCGTCTAATTATAAAATATTCAGTAAAAAGTTTGGGGATGTAGAACAATGAGTGTTCTTCTCAAGCAATGAAATGATAATGGAAAAGTCAAAATATATATATATATATGTGTGTGATTAGAAAGATTTTTATAATGTTCTTAAACATAATGGCTCTTGGACACATTTCTCAAAAAATCCACATAAAAATAATAATTTCTATATTTTCATTATCATTCCATATTTTTCTTTCGTGATTTTAAGGTCTTAATATTTTCTCTCTTCTTTCAGGAACATTTGGTGAAAAATGCGAGAAGCGTTGCCCTCAACGGTGCGCTAGTGGTCGATGCAACAGAATTTTTGGCTACTGTGAATGTGATCCCGGTTTATTCGGTCCTAAGTGCAATTTACCTTGTCCTCCTCATACTTATGGATCAAATTGTAGAAATCAATGCAAGTGTGTAAAAGAACATACTCAAAAATGTAACTCTAAAGTAAGAATCAATTCTCTTTCAATAACACTTTTAGGTTAAAAAAATGTGTTTGTTAACACTTTGGAGACTGACTTCAAACTCTAAATTTCGCCCTAAATTGAGAAATTTGCTTGGCACTTTTTCTACCAATAAGTAATTGGATTCCAGAGTTAGATAATGATATTTATACACCATCCGTAGGTAGCGAAGTTTTCAAGAGTGATAATTAATACAGTGACCTTTCGAGAAACTACTCACCCCCAGTCTTTGTACTAGGGCGATTTGTATATTCCCCTATTTGGCTTAAAAAATACGATGTCATTTCTCGTATGTCATTCCATTCACTGATTTTGAACGATGGAGGCAATATTTAAGTCGATTCTAATCATTCCGTAGATGTTTGATAGGATTACCAGTGTTTGAGATAGGCAGATAACAAACTCAAACCTTGTCATCCGAAGGATACCATATGAAATTTTCGTTGTCACTTCAGAACACCTTTTATAATTATTATATGCTCTACTGCAGCTGGTCTTTCTACTTGTTAGTTGAGGTCTTTTGTATTTAATTACCATATGCTTTAAGTGGTAGGGAGGGTCATGGTAACTGCGCAGATAAGATTTTAAGGGATGATATTCATCGACCCAATAATTTCTGATGTCAGTTTAAGCTTTGCCTAGTGGCCTCTTGTTTAGCATTGGTTATTTCGAATCGCTTAAATAGCAGTTGTCAGTCTCACCTAGTTTCGTTAGACCACATTCCAATAATCATCGCTTACCTCCCACACTAAAATCATAAAGATCATTTTTTATTTTGATTACTTTAGCTGGAAATGCCATAAATTGATTTCTATGACAAGAAACGATTACATCTTTCTTGAAATCTAGAAGTTTCGGGCAGCTTACACACGGATAAACGCAATTTTATTTTCCACTCCTCATACAAATGGACTGAACAAAATTTGTAGCAAGACCCCAGATTCCTTCATTTACGTGGATGTTTAGACATTTTTTGGTAGATAATGTGTTTTATTTACCTTCCAGTTCCTATAACGAGACGGAAAGAGCAAAAGGTCTGTATAAATTACTTCAAGTAGTTCGTTAATTATTTTAAATGAACATTGAAATTTTTTCAATTAGATAACAGGTAAGTTTACAAAAAAAACTTTTTCGAATAATAATTTTCACTCTCAATTTCCATTAACCATCATAAATTTTTGCCCTTTTGAAACATACAAATACAAAGTAGGTAGGAACATTTAAATATTTAAAAAGACTGTCAAACGAAATTGGCTAATAAAGTAATAGGCAAAAACTTTGAAATGCAACTTAATATTAAAAATTTACTGAACTCAAACTTTTGCAAGTGTGATTTAGACTATTTCTTGTATGTGTAAAATGCACATTTTTAAATCAAAGAGTGCAGTTTTATATCTTGATAAAATCGAATTCCAATGTTGCGTTATTCTTCAGACAGGTAAATGTGAATGCAAAATTGGCTTTACTGGAGCCAAGTGTGATACAGTCTGCCCACCAAGCCGTTGGGGAGAAACCTGTCAGAATGCTTGTAATTGTTCTCCTGGAACAGTTTGCAATCCTAGTAATGGTGAATGTTTGAAAGAATGTCCCCCTGGATTCAACGGAACGAATTGCGATCAAGGTATTGTTTAACATTATTTTCTATTATTTTAGACTTTATCTTTGTAATTTAGAGTGCTTCAATAGGTTTTGTTTAACTTTTCCATTAAATAACTCACAACTATAGCTTATTTCTGCAGACAACCTAATTCGAGTTACATAATATAAAATAAACCAATATTAAATTGAGAATCAAGTTACTTTTATTCATAATTTTTTGCTTTTGTTAACAAAGATAGGAAAAATGCAAACAGCAAGTAATTTTATGTATATACAATTAAATTGAAGCTATCCTCAATAACCTTAAATACATTATTTATTAATTTGAATGGAAAATATTAATTAGAGTATGAATAAATTGAATCATAGACTAAAATGCATCAAATTATATAAAATATATACAATGATTTTGAAAGTTACAGTAACTGTATAGTAATAATAATAATTGTAACTTGTATTCTGAAAGTTACTTCGATAATTTTTAGCGGCTAATAAACCTAGCATTCTCAAATTCCAAACAATCATGCCATCATATGAATAGCTATTATAATCTTAGAAGGGATAGGTTTTATCAACTTTATCCCTGGCTTATCCTTACTTAATTCATTGAAAATCACTATTGAAAAAAAATTTAAAAAAAAAATTCATAAAAAGGCTTTGAACAATAGTCACTTGCAATGAGAAAAGAAACTCAAGCGGACATTAATGTATTTTATGGTTACTATTATGAGAAACTTCCATTTCATTTTTTTTTCCTTGAGTGTAGATTATAAAAATATAAAATATACTTTTTCCTTAATTGAAATCTGTTGAAGCACAATACCACTTATAATATGTTGGTGAGTATACTTTAACTTTTTCAGCTTCTACTATCTATACTTCTTCAGAATTGCTTTTAACCTATAAAATTTCAAGAACTTTTTATGATTACTCTTTTCTCTATACATTGGCTTACTAAATTTATTACAATGTATTTCATTTTAAATTGATATATGAAAAATATTATAAAATGATTGATTATTAAATGTAACATTTATAATTACATTTACGAAAATCATTCTTAAATGTAATTATGAATTTTACAGTTAGGAGAAGGATTGAAATCAAGTAATAAAATATAAAAATAGTTCAAACTGTAAATTATTTTTATGCATTGGAAAGTTTAAACTTTTGTTTATACTTAATTTTAATTCGTTAAACTATGTTTTTAAGAATGAAAGACTTTTTCCACACTCCATTTTGAAAGAGGTTAACTGATAAACTTGAGGGCATTGTAAAACTTAAGAAAGTAGTCATATAAAGAAGAATTTCTTATGCTATAGTATTACGAAAATAAAGAGCTCCAGTGGCTCAGTAGCTTCACGCCGCTTCCCGTAAGCTCAGCAAAGTGAAGCATCATTTGCCGCGGGCAGTAGTTGGGAGGGTGCCCACGGTGTACTCTCCTTCACTGGGTTGCTGGAGCTCCGTGCGTTGGGGAAGTGTCCACGTTAATCTGTGACGTCCAATGTCCTTCCGCTGGTGTGGCGTGGATGTGGAGAGGAGGGTGCCAGCTCAGGTATGACCTCGTCACCTGACCGTGGTTCAAAATTACGAGGCACCTTAAAAAGAGCAAAGTCGTATTTTCACCTTCGTGGTGCTCTGATCCAAACGAAAGACGCTCCCTATTGACTTAATTCGAACTGCCAAAGGCAAAAGCGAGCTTGGCTTGTCCAAGTGTCATAGGAAAACAACAACAAACGAAAGTAAATTACTTTGTGTGTGTGTATATATATATATATATATATATATATATATATATATATATATATATATATATATATATATATATATATATATATATATATATATAATTCCGTTAAGTAAAAAAAAAATTGAAGAATAAAATAAATTATATAAAATTGAAAAGGAAATAACAAGAAAATGTGAATTATTTTTTAAATTTATATATTTTTTCATAAATTAGTGTATTTTTAAAAAAGAAACGATGAAATTGGATTTGTTTATCATGGTAATCGAAACATGTAATGGTGAAGCAAAATTATATGTATCGTAATTTTGCTTTATATAAAATTTTTATTATTTCAAATCATTTACATTCATAAAAATATCTAAATAGTATGTAGGATTTACTTAAATCTGTATTCAGATTTCGTTATAATTTGATTTCCCTAAGAATATAATAGCTAATTTCAATTTTTCATGAAAAGTATACATTTATATAGGATATATTCTCTATATGCTCTGCGTAAATGGTGAATTAATTGTAGTTTAAACGAATATTATGAAACAAAAATATCTTGAGACTGTTTAAACTCTCTTAAAAGGACATTAGCCTTAAGTAGAGCTTAGTGAATGCAACTTACAAAATGAATACTTTATTCAAAATCAAGCATATTGTTTTAATATGTATTTAAGATATATGTATACATATGTGTGTAATACAAATATTGTTAAATTAATTAATTTTAAATTTTTTAGCGTGTCCGGAAGGATACTATGGGACAAATTGCTTGAAAATATGCCTGTGTGGTCTTCGAGATTGCGATTCTGTAACTGGTACCTGTTTATGTGACGCGGGAAAAATGGGGCCTCTTTGTAATGAGAGTAAGTTTGTTTTTCGAAACATAACCTAATATAAGCTTTTATGCATATAAACTTTTCTTCAATTCATTGTTTTCTTACAGATTGCCCTAAAGGCAAGTATGGTAAAAGTTGCCTCAAAAATTGTACTTGTGAAAATGGTGGGACATGCCATCCAAAAACTGGAAAATGCTCCTGCCCGACCGGTTTCTCTGGAAGCTCTTGCGAAAAAAGTAGGCAGCAAAACTACCGATCTATTCTTGTATGATTTAAGAAATATGTATTGTAACTAAAGTGCAAACTGTTATGGAATTATCTGATTGTATTATCAATTCAATAGTTAAAAAAGTTTTACGATTTAAATTCTATAATTTCAAATGACAACGAAATGAAAGAATTTACTTGGAAAAGTTATTTTTAAGTCAGTTAAGATTTCAAGACTTTTACAAAATAGATCAATCCAGCGAAGTTTTTTGTTTGATGAATATGGTCAGTTAGTTACAATCAAACATTGGAAGACAATAATGTCTTACGATTTGTCAAATTTCACTTAAATGAACATTTGTCTTAAGCAGAATCTTGTGAGACTGGCCGTTATAATGATTATATATGTTACTGCTAAAGCTCTAAAACCGTTAATGTGCATTTTACATAACTAATTTACAAATTAACTGATTTCCTCCATTAAAATCTGGAATCAAGTATGATATCGAAAAATGAATAATATTATGTTAATTCCCTTAGCTCTAAAAATATTTTAAATTGTTTGATTTTTTTGTATTGCAGTTTGCAGTTTTTTGATTGGTTGATCATTAATTCTATTAACTAAATTATTGATTGTTTGATTGTATTAACTTGATTCTTTAGGTATCAGAAAATAAATTATGTGTTAGTTTAAAAGTACAGGAACATTTGTGTTTCTGCAACAAATGTCTCATTTTCATTTTAACGAGTGCCTAGTAGAGATATAATCTGCAATTTGCAAGTTACTTACGTTAATTTAGGGAACGAAACAGTTTTATGTACATTAGCAGAGTATCTTAGTTAATCTGCGCATTACCTAGGTAATAGGAAAAATATATTTCCTCACCTTAACAATAACATACGTCTCTGTGTGTGTGTGAGCGTGCGTGCGCGCAGACATACAGTGTATCTATTTCAGTAAATTTTCATATTAACTATTTGAATTATATCTACAGTTCTGTAATAACAGTTTTCAACAAAAATGACTACTCTAGTGTAGCTCTTTTGAGCTGGGTACAGGGAAGTTTGCTGGCGTAAACGTAAACATCAAAATGTGACTAATGAATGACTACTTGAAAGTTTCTTATTTGCGTTATTTTATTGGAACCAATATTTATAATCTAAAAATCTTAATCAAATTGTAAAAGATTTCTCTTCCTCTTACAGAATGTGCTCCTGATAAATATGGTCCCAACTGTGAGAACCAATGCCACTGTGAAAATGGAGCAACATGCGACAAAATTAATGGCAGATGTCATTGCTCAGCTGGGTGGACTGGGACTAAATGTCATCAACGTATGACCCTATTTATTTAAAGTGTCCAATCATTTTCTAAGGCATTTTAATTACATTTGCCATATTAACATAGTTTTTTCTTCCTTTTGTGCTCTTTGAATCGTATTATCAATTAATTTTTAATAGATTAATTCGATTATCGTTTTTGTTCTTTTAATCAAGAACTTTCGCACAAGATTTGTAGTACTATATCACTATTTTGTACTAAACATTTTGACGCGGAAATATCTTAATTTTTTACGATATAATTTCAGAAATATTAGATTATTAAATTCCACTTTTATGAATGCAATTTTTTTAAATTTTAATTTAATGTTATGTATTAAATTACTAGTATTGATATTACATGGTAAATTATAGAATGAATAACTAAGAAAGATTCCAAAAGGTTGTTCTTTGATCTCAAGAAATAATTTTTTTTTCACCAGGTCCACCTTATATTTTTTTGTTTTGATTGCAACACAAGACAGCGACACTATTTGTCAAAGAGAAAATTAATTTAAGGCTTATATTTCTTTCTCTGCTTGTGGACTTGTTAATTAATATGTATATTAAAACAATTTTATAAAATTGTTAGTTTGAAATAATTATTTTTAGTCACGGATAGATTTTTATCAAAATTTTTTTATTTATAAAAGTAAACTTGTAACACTGGAGTAAATAACACGATTGGTCGTTTTTTCAATTTTTTTTTAACCGAAGTTGTTTTAAAAATTTTAATTATCAGAATATTGTGTAAAGCAAATTTTGTAGTAAAAATTTTCAATTTAAACAGTCGTCATAAAAAAGTTCGATAAAAGCGCAAAATAATCATCCAAAATAAATTCGCCGTCTTTAATAATATTGGGTTTTTAAGATAAAAAAGAAAATTAAAGCAGAAGTATGGAAATATGTTTTGTGTCGGTTTTACATCTTGAATGCAAAATTTTATTTAGATTCATTATTATTTCAAAAAGAGTTTCTGAAAAGCTTTATATTTACATTAAAAACTGAAATTTATGAATAAAATTTTATTATTGAAAGAATCTTCCATTTAAAAGAATTTAAAAACAAAAGTGTTATTATGGGCTCATATACAACAAAGGATTGAAAAATCTAAAGTATATATTTTAGTGCATATCTTAAATTACATATTGCTGAGAAAATATGTATGTTGTTTTTCATAATAATAATTATAAAAAATCAACTATGTGAAAATGTTATTAAATTAAGTATTTGGAATTTTGCTAGACATATATTTCCAATAATGTATTCTATATCTTATGCCCACAACTGCATATTCATTATACATTATTATACGTTTATTTATCGTAAATATGTGTTTAAATTCTTTATTCAATTATCAAGCTTGCAGTCCTGGAACTTTTGGTCCCAACTGCCAAAAGCACTGTGAATGCTTACATGGGGGAGAATGTGACAGATATTCTGGTGAATGTATTTGTGCCCCAGGATGGACCGGAACAGAATGCGAAAAACGTAAGTATTCTTCGAGTATCATTGTAAGTTATTTTTAGCAGTGATAGTGGTTATACATAAACTCACGCGTATTTTAAATGAGATCTTACTGGTTTTAGAAAAACAATATGCGCTTTATATTAAAAATACATTTCAGAACATTACAATCTTATTCATCAAATCACAATTAAATACATAGATCAAGTATAACATTATTTTTTATATTTTGTTTACGGGTAGCAGAGAATTATTGAGCTTATCGCCATATTTTTGAAGAATCTGTATTCAATACTGTACGTCATGCTATAAATAGTTACATATGCTTTAAGAAACCCATTTTTAAAATTTTCCCGAAAAGATTTTTGATAGAACTTAATTTCAGCACACAATAAAGAATCTTATGCATGCATTTTTTGACAATATTTTGGAAGACATTACTCTTAAAAGTACCATAGATGAAATTCTTCAAAATAAATTTTGTTCGGGATGTTTCTGGAAAAAGTCATCTCTCGATTATCTGCATTTCTTATGCATGAACATATTGAGTGATGGATAAATCAAATAAAGTACAGCAACTAGGTTATCCAATAGTTAATTAAAATACACTTAATCTATATATATCTATGATCAGAATTTCATTGTTTGGTTTCTTTGTCGTCCTATATACTGTATACATCGTGGATAGCATATTGGACAATCATGTAAAATAATGTGACCATAGTACACATCCTATGTACTGTATAATTATTTACTATGGTCACTTTTTTCACCTCGGGATTACTTTGACCATTATCTATGGTCAGAACTTAATTAAATTAAATTAATTAAAGTCAGAATTAAATAAACTGTTCCCATCTTCATAACTAAGATACTAGTAATTGGAAAGTAGTTGAAGAACATTCTTTTATAGATGACTTTCATATAATTCACAATATAATTCAAAATTTAGTATTCTATTCTTATCTTTTAAAATTTAAATCACTAAATAGATTACACTATTGCATCACTATTCTTACAAAAATTATGATAAATTTTATAAAAAAAAAAACATATTTTTTCTGCTCATAGAAAAACTCTTAGCTCTAAATTAACTCATAGATTTATCAAGTTCTGCAATAATTATAATGAAATTATAAACGAAGAATTGTATTTAAAAAGGCACTCAAGAAGATATTTCTAAAAATCATGAAATGTATAAAGAGAGCTGAATTTGTTGCTCAAATATATCTTTTTTTGTTGTATACTGCATTTCAGCTTGTGAAGCTGGAAGATATGGTGATAACTGTAAACAAGAATGTCAGTGCGAGAATGGAGCAGACTGCGATCATATCAGTGGTGCCTGTACTTGCAAAGCAGGATGGAGAGGTACATTTTGTCAGACGCCATGCCCCAGAGGATTCCATGGAATCGAGTGCAACCAAACCTGTAACTGTGGACATGGAATATCTTGTAATCCAGAAACTGGTGACTGCCATTGCCCCCCTGGAACAAGAGGAGAAAAATGTTTGGAAAGTAAGTTCTGTCTGCAATTCTAATAAATTTATTTAGTTAAAGTGAAACATGTTAATGAAGGTTGACAATTTATCAAATTTTAGTATAATTTGTAAAACAATTAAATAGTTGTGTAATGGCAAAAAGAAAAAATACAATAAAAATTTTAGTAACTTACAGTAAATTTTTTTTGATTTTGATATGATATTTCTAAGAACTGATATTGTTTAATCTAATGAACTTTTTTCAAATACATAATGTATTCTTTCACTGCCTGTAAGTAATAATTGCGACATTTTAATTCATTAAACTTAATGACTGTGAATATGTTAAATTTATATTAACAAGAGTATTCTTTATACCATGCATATTTATTTTTCCTATTTATTATTACAAGGGAAAGCATACTTCCCTTAGTTGAGTACAATAGAATAATTCTTTAGATTTTGAGGTGTGTTGTTATCAAAAAACTTATCACTTTAGTTAAATATTGTACATTTTTAACTTTAGTTAAATGTTGTACTTTAGTTAAATACAATACATTGTTTCTTAAACAGTCAAGACTCGCTATTTTCGAGAATCGCCTAAAAGCACAATTGCTTGTTCAACAAATCATTATGATAAGGGAAATTTTCTTTGTCATGTAGGAAAGTATTCACAAATGTTGTCAAAAAGTATCTGAAAATGTCATAGGAAACTGATAAAATTAAACTCTTGCAGTATCTCCTCATCAAAAGAAATATCGCTGCTACCATTACATTAACAATAATTGTTTTCAGAATTTGAAACAGAAGAACATTTTACTTGAACGTGATATTCTCAAGAACTCCCTATAACTGTTTTGTATAGTAATCTTTAGATTTCTCGAGCCACAGATTAAAAGTCTCATTGAGCTTAAATATCAATACTTCATTAATTTATTAGAAGATCTTGTCTCTAAATTGAGCATCATTGAAGAGATTATTTAGTAATGTCTTCATTCTTCTTCTCATTTTGATTATACCGTACTGAAAAACTTTTTAGATACGTAAGACTCATGATAAAAAAATAATTTGATACAAAATATATTGACTACTATACCAAACGGAAACTAAAAATTTGATTACTATTTTATAGCTGCTTATACAATTATGTAAAGAAATTTCTATATGGTTATGGTTGTTTCATAAATTTCTTTATTCTCAGTATTCCGCTTTCTTGTGCTTTGCATTTAAATTTTTTGCTTCTTAGCTTGCTCAGCAGGATTTTATGGGAAAAATTGTGAGCAACGCTGTATGTGCCAGAATGGCGCAATATGTGATCCTAATAATGGCACTTGTTACTGTCTCCCTGGATGGTATGGTGAAACTTGTAATTTGGGTGAGTGACAGTTTACTAGAGAATGTGTGTGTATGCCAAATTGAACAAGTGCATGAGAAAACTAATTCTGCTATTATTTCCACCAACAAATTCTACATTCCATTGTATGTTAACAGACAATATTTCCTCATTCTTACTAAAAAGCCTTTTCCTTCTAATCACTACCACAAGTATCTTATTTATCGATAATTCAATTACCAATACAATTTTCTCTTGTGAAATTAAAAATGATACCTCAAAATAAATTTTAACTATATTATTTTTGGGAATCGTATGTCATGAATTTTGCTTCAAGATGATAATTAATCTTTTTTTGATTGTTCATAAGTTAATTCACATGTATTAATTCTGAAAATAAAGTAATGTCTACCTGAAATAACAAGGTAGACTTTACTTTATTTTCAGTCATTTCGATCATTCTACATTTTCAATACCTTTTACGATGGATATTATAAAATTTAAGCTATTATCTAATACATCTGTCCTAAAATATGTACAAAAAAGAACTTACGAAAGGGCCACTGTTTTTATAATTCTGTTTTCTAAAACAATCCTACATTTCTCCTCTTTAGGAATACTACAATGAACCACATAAAATAGTTACACATTTTACGCATGTTCATGCAATATAACAAAAAATATGCTTTAACTTAATTTTTCAAACATGGTTGCAAATAATCTTTATGTTAGGGATTTTCTCTTTCATAATATCACTTAACAATTCCTAATCCTTCTTTAAAAAATATATATATTACTTTAGAATATTTTTCAGTCGCTTATTTACATAAATAAAAACGTATTTTCAGCTTGTCCAACCGGATCTTATGGATATGCGTGTGAAGGTGTTTGCCTTTGTCAAAACAAAGGAGTTTGCGATCCGAAAGACGGGCGCTGTAAATGCAAGCCTGGTTTTAAAGGTCAACACTGTGAAAAAGGTATGTCGATACTTTAATTTCAGTATTTATATTTTCTCTTTTGAAGCTTTTTATTATTTAGCATTTAATTATTCATAATGGGATCTTAATTTTTGATTATTTATAAAAATATAGCTTTTTGAGTTATGAGAGCTACAATTTATTTTTAAAGTTTTCTTGGAAAAAAATTCTTGGTTTTGGACAATGTAAAATATTTTTCCAAAATAAACTTACTTCATTTCATAAAAAATAATTTTGAGAAGTAAATCTATCGAAGCGTTTCTCTAGCTTATAATATACCGTTATCATTGATAAAAATAAATACACAGGTGAGCAAAACCTAAGCAACTATATAAATTTTAAGTAGATACCAATGAAAATGCTGAAAAGAAGTTCTTGCTATCAGTTCAATAAAGACCCAATTCGATAAACTAAAAGGTAATGCGTTTGCAAATGTCAAGGACTAAAGGTCCCTGGCGACTTGAAAATAGGCGATGAGCGTGCGGTCGATGAGCTGTTCAAGACTACAATGAAAGGAAGGAGAGCGACGCAATTAAACATATTCGATGCAAGACCAAGTGAGTTCTTTCGGGAAATATGGCTAAAACAAATCACCTGGATGACTTCGCTCACAAAATAATGATCAGAAAACTGGAGGAAATGGACTATGTGCCCATAATAGCTGAAGAGTTCGAAATTAGCAAAAAAGGTTGGAAAGCGTTCCAAACCATAAACATAGCTGTTATAAAGGCTGGTGGAGATCATCTCTGGGAAACAATTGCAGTGGATGGCCGATGTATAATTCTGGAATGAAAATTAATCTGAAACCTGTCAGCAAGCGCCATTGCTTTGCAACTGGGTATACAATAGAATGACAAGTGTCCAGGTTAATAGTGTCCTGACGCCTTCCCCAAAATGTGGCTTACTTGCCCTCCGACCTGAACGCTCTTTGAAGGTTGGCCATCGGTACCACCTTTTACAGTGATACAAATTGCACGAAAGCTGTAATCTCATCAATAGAGACGAGTCTTCTTTACGAAAGAGAGTCGTTTCAGTGCCACAAGCAATTTTCAACGCCATTTGATTTGAAGGTAGGTAAGGACGCAGTTTCATGCAAGTAACATCACTGAAGGACCATTACTGTAGACATGGAGTTGTAAGAGGAAGCATTGTAATGAACAGTCAGACTGGGTTCCATGTTTTCGACAGAAGTTCTGTAACCAGAGATCACTATTGCATAGAAAGCATTCTTTCTCGTGCACGTCTGTTCCGCGGTGCCATTGGAGCAAACTCCGTTTCTTTAGATGTCCATGCATGACCACATAGGACTTATGTGGTTCTGAAGCCACTGGAAATTGAAAATACCACTTGAATGATGCTCTTTATTATTGTTATACAGCTTATTTCTTTGATTTAAATCCCAAAGAATTGGGTATGTGTAGCATGTTTTAAAGAGACGCCTTGCGGCACGATTATATGTTCTGAAGAAAACCGAATCATTGAAATAGATACTGATTGAGGAATGTACCCTCTTATCTCACGAACTGTTGGAAAATCTGGTGCTGAGTAAGGAGTGGTGTTGCCAGGCAACCATTGCATTAAGGGGAAATTATATTCCTCTAAGATACATCTGCTTTTGTCATTCCTTTTGAATGGATAATCGTATTTAATGATACTATGAGTTCAATAAAGTCTTTTTTTAATTTATTATGTACTGTATGCATTGCATTGATTTTTGTACAATTATGCTTTTGTCAGTGTTTACGTACAGAATGCTGTCTCTCATTTCTGTATTTCATGTTTCGTAGATGATTTCTCATAAAATTATGGCGAAAAAAAACACTTGCCGGTTACATTTTGCGCACCAGTGTATGTAATTATGTGCATGGGATATTTCTACTTTAAACATATGTGCTTTTAAATTTTCATCTTTATTAAAATAATTGTATGACATAGATAAAGTTTAAAGTCAACAAGTAAAGGAATTGTAATATCGATCAATATACAAAGTTTAGGAGAATTCATTTCGATCACTACTTGATAAAATGAGATATTTATCAATTTATATCATGGGTCACTATCTAAATAAAATCAACTGATAAAAATCAATTATATAAATCAGCGAGAAAAAATCATATATAAACACCATAAAACATTCTAGCTATATCGTCAAAATATAATACATACCAAAATCAAAATATATAATACGTTTGTAATTTTGATTTAATATATTTCGCTATGCCTAATTAAAGATTAACAATCAGTTGACACCTTATGATTTTTTTAAGTCTCAGTTTCAAATGTCTGATAAAATTCAGACATTTGAAAGTGAGACTTTAAAAAATATATTTTATAAAGCATAAACAAAGAAATTCATTTTGTGCTAAGCATACTGTCAGATGATCAATTCTGGTGTTAGTCAAATATAATTAAATTAGGCAGAAATGATAAATAAAAGATAATCTAACAAGATAAAGACTAGTTTCTAATAATACAATAACGGAAAAACCTTATGTGTTTCACACACACCCAGGTGTGTTCATCAAAGCATAATAAAAAGATCACGCTCTTTGAAATGGTAAGTCTCAGTCTCGAATTCAGCTACAATAGATCTATGAAATATAAATGCATTTTCTGCATGCGTATGTGTTATGGTGGTAGGTTGAGTACTACTGGGTATCCAGCCTCTCAATACGTGAATTCTGCTCTTAATCTTTGAAAAGTCTTATTGAAGACAAATATAACGTCTTTAAGCAGACCTCATCTGTTATGCTATTCGTCTCCTAGTCTCCATATCCTTAAAATAATAATATTGTAATGATTGTAAAAATATATTTGTAATTAAATTATTTTTATAATCAATGCAAATTTACTTAGCAAAGTAATTATTATAATTATTAACTATTTAAATTTTACATTCATTTCAGTTTGTCCCCATGGTCATTTTGGTTTACATTGCTCTAAAATGTGCCTATGTGGGAAAAATGAACCTTGTCATCATGTTACAGGAAAGTGTTCTTGCCTACCAGGAACTACGGGAAAAGGATGTGAACAAAGTAGGAACTCTTACTTTAATTAATAAATACTTTTGAATATATTTCAAGTAATTTATGTACTTTAACCAGCACAATACTGAAAAATATCTAACTATAAGTTTTTAACTATATATAATTAATTATATTATATTTAATTAAAAATGTATTAAATATTTTTTCCCTTTTAAAATTTTTAAATTGATTTCACAAGTTCCTCTTCCTTTTAGTTTGTCCTAAGGGAACATACGGAGAGAATTGCAAAGAAACATGTAGTTGTCTCCCAAGTCAACAATGCAATCCAGTTAATGGAGAATGCTTTTGCAAAGCAGGATTTCAAGGACTAAATTGTGATAAAAGTAAATTGCACCCATTTTTCTATATTCTAAGAGGTACAATTAGGTACAAGATTTCAATAAATGAAAGCACCGTGTGAATTTAATTTAATTTAATAATTTTTGAAATGACTTATAAAAAGTTTTATTTCTGGTGCTTATCATCAAATTTTATAAAAAAAATAATATAAAATATAAAAAATAAAAAACCAATAAAAATTTAAAAATTTACTGAAACGTAACTAAAATCATTAATACACATTAGATCTTATAAGCGCTTAAAAGTAAATATTTTTATAATTTGTACTATACAAATGGTAAAAATGTTTTAGTTGGAAGTTTTTGAAGTAAAGCTACTGCATCCAATTTTATACTTGCTTTAAATATGTTTTATTCAAATGATGCCATGACCTAGTAATAGAATCCTGCTTTTTGGATTAGAAGGTCTGGATTCAATAACAACCACTATTGAACAACAGAAGATGGGTGTTTTGTTTTCCTTATGAATATCAACCGAGGGTGATACTTGAAAGTTTTCCAGGTTTCTTACCTTGCTACTGTACATATTACTTATTGTCAATTTAAAAAGAGAGAGATCACCCAGAAAACAATAATACTCGCTGAATTTAAAAAAGTTTTTCAACAGTTTTTTGGTGAAAGTGTATCAATCAGATACCAAACAAGTGTAGTGTCATGTTAATAGTAACAATCATCAAACAGTTGTCCTCCCCCGCAAAGAAACCCATGCCAAATGTTCAAATGTCTTACGATAGCCTTTCCCTGTTAAGCTATTTTTTGTAATGTTAAGATGGTATCTTTTAATACAGGTGATAACACTTAGGTAACTATCGGTAAATAAGGAACTTACTTTCCAAGTCTTGTACTGGACAAGTAGATGTTGCGTTTTTAATTTCTGCCTGCTCGCCAATCGGATGCGTCTCGTCAGGATTTTCCTCCCTTAAGATACCTGAACGTGGTCCATTATCTACGAAATGTCATCCCAGAAGACAACACGCGGCTGTTGTTCAAATGCCTCATAATAGCATTCAATGGCCAAGCTATCTATTTTGCGCTGTCAAAATATTAAGCACTAGAACCTACAGAATCTCAGCTCCTCAACGCAAAAGAAAAATTTAAAATTCATAATGAAAAATTATTAACTTTTTCATATATATAAGTTTTGCTAAGATATTAATTGAAACTATCATTTTTTTCTCTCATCTGCAGATGTGGTTTACTATCTAATATTATAAAATTGAAATGATAAAGTTAATTACTAATTTCCATAATTCGAAACATTTTTTATAAATAGTGATAAATAAAATTTTGAATTAATTTTCTCTAGTACAAAGAGAATGCTATATAATGCATGTTTATTTAAATTTTTTGCAAAAATAGATTAGTCTGCAATAGTATAATCATGAGATGAAGCAAAATTTAATTTAAAATTCAAATGAATAAGAAATGGTTATACATAAGCTAAAAAATAGTTTTTCTTCTAAAATAAATATTTTATGATTTCATTTATAACATTCATAAAAACCAAATTTTTTTCCTTTATACGACATTGAACATTTAATTTTGACTCCTTGTTAGTCAATATAGATTGACAAAAATTTAAGAAAAAATTTGACGTAAAATTTGCAACTTAATCTTCTTCATAATGCTTTTATCTACTGAAATTGAGGTTTAATATATAGTATTTTGTATATGAAATTGAAATCTATTTTACTTATTATTTCGAATGCAACATATCGTTTAGATCAGCATTTTTTTTCTTATTCTAAACCTATAATCAATCTTCCTTTTTTACAAGCAGGTTATCAACTAAATATGCTAGAAATAAGGACATTTAGCCTGCATAAAGTGAATACAGCTTTGGAGTTCTGTTTATACGGTTATATATTGTTTATCGATTATTTGATATTTTTATATTAATGTTTTAAAGAAGACTCGTGGATAATGCAATTTAACTGCCCTGACTGAATTTTCTAAAGTTCAATTCATAGCAGATGTTTTTATTAATAATAGTTCAATAATCTAAAAATTGCTTCGTATTTCTTTCATCATAGCAATTTTAAATACTTTTATTGGGGTTATAGGAATAAAATTGCATGACAAAAAGCTAATTTTATATGATACTCAAAATGTGGAAAGGTTTTTAAATAATTTCTGTGGCGTTGCCAATTTGTTGCGTGTGTATTTCCTTTCATTAATAAGTCCTATTGCCTTTAATATTTTATTTTAACAATAACAATTAACAAATAACAATTTTCATGATTATATTCCATAAAAATGAGTTCCACACCGTGATACACTGGTGCCAATACGGTCCTCATTCGACCGCATCCAAATAGCAACTGGGCTAGATTCCCCATCGGATAGGGAAGATGCGCTTCTCATTCCCCTTTAGGGATTTACTGTGGCTGAGTTGCCACATCCTCCCGCCCCGACAAAGAATCAGCCAAAAATAAACTTCACATATTAAAATTTATATGCGTAAATATGAAAAAACTAAAATTTTACATTACAAAATAAATTGAATACTTAAGAAATATGAATTCGAAACAAAATATACACATAATAGTAACTATAATTGTATAACACTAACTATTAATCATTACAATTCACCAACAATAATAAAGGTTCTTCACCCTTTTCAGACAAAATGTTTTAACTTACTCTTGGACTTCTAAATTATACAAAAGCTGTACGGGACGTTTTATGACCCCTGATGGAGTCTTTAAAGTCACCGCTCTTACTTTGTTGTCCCTGCCTCTATGGACTTCCAGTACCTTGGCCAGCTTCCACATCTGTCTCGGAACCTTATCTTCACCTACTAAAACTACATCATTTACATTAAATACACATTTTACATTGACAGGTTTGGGGAAATTCGCACCCCTTAATAGAAGAAGATATTCACCTTTCCATCTTTTCCAAAAATTATTTAAGATTTTTTCTCTATAAAGAAATCTTTTAATTAAATCCTTTTTACCGGTAAATAATTTGCAATTTTGATTATCTGACCAATTTGGTAAGGTAGTTAATCTTCTTCCAATTAAGAAGTTTGCGGGTGTGAGAGGGAATGGTTCATTAGGTTCATTATAAATATAAGTTAAAGGACGAGAGTTAATTATAGCTTCAATTTCTGCCAAAATAGTTTGTAACTCTTCAAAAGAAACTAATGCCCTTCCCAAAATTTTCCTTAATGCAACTTTTGTTATTCGAACCATTCTCTCCCAATAACCACCCCACCATGCAGCACGTTCAACAATGTATTGCCATTTAATTCCTTTCTTTCCAAAGTAATTTTGAATATCAGATTCAGTTATGTTTGCATAGAGTTTTTTAAGTTCAGTCTCAGCACTTTTAAATGTCATTGCATTGTCAGAATTAACAATGCGGCAAATACCTCTTCTGGAGATGAAACGTCTAAATGCTAGAAGAAAATGTTCTGTACTTAATCCGGAGACAACTTCGAGGTGAACGGCACGAGTTACAGCGCATGTAAATAAGGCGATATAAACCTTGTCTTGGTCCTTTGAGTATAAGGGGCCGGCAAAATCAATACCCACCACTTCAAAAGGATCAGTTTCACTGGTTCTGTCGGCAGGTAGTGGTGCTACAATTTGATTTCCATGCTTGATTTGAAATCGTCTACACTTAAAACACTTGTTTAGACAATTTTTCACAGCTTGTCTACCACGGATGATCCAAAATCGTTCTCTCAACTGGGTAAGAGTATCGGAGACACCTGAATGGTACAAGTTTTTATGCTCCATATCTATTAAAAGATTTGTGAATCTTGATTTATAGGGGATGATAATTGGATGTTTGGATTGATGATTGAATTCGGAGTTCTGGAGTCTTCCTTTTAAAACGATTAAATCATTGGAGTCCAAAACTGGGTTTAGAGTAAAAAGTTTGGAACTAGAGGGAATTGGAAGGTTGTTTTTAAGGCAAATGTATTCTTTCTCGAATTCATTTTGCTGCACAGTCCGAATCCAATATCGTTCAGCATTAATTAGTTCACTCGTAGTGATAACGCCAGTTTCTCGTTCGTGGGTTGCCTTACAGTTTTTTATGAATCTTAATATGTAACCAGTGATTCTAAAAACCTTGTTCAATTCACTGAAGTCCTCCAAATTCAGTAAAGGCTGTAAAGTTTCAATATTCGTTTGAAAAGACACTGCTACACTTCTTCTTTCTTCTTCTATACAATGCAAAGTATCCAGTTTGGCGCCTGTCTCAGAGCATGGGAAGTCACCTTTCAGAAGCCATGAAGGTCCATGGAACCAGATACTATCATTCACAAGAATTTGAGCCTTAATTCCCCTCGTGAGTTTATCAGCAGGATTGGTCTTTCCCTGACAGTGATGCCAACTGCTCGGATCTGTTTTATCTTTAATTTCCATGACACGATTGCGGACGAATTGCTTCCACTCGTCGCTGTTTCCCTTGATCCAATGAAGGCAAATTTGTGAGTCTGTCCAATAGTGCATGTTACTGTTGCGTAACAGGGGAAAAGTGTCTCGCAGATAATGTCCCATGCGAGCTGAAATTAAAGTTCCTAATAGTTCCAACCGAGGGAGTGTAAGCTTCTTTAATGGAGCTAGACGTGATTTCGACAAAACAAACCTCGTTTCATACCCATCTGAATGCTTCATTCGAAAATAACATACTGATCCATAACATTTAGGGCTGGCGTCAGAAAATATATGGACCTCTAAAGATTCCCAATTGATTTCATGAAAATATAATCTTGGAATTTCAAAGTTTCTTACAATCTCCATTTCATTTAACCAGTCCAAAAATGCTATTTCTATTTCTGGGGGAACACATTCGTCCCATTGCAGGCCTAGTTCCCAAATCCTTTGTAATTGCAACTTCATTCTTATTGTGAATGGGTTCATTAAGCCTATAGGATCAAATAACATACCACATGCCGCGAGAATAATTCGCTTCGTTACTATTTTTGGGTTTTTAAACTTTTCAAATTGATCAATATCGAAGCTAATAACATCATTTTCATTGTCCCAAATTAGACCTAAAACTTTTAATGGTACACCTTGGTCCGCTGATGTTTCTCGACAATCAATATTAGCACGCTTGAGGTATTCATCAAGAATCGAGGAATTCGTCGCCCATCGACGAAGGTTCATACTAGCTTCACTAAGTATTAAAATCATTTCCTTAACTAATTTCAGAGCGTCTTCAACATTAGAAGTTCCATTTATTAAATCATCCACGTAAAGTTCTTTAAGCATTTCACATGCTTCATCATATTTTCCTTGATACCTTTCCAAATGCAGCCTTATGGTTGCAGTAAGTAAAAAGGCGCTGCATTTGATGCCAAAAGTTACTCTCTTATACTTAAATGTTGCAATGTTTTGAGGGCTGAGATTGAGATTAGGACCCTTATCTTTTAACCATAAAAATTTTAAAAACTCGCTATCTTGTTCAGCAATTCCTACTTCTAAATACGCGCGTTGAATATCTGCGCAAAATGCCACTTTGTGTAATCTGAACCTCAAAATTATTTTTAATAAATCGGGATTCAAATTTGGCCCGCTTTCTAAGCAATCATTTAACGACAACTCGCCTTTTCCTTTAGATGAAGCGTCAAATACTATCCTAACTTTAGAACTATATTTTTTCTCGCGCACGACTGCGTGATGTGGGAGGAAATAACCAGTTTTCATATTTTGATGTGAATTCGAGTCAACTATTTCAATAATGCCATCCCTTAAATGTTCGTTAATTATTGTATCGTACCTAGCATATAAATCCTCATTTTTGATTAATGAACTAGTTAAACTGGATAAACGACGTTTTGCGATTTCATAATTATTGCTTAATTCCTTATTACTAACCTTCCATAACAATTTTGTTTCATATCTTTTATCTGCGTATGTGGTATTTTTCTTAAAGGTTTCCAAAATATCCTTGTCTGAGAGAGACATTTCCTTATCCCCATTAATTCCAATGGTTTCCAATAGCCATAAATTTTTTATCCTATCACAATCTAACCCTTCATTCTCTACAATTAAATGATTGACAGATACCCCTTGGCTATTAGAATCTCCATCCCTACCTTGAATTAAGTGTCCAAATATACTCTCTTGAGCAATTAATCTCTTAGTGAGTCTTACAATATTATCGCCTAATATTTCTGAGATATAATCTGAACCGATTAAAATGTGAATTTTTTCAGTAATACTAACATCAGCTAATTCAATACCCTTTTCAAAAGCAAGGTTCCTCACGAATTTTGACGGAATTCTTATTTTTGCCAAAGTAATCGAATCAATCACTATTGTTTGTATTTTTACACATTGGTTAGGATATTTAATATTATGTAAAGTTAATTCGACCAAATTATACATTCGCTTTTCAGCAGTTTTAGATCCAAATGTATGAATTATTAAAGGTTCCTTCTTAATAACCTTCAAATTTAACGCGTCGGCTACTTCTTTTAAAATAAATGATTTATTTGCTCCACCGTCTACCATGCAGCGTAACTGTAAGCTGCTTTCTTTCGATTTCACTAAAGCCGAAAAAGTCTGTAGCAAAACAGAGTTATGCGAAGTTCTGTTTACATTAAGTTCCCTGGCGGAAAATGAAACCATTGACGAGACCGCTTCTTGTTTCGAATCGCCTTCCCGGACTGAAACCGAAATATCCTCAGCAAAACATTCACCCCTCTCTCCGCATAGCAGGGAGTTGTGACCTTGAGAACCGCACATTTTACATTTTAGATAATTACGGTCGCAAAATTTTCTTATATGATTTTGAAAACAAATAAAACAAAGACCCTTTGACATTAAAGCTTTCCTTTTATCATTAACACTTAGTGAGCAATCATGATTCATGTGATTTTGTGTACAAAAAATACATTTTTTGTTATTTTCTATTCTATAAAAGTTGCGCTTACACGTAGCGCTCGGTTCGTATTTCCGCGGTCCGCAGGGATATTTATTACCCACTTGAGTACTCAAGACCGCCCCGCTGCTAAATTTATTGCTCGCGTCGCTTCTCTTTGAGTTCAAGAAATGAGGCTTATTTGGGTAACTTTGATCTGTTACTTTGTTTCGAAAGGGATATTCCTTAGGGTTAAAATTTCTCGGATTAGCTAATATTAATGACGCTTCTCTACATTCAACTTCTTTTCTTATAAATTCTACTAATTTTACGATATCAAACAATTCATCTGTTTTACGCTGACGATTATAATTTAAATTTAACTCTTCGGGCAATTTTTGCAGAATTACAGGACACAATAAATTACTGAATGTGTCAGCGGCTATTCCCAAGGATTGCAAGGACCTTATTTGTACTTCAATGGCGTCATACATTTTTCTTAAGCCAATAATATTAGAGCAAGACTTGACTGGTTCTATTACTAAAAGTTTGTGCATATGTGCTGACATAATTATATCTGTTCGACCGAATCTATCCTTTATTAATTGTATTGACGCATCGTAATTTTGGTCTGTGAGGGAAAATCCTTTAACTGCACTTAGCGCAACTCCTCCAAGATAAGATTTTAAATATGTAAATTTTTCAGTTTTTGTGAGAGAAGGATTATTGTGTATCGCGACTTCATAGGAATTCCAAAAATCTAAAAATTGACTACAATCTCCATAAAATGTTTGTATGTTCAATTTTGGAAGTTTTACATTTTTTGTTTCAGTTCTAAAGGGATAATTATACGTTTGCGCGAATTGCATCGAATCATTATTATCACCTGTAATTTGATCGCTTGTTCTGCTTGCATTTATTTCGCTTGGCGGTTTATAGCGTATAGTTTCTAACTGCCTTTCGATTTTCGATTTCGCTGCTATACCTTTATCCTTATATTCTTCGCTCGTAATAATCTCATTCGAAAAATCTTTCATTTCAATTTTTAATTGTATTTCCTCATCGGCCCTAGTTAAATCATTCAATTTTTCTACGAGTTGAGATTTTAAACTGCAAAGCTCCTCAAGTTTTGTTTCATTAGAATATTCATTTGAAATTTCCTTAACCAATGTAGTTTCGATTTTATTTAAATGCTTCGTAAGTGAAGCTCTTAAAATTTTACGTTTTTCTTTTAACCGTTCTAAATCCATTATCTTAAAATATTAAATTCTAATAAGGGAAAAATGGGCCTACCTCAAATCTCAGCTCTCTAGTGCCGTGAACGCTCCTTCAAAATAATTCAAACCATCACGTCCGAGGTCACCAAGATGTTGCGTTGCCAATTTGTTGCGTGTGTATTTCCTTTCATTAATAAGGTCCTATTGCCTTTAATATTTTATTTTAACAATAACAATTAACAAATAACAATTTTCATGATTATATTCCATAAAAATGAGTTCCACACCGTGATACACTGGTGCCAATACGGTCCTCATTCGACCGCATCCAAATAGCAACTGGGCTAGATTCCCCATCGGATAGGGAAGATGCGCTTCTCATTCCCCTTTAGGGATTTACTGTGGCTGAGTTGCCACAATTTCTCTCCATGTAAGGGGTGTCAGAAACATATTTTTACATAAAAGTTGATGTCAAATAATTTAACTGGGATAATAACTACTTTTCTTTCAGATTGTCCGGATGGAACATTCGGTATAAGCTGTTCTGACCACTGTATTTGCGAAAACAATGCCACCTGCAATCCAGCTACTGGAGAATGCACCTGTAAACCAGGTTTTACAGGCCCTACATGTGCACAAAGTATGGACACATTCATATGAATCTTGCTCCTCTCTAAATATTAATAGATAAATTTTAAAAGCTATATTTTAAAACTGCTTACTAAAAGGAGTGAAAGGACAAATAATTGTATTGACATATTAGTTGATTGATCCACTTCAAACTCGAATAACACCAAAAGCATATTATCCGATGGATAACTATTATTTTACTGTTGAGATGATGGCATGATCACCGAGTTTTCTTCAGGTAAATTTAGAAAATGTTATAAAAAATCATTAACTTAAATTGGGTGCCATCATTTTCATATATTGATACCATACGCACTTTTTGAATTAAAAATTTACAGTCAGCTGTTATCAAAAGACATGAACATACTCCTAAAACCAACTGCTTTTCATTTATAAGAATTAGAAGATAAATTATCTTATGTCAAAATTACATTCTTTGAAAAAATTAATATTGAATTTTGTTCGAAGAAGGTTTCCAAGTAAGTTAGATTGTTAACAAGACGCCATGTATTATCAGAGAATTATTTGTTAAAAAAAGTTTTACTTCTTCCTTTATTGAAAGTTTAAATGTGTACTTCATTTTATCTAGGTATTTTGTAATAAATCACTTTTTATTAATCATAAAATTTCATTTTTCTAAATAATACATTTCTAGTATTTTGTTATCTGTGAGTGATAGTAAAATCAAGTAATTTATGGAACTTACAATTATTTAAGAGATAATTGTATGTTCCATAAAAGTTATACTTGCCTTTAACAGAATAGGTTATCCTAGAATTTAGTCAATAGTTAAAACTTATAAAGGAGGGTGAAATTTATTCACTGAACTCATATTTTCATATGGACTCTCCTTATACGAAATCATAGTTTTGTGATTTATTAAATGCTTGTGACAGAGAAAAGTGGCAATCGACTTTACTCATACTGCTATTGATTAGCTAAGTTGCTTTTAAGAGATTATGGATTCGTTAATTTTCTTTGGGCATTTTTATTTTTAAATAAAAAATCTATAAATATTATGAAATTCAAAATTTTTTAAAACAGGGAAAATTTACCTTAACAATGTTGAGATAATACCTATTAGCGTGTAATGCTCATAAAATGTTCATAGCTGCATACATTATATGTTTTTCTGTATACGATATATAGCTGTATAAAACCATATATTTGTCTTAGAACAGTTATATTATTTGCTCTAAATGGAACTGATTTGCCATATTACAGATGCATAGAAGCTTATACATAGAAGTTAATTCATGGACATAATGTATACCTTATTAATGCATAGACTTCTTATGTTTCTACGCAAATATAAGAGTTTATGCATAGATGAATAGAAGTCTATAGATTTGTATTATAACAAATTTCTTTCATTTAGAGCAAATTTATCCATTAGGCAATAAATTTTGTATTATCGAAGTACAGTAGATGCTTGTTTTTACGAACTCGTAAGGACCAGTAAAATAGTTTTTAAAAGTGAAAGCTTGTAGAATAGAAAAATAAGTGTTATTTCTTACAGTTTATTATTATTATTATTTATTATTATAACCAAACTGCTTTCTTTCTATAAAGTCCGATTAGAAAAAATTATTTAGCATACACTGTATCAGAAAATAAAATTCATATTTAAAAATGATTCTTAATTTTACTTTATTGATACAAAATCAGGCAAAGTATTTTATTTTTTTAGCTTCAAAACTATATTGTTAAAAAAATGCATTTTTCCAACTTTTCAATGTAAAAATTTCGCTTTCTTTCTTTATTTGTAAAAAAAAAGTACCATCATTTTGTTAGATATTCACTTACTTGTTTTCTAGATTATATCGCAACACTACATTAACATCATTCTCTTCTTGTTTGGTATCTGAAAATTCTTTCTCATTCTCACTCATAATTTTCTCATTCATCTAACACTTCTTAAGTAAAAATTACATTTGAATCTAAAGTCAACAAAGCCCTGAAATGAAACATAGGGCTGCAATGGGTTTCTTTTTTGAAGTTCATGGATAAATAATTTGTCTTCATCCAAGCTGTCTCCTCACTTATAGTCGTTTTTTAAATAAAGACTGAGTGTTAAAATGACTTAGATATTGTTTTTTCTGTAATCATTCCAAACAAATTGACAGGTTCACTGCACTTAGAATATCAGTTTTATAATGCAAGTCCAAGCTATGATCCCTCTTTTCTAAATTATCTTACACTATTACTACTTGAAGCTATAGATTATTCTTTGATGCATCGGTAGTAAGACAGGAGTTGGATTAGGAGGAAGAAATTCCGCAAGAACTGCTTTATAAAAATCTGTTTGCAGCGCAGATAGTTTTCTACAGTTCGACTGCTTTATGATTCTCCAATAAAAATGTTCATCAAAGTTTCTCAACCATAAAATTAAGAGAAAAAATTTTTTAAAAATAAACGCAGTTTAAGGTTACATAAGAGAGATTTAAAAATTTCATGTAATACTTGGGACTTGAAATTATTATTGAGTTTATAGCACCGTGTTAAGGACTTCCACTACTTCGTATAAAATCATGAAGATTTTTAAATTAGAGGTTCATAAATGCGAGCGTCTTCTGCATTATTAAATATTATGTTCCTAATGTTTACCAGAACTTATTATTACTATTTCAATAAAGTATGCTTTCATTTTCAATTGAAAATCTCTATTAAATTATTTTTTACTGTCACTGTCTTTATTATCATTGTAAATTAATCTATTAAACATTAAAACCTAATATTTGACATACTTAATATTTTTAAATAAATAAGAATATGTATTCATCCTTGAATTTATTTAACTTCAGAATGTCCAACTGGATATCATGGAGAAGGATGTCTTTTGACGTGTCACTGTCGAAATGGTGCTTCTTGTGATTCCGAAACAGGACAATGCATTTGTCCACCTGGCCTTCAAGGAGATGCATGCGAAGAAAGTAAGCAATTAACTGAAGAATCATCATTGTAGGAGACATTCTTAGTTTAAATTTAAATATTAAGGAATGTAATGTTGAAAAAAAATTATCGTAAATCGATTTTTCTCACAGAAATACGCACTTAACATAAAACTAAGAGCACTAGAAAGGTTTATTTGATTTTAATGAAATTATTTTTTCTAACACTCTTAAATCTAAAATATAAATAAAATTTTGGTATAGGCAATAAGAAACTAATTTCGTTGAATCTTTAACTAACATCTAGATAATGTATGAATCAAATGTATTAAGAATTTCTTAGGATTTTCAAATCATCATACACTAATTTTGACTAGTCTTATAAATCTCATTTGATTCCGCTTTGAGCAGTAATAAGTTAAGTAATTTGTGAGTTAATTAGAGGAAATATGACGATAAAATATTGAAAATTATATTAAAAAAATACTCAATTTCAGATATTTTAGCCACCATACTTAAATTGTGAGAAAAAGCAATATTAAAAATGTGATGTTAAAGGTTAGAACCAAATGACGGAATAAGAAGGCCACAGGAAAAGAGCATATTGGTTAAATAGCATGTATTTGGATATCAATTTATAAATAAGTTGTTACCATCACAAATTGGAACTCTTAAATGAATAGATTTATCATTTTCAATATTACAACATAAAACTGGGCCACTAAAAATTTTAGTTACCATTAATTGGTGATAGTACAAAATGGGGTATTGTCATTTGATGATAATTATATAAATGCAATGTATCATATCTATGTTTATTATTAAAGTCGCATGTCCTGATATCTTATTAAACCTGTTTTCAACTAAATTTTTATTCAATTATAAATATTTAATAAAGGATTTATTGCATTACTGTCTCAGTCTTCCATATCACACACACAGCGTTGTAGCTAATCTACATCTCATTGTGTTCTCCTTTCTTTCTTACTAGCTGCATTTACATTTCAACAAGGTAATGCTCAGCCCTACAGTATAATAAAATCCATTTATTATATTCTTGCCTGCTGAATGCCTCCTTAGTTAGAGCTTGTATAATCTCACACCAATAACAGAACATTTGAGATCTGATAAGGAGGTTTTATTAAATTTTCCAAAAACCCCACTAATGTAAATTGACAGTGAGAAAGAGTTTAAAAGTGCATCCTATTCGAGGATAATATCATATTCTACAAATTAACATCAAATGAGATAACCGCCTTTTCTCATTTGAATAAAAACCAGAAATGAAGTAATGACTTATCTATTCATTTACTTACATCACTTCTAGATCATTAAGGAAAATGACTAAGAGTTCCATCTTTTAGAAATTATCATAATAGTTTTTTCTGTACATATATATTGCATTAATTAAATTTCGTTTCATTTACATCATTCTATCTTAATACTTAGACTTAGAATAAAGTTAAGACATTCAAGATTATATAAAAAGATCTAAAATTTAGCAAACTTAATATCTTATTTGAAATAAATCATTTTCTTTCAAGAAGTCAAATAAAACATAATTTTTGTTATATTTATTTTTGATTTCTCGCAGTATAACTTGTAAATAAAAAATGTTTAATTGATTTTTAACCAAAGAATTGTATTTTATCAATCAAAATTATAATATACTTTCATGTTTTACATTATAGTTTAGGTATTTTGCCTACTTTATAATTGTATTTCAAAAGTAAAAAACCTGCTTAAAATTTAAATTATGTAATTTATGTGTTAATTTCATTTTCTTGAAATTTTATCTTATACTTAAGTGATGCATAATGCAGTGGCTTTTGAACTATCGAGTGATTATTATATGCTTTTCTTATCCTTTTAGTTATTTATCTGACATTTTTGAATAAAATTTTATTGCATCACAAATGAGAAAATATTTAGCCTATGAAACTTTTTCTCAGATTAATTTGTACAGCTTCACTATATCCAGTGGTTTAATATAAGTAAATTAACTATAGAAATAAAAATATTAGAATTAATGAGATAATTGAAGTTTTTTTCACGAGTTTATATGAGCGTACTATTGGCCAAGACGATCTCAAATTTGGCTATAGTATATATAATAAAATTGAAATTTGTCCAGTAAAAGATCAAATAGCTCATTCAAAAATAATCATTTGTTGTTGTCCACTTTGTTCACAGCTTATACCACATGACAAGGTAATTTCATATTGGATTAACAAAGAATTTTCTTTCTACCCGTAAGCATAAACAATGTAAAAAACAGTAATATTTTTCATTATCTCCTAAGCAAAATTCATATGAAAAACAAATGGTTATTCAGTGTTTTCAGCTCATTGAGCATTTGCAAGAAGTCCTCAGTATGCTGTACACCGAATTTCACTCTTGAAATATTATTCAAAAACCGCAAATTTCAAATTAATTCAAATGATATTGGTATTGTAAGTAAAGTGCGTTAGGAATTCCCAATTCATCGTAATTAATTTCACCATTCAACATAAAAAGTATTCAACCCACACAATTTCTATGTTGAATTTCTGGAATGATTGGTGGTAGCGCAAAAGAGTTCTTGACTGTCACTGTTGAACATACACGTAGCAGGAATATGTCTTCTGTAAAAAGAGAGTGAATCAATGATAAACTCAGCCGTATACTCACATCCCACGAGCAACGACAGAATAGTAATAGTTGAAGTGATAAACTTTATCGGCTGCTTTTATTCTACAATGTTGGGTTTTGATAGAGCTTAGTGTTAGGCTCCAACAATCTATAAACCATGCCATTGTCATGTCTGTAAAAGCTGAGCCGAAATATTAAAAACAAAATTTTGTCGCATTAGTAAAAATTCTAAGTAAGCAAAAAATCTTATTAAACTTTAGTAATTTTAAATGGGATTTATTAAAAATAATATGATTTCAGAAATGTTCAAAGTTCGGGCAAATTTTTGTGTACTGCACGTTTCCAGAGAACTATTTTATTATTGCAATTATATACTACATTTACGACTGAAATCAAAGCTATTGCTTTTCTTCCTCTATAAGAGTTCACGTCGCATAAAAAGGTCTTTTTGAAACAATGAATCATTTTTTATAGATCTTTAAGACATTAAATATGAATTCTTTCTTAATTGCTAACAGCTTCTTCAAATTAACTGCTGTATCTTTATAAAAAGCCATATCCTTCATCGAAAAAATCGATTCAAGTTTCTCTGACGTAAAATAATAGAAGAATTACATAAACCACTTATTTTACTAGGAAGTGTGATGTGACATGAATGATAGCAATGATGCAATAGTGTATCACATCTATTAACTAAAAAATTGCAAATATATTAGCATCAATACAATTTTGAGTGACTGATTTTCACATGAAAAATGTCCATTAATTCCCGAAAATTCAAATCATTCTTTAGCTATGATTCTATTTTAATAATCTTTCAAAAATGAAAATTCAATTATAATCTCTCAGAATATAAATTTTGTAATGATGATTTATATTCATATATAATATATCATATGATAATGATTTATATTCACTTATTAAAAATACTTAGAAATATTTTCAATAAGTGAAACTTATTCAACCAAAACATTATTTTATATTTTCCTGTGATTAAGGAAGAAAGTTATTTGCATTTGCTAGAAAATTTCTGTTGGTTAAATAAAAATTTTTATCCTTGATTCTTCACAGCGTGTCCAGAGGGAAAATTTGGAGAGAATTGCAAAAATGACTGCCAGTGCGGAAATAGTAAATGTGATCCTAAAACTGGGAAATGCCTGTGTCCACCAAATGCAACAGGAGCAGAATGCTTACAAAGTAAATAATTATATATATATATATATATATATATATATATATATATATATATATATATATATAGAGCATTTAGTTATATTTCACAATATGCTGTCCAGTTTTGGGACAAAAGATATATCATATAATTTTCATAAATATTGTGGCGAATACGAATGCATTTTTTAATTATCACAATCCTACGTTCTTAATAGGTTGTCCTCATAGTTTTTTTGGACCGGATTGCTTACTCAAATGTCATTGCAAACACAACGCATCTTGTGATCCAGTGACAGGCTGCTGCCATTGTCCTAATGGTTATATTGGACCACTTTGCGAGTATGGTAAGTGTAAATTATGCAGAGAAAAAAACGACACACTGTCTCACAAATCTATTTTGAAGCAAAACTTTTTAAATGCGTTTTAAAGCATAATTTTTAAAATTCATTTTTATTTCAGTACCTATTTTATTTTACATTAATTGTGATATTATGATTATCCTTATTTGAAATTAAATTTTGTTCTTACAAAAAACGCGAGAAATTAATTTTAATAATTAATTTCCTAGTTTCTTTAAAATATGAATAAAATGCTCTATCAAAACTTCACACAGACAGTTAAAAAAATTGTGATATATTTAAAATTTCAGAATGCCCAACAGGATGGTTTGGTAAATCTTGTCAACAGCAGTGTGATTGTACTGGAACAACCACTTGTGATCCAGCTACAGGAACGTGCACTTGCCCTGCAGGTCAGCATGGAGTAAAATGTGAAAAAGGTAAGATTACTCGTATATTCTTATTGTCAATTTCTTCACTTTTTGTCAGCTTCATTTCAAATTTTAATCAGATCGTGCCAGAACAAAAACTTACAAGAGCACCAAAATTGGTTTGCTGCATCGAAATTTTGATTACATAAAATTTCTAATTTTAGACATTTTTAAATAATTAAAATTTTGAAAAAGTTCATATGCAATAAAAATTTTTGAATTCTTTGTATTACTCAATGCTTTGTAACTTTTCATTTCATCTTAATTAATAGTTTTTTCTCCTTTTATATGGTTCAACTTTTAAAATTATATTTAACTTTTTTATTTTAAATTGTGATTATATTGTAAAAAAATACTGAAAGTTATAACAAAGTAATGATTTTAATAACTGAGATACTTAGGTATATATTAGTATTTTACATCAGACTAATATTTAAGTGCTTGCATTACAAGTCGTAAGATGGTTCTAGTTGCATGGAATGGGGGGAGAGTCAATTTCCTTCTAATTTCCCTTTCTTGATATTGTCTCAGAACTTCACTTATTTTTTTTATTTATTTATTTTTTTGTCATTTCATACTTTAATAAATCAAAAATCAGTTATATTTGTGTTTAGGAATTGCAGAAGATGCTTAAAATAATAAAGATAGCCACAATATTTTTAATTTTAAAAAATAATAAAAAAGAAACGATGCAAATTTATCATAAAATATTATTTCGCTTTTAGTGATAGTTTAAAAAAATAATAATTAAAAATGCGTTGACTTATAGAGAATCCAACTTCTAAAATATTTCATTCCCTCAATAAAAATTTATGAAAAAAATTAGAATTGCTTAAATAATATAGCGAATTCAGAAACTCTATCGAAAGAAATCTAGCAAAAAAATAAATAAATAAATATAATTTTTTTCATTTGTAAATTTAACGTAATGTAAATTTTAAATAAATAAAGCGGTACATGTAAATTTTAAATAAGGTACTTTAATTAGCGTAATAAAAGTATGTTTTTAAAAAAATAATTCCTCACTATACATAAAGTATTCCCCAAATAATATTTAACATTTACTATGAAATTAACTCCAGAAAAATAAACTATACCAATATGAACATTGTTGCGACAATAGCTCTGGTATTGTCTGTAGCTCTGTATAAATGGACTATATGACCCAAGAATTTAAAAACTTTATTTTTTGTAGCTGATTCACCTCACTCATTTTACATCTGCTCTTCTTAAAAGCAATAACTCGACTCCTTCCTTTCCCACAGTTTTTTGTTTTGTTTTTCTTACATGCAATGATGGCGCTGCTGTAACAGCGCTTCATTAAAACGGAAGAAACAAAATACTCATAACTTTAAATTTTCTATATTGTATTGCCATTGGGAAAAACAATCAAGTAAATACCACCATTTTTTTAAATTGACATATTTATTTCATTACTTTTTTCTTTATTAATCCGCTCATTGAAAAAACAAACCACGCTGAACTTATATACATAAATTAAATGTAAGTACACTGCATAATTTCAGATGTAAATTTCTTATAGTAAAATATTTTTCTTCCCCACTTTCTAAACTGGAAAAAAGGACATGATAAATATTAACTATAAATAAATTATTGAGTATTTAGAAAATCAATAAGTGCATGGACATTTGCTTTCTTAAACTACCATTAATTACAAATAAATTAATAGTTTATTTTTTAATAATTTAATAAAGTTCTAACTACATGCTCTCAACATTCCCTTATTCTGAGCATTTATATGATAAATAACATATTTATATAAATATATGAAAAAACAGGACATGAAAATTTTTATATGGAATTATATCAGTAATGTTTTTTTTTTTTTTCACACTCGGCCGCAGTCTGTATGCCAGGATATTATGGTCACGGATGTCAAGAAGAATGTCATTGCGGAGCTCATCCTTGTGATCCAGCCACTGGAGAATGTCACTGTCCACCAGGGTACAACGGACCATATTGCAATCAGGGTATTTTTTTTTTATTAAATATCAGTAAAATCAATTAGAAGTCAATTGTTATTATATGCTGTGTATTGCGTATAAAATTCAAAGTGTCAATAAGTTAAATATATTTTACTGAATGATGAAAGGATGCGATATTCTTTAACTTTTCTGGACGATGGTTAATCACAAAGCAAATTTATTAAAAACACAATAGGCTAATTAAGGCCATGATGGCCTTGTTGGTTAGGACGTTCGTTCTCGCTACCGGAAGACAGTGAGTTCGAATCTTGATTCAATCGAAGATCCGTCGTGTTCGCTAACGGAGGTTGGGAACGTTAAATATGTCGTGGTCGCAATGTCCTCCATGTGAAATGATACCTTTGGGGTAGCATATCAAGTCTGTGGTTCTTCTGCTTGATCCCTGCTTCTACATTATAAAGACACACTTTCGGAGGTACAATGGCACACTCACAGGGTGACCCAATGTATAAGGTGTCATCACTTCTGCCCCTTGTGAAATCCTAGTACCCACCCTAGGTGAAATCATTGTATCCGAGTATTATACAATAGCACCAATACAATAAACGAATTATTTGCTGAGCTCCAAGATACCTTGCTAAATATTGGGTTGTTCGGAAAGTAATTTCGTTTTTCCCTAGATCAGCTTTTTGCTAGTAAAAACCAACCACTTTATGAATGTGAAATCGTGCTACTACCAGAGAGATGATAAAAGCTATTGGGCTAGAATGGACAATATGCAATGCAATACGATATTTATTCTTTATACGTTTTTCATTTTCATGAAAAACGAAATTACTTTCCGAACAACCCAATAACTGTAGTTGCTATATCATGAGATTCTAACGCTTATTTTAGTGCCTTATAAAATACTAATAAGTTTACTTGATGTTAAACATTTGTATACAAATTAAATGTAATCAAAATTATTCAATTTAAAAGTAATAAAAATTTCATGATTTTCGAACGTTATCAGTTGAATGTGTGTGTGTGAATTTTGAAAGATAACCAATTTATATATGGTTGGTTTTTGCGTATAAAATTGGCCACTGTTCTCAGCAACCTTTAAATTAGAAACATTTAAATTAAAATTCCGTACTTTCTGTCTTTTCTATTTTCAATTATTTTTCAAAAGTATTTTCCGAATTCTAATGTACCTTTGTCGTTTCACTTTTTTCTATGTGTTTTTAACATTTTCAAAATAATTATGTATAAGAATGTATATATAATTACCTTGAATGATTTATATTATTATAAGAACATAAATTATTTACGTTTTTAATAATTTTATACTCATAAAATTGACAGAAGTGCAGACTAAGATTACTGACTAAAGTGACTTTTTCGTCTGACTGTTAATCAAAATTCCTCTATTTTTAGAAAAACGTATTTTGTAAAATGTATATAAAAATAAGACCACTGAAATTTTGTCAAGGATTGAAATGATAGCGACGTTATATATTGGAATGAAAACTTATATCAGGATGTCGGTCTCTTGTTAGATGTAAACAAAACCTATGTTTCATTTCGAAATTTTGATTACAACCTTTGTAATTTAAATCATAATGAAAGCGAATTTGAACTCGCTGTAAAGTTGCTTATGCAGTGATGCTTATTTTCTAGAACGAGTTTCTTTCTAGATTTCTACATTGTATTTTTTATGAAAAAAATAATAAAAATAACGATATTTAATATATTTCTCAAATTTTGAAACATTAACTAGCGAACGTGTTTTCGTTTTTCTCAATAGGTCTAAGACTGAAAATGTATTCGAATACGGATAAAAGGAGTTCCAAACTTAGGATCCTTAGAAACTTCTTCAATAATGGAAAATTTAAAGCATTTCACGCCTTATTAGATTTGTTTTTACATGATTTATATGTGAAATTTCATTTTGCTGTGCAAACCAATATTTTAAACTAAAAGTTAAGGGAATAATAAATATCTTTATTTTTTCAAATTGAAATTTTCCTACGAAACATATTCACGTACAGGGTGTCCAGAAAAGGACTCCCTGATTTCAAAATTAAATATCTCGAAAACAAAGACCGATAGAGGAATGCAGTAAACGGTATGTTTATAGTGAAAGCTGTAAGAATTTTATACAGGAGTGTGAAATAATAGTTACAAAAGCTGCAAATAGATGGCGCTGTAATCGCCAGACGTAATACTTAGTATAAATAGTGATCGGAAGCCCAGAGCGATCAGTTCCACTATTGAAGCGTGAAAGAAGGTTAGCGTACCGAAGGAAGAGCTTAAAACCATGTACTCCATTTAACAACGCGTTTTTCTGGTGCTAGAGTACTACAGGTTAAAAGAGAGTCCTACGGCAACAAGGCGCAGTTTTCAAGCACGATTTATTGTTCCAAAAGAACCCGATGCGAAAACCATTCGTACGCTCTTCGCCTAATTTCAACAAACAGATAGCGTAACTGATGATCAAGTGGGGAATGTTGGCCGCAAGCAAACTGCAGTTACGCCTGAAAATGTCGCCACAGTTTCTGGAATTATTCAGCAAAATCCAATATCATCCATCCGTAGAATTGCATCTGAGACTGGTTTGAAGCGTTCCAGCACGCAGAAAATACTGAGAAAGAGCCTACACATGTTTCCATTCAAAATTCAAACTCACCAGGCCATACCCGTTTGAGCTGTGCAACAAAGGGTTGACTTTGCTAATCAGATGCTCACAATGATTGATAGTAAATGATTTGATGTTGGCTGCATCTAGTTTACAGATGAAGCACACTTCCTCCTGAATGGATTCGTGAATAAACAGAACTGGCGATTTTGGGGTTTCGAAAATCCATATTGGTGAGAAGCGAAACCCCTGTATTCTCCTAAAGTTACTGTGTGGGCCACAGTATGCAGCAGATGTATTATTGGCCCTTTTTTCATTTGAGAAATGGTCACTAGTGAACGTTACGTTGCAATTTTGGAAAAATTTATCGCCATACAGCAAGTGTTAAAGGATCGACCACGTACTGAATGGTTTATGCAAGATGGAGCCCGACCACATCGTATCGAACAAGTGTTTCGCTTCCTTGATGAATACTTCGGGAATTGAGTCGTTGCTTTGGAATATCCCAAATTTACTGGTGCAGGTATGGATTGGCCTCCATATTCTCCGGATTTGACTCCCTGTGACTATTTTTCGTGGGGTACATTGAAAGACATTGTCTACCCGAAGCATCCCACCATGGTGGACGAGCTTGAATCGGCAATGTGTGCGGCATGTGAATCCATTTCTCTTGAGACACTACGAAATATGATGGCAAATTTTATTTTTCATTTGCGCCACCTCTGTAGTGCCAATGGTGAACATTTTGAAAACATTGTGATTTTTTGCAAAGAATGTTTTCATACGATAATTTCATTTATGTATGCTGATATGAGCTGTACAGCGTACAGCGCCATCTGTTAGTAGCTTTTGTAACTATTATTTCAAACTGCTATATAAAATTCTTACAGCTTTCACAATAAACATACCGTTTACTGCATTCCTCTATCGATCTTTGTTTTCGAGATATTTAATTTTGAAATCAGGGAGTCCTTTTCTGGACACCCTGTACATCATTAGAAATCACACTCCACTAATTGAATAATTTTGAATATTTTTCCTAAATATAAATTACAGGTTTATTATTTCTTATGATTCCATATAACTTGTTGAGTATTGTTTAATTGCTTACGTTGAAAATGCAACACCAAGAAGGAGTGTCTAGGAAGTAAGGAAACTCAGTAAAAAAAAGAGACAACAAAATTTTTATTTCAAAATAACATTCATAACATAGATCGAGAACAGCGGCGATGAACTAGATTGTAAGACCTCAGTGGAAGTCAAAACAGGAAGCAAGACGTCTACCTGTATATAGTCAGTGAGAAAACGGATTGTGTCCAGAGGAATGGCTATCCATTTCTTGTCAACCATTTAACACCATACATCTTCTGAACACAGTAATTGCATGGTCTACAAATTTTGTTCAAACACATACCAATTGAGTTGGATTGTTGAGAGATTAGGACAAAACGATGGCCAGTTTGCAGAGTATGTTGGCTGATATCAGAAGTGTGAAGTCCAGTGCTATCGTGTTGCTTAAGAGCACTGGGTTCTTGATGAAGATAGGGGAATGTCACTGGCCGTTGTACATCCCACACGTATCCTTGAGCGAACATAGTGCCCTGAATACGAAATAACGGTGATGAGGAATCACACGCAGTTTCTCACCAAACCTTGATATCGCGTAGTCATGCGGCGGAGTTTCCGATGGATTGAACCTGTATCCACCCCAACGCCACACTCGTACTCGGCGACTATTATTGCAGCAACCGAAGCATGTATTCTCTAAGAACATGACCTTTTGTCATTCTGTCTTTCTCACAGTTCTGACTCGGTACAATTTCAGTCGTTCTCGTTTATGCTGTAGGATCAATGGCACAGTCTTCTTAATGGACGCCGTGAGTGCTGGTCACTAGAAATCATTTGATCAGAAATAATTATGATCAATATCAGAATATCCAAGATCTCTTGAATATATTACAGAATGGTGATTGAAATGGCTTAGGAACCTTCTTCACTTGGAGGAGGATACGTAAATGCACGAGTATTGACGTCACGCTCAGTGCACTGGCTTTATTCAAACCTGTCGCATTTCTTTGAAATTTTTCGCTGCTGTCGATGCATTCTAGAGACGTTCACGTATGTGTCAACTGAGATTTTTTACATGGATCAACATTCCTTCTCAGTTCGATCACCGTAAAATTGTCTATCTGCTGAAACTGCC
Source organism: Latrodectus hesperus (assembly GCA_037975125.1). Classification (NCBI taxonomy): domain Eukaryota; kingdom Metazoa; phylum Arthropoda; class Arachnida; order Araneae; family Theridiidae; genus Latrodectus; species Latrodectus hesperus. Next base: position 35,847,391 of record CM075854.1, read on the forward strand.
TCCACTGATATCAACCTCCCATTACACACGTATTCTGAGACAACAACATTTCCACTATAACTTTTCTAAAAAGAAATAACGATGCAAAAATTGCACATTCTGCAGGTTCTTTCCTTTTATATTACTCAAAATCCCCTGAAGAACAATACATTTCACATTATTGCATAACTTGATGAGGTGCGTATACCTTGAAATTTGCATAATTCTCTGCCTACTCCTTGCTGCATTTTCAACGTCATGTAGTGAATTATTTAAGTTAATTGCAAATATAGATGTTTTACAAAAAATATTTTTAAATATATATAGGATATTTCTTAATAAAAATTTTTATATCATTTCTGTAATAGCTTGTCCTAACGGCAAATATGGACCTGGATGTCATCAACGATGTCAATGCCAAAATGGTGGAACATGTGATCCCATTTCAGGCAGATGTGTATGCCCATCAGGATGGATTGGATCAACATGTAATATTACAAATGGTAATGGAAACAAGGGATGGCATTAAGAACCATTAATAGCATTTCATACCTTAAAATTTAAAAGTTTATTAAGAAAATACATAACATTAAAATGTTATATACAATACGAGTATTAGAAGTATCACGTAAATTTACAACTTATAAAAGTAAATTAACTTTATGGGGCTAGTAAATAACAAAATTTTCTTTTTGATATTATAATAAAACACAGATGTGTTATAATGTAATTATAAAATCTCAGACTCCAAGTAAACCTCCAAGTATCGCGTTTCATGCACGTTTGATCTAAAAATTTAAAGAAGTCTTTACAGGGATTTTACACAACTTTCTAAATTTATTTATCACAGAATATAAATTTTTATTTTAAGAATTAAATTTTGTAGTTTTATAACAATTTTGTCTGTGAAATCGAATTTTCTTTTCTTATGAGGGTAACAAAATTTTATGTATTAAATATCCAGTAACAAATATTTAAACACTCAAAAACGACAATGGGTCATGCCATCACCAGTGCCATTACATAAGGTAAGAAATATCAGTCATTCGTGTGTACGATGACCGTTTGGTGTTAATGAATGAGAAATTTATGATCTTCGATTTTTGAAAAATGTATGATCGTCGATTATTGTAGAAATTGCTAATCTATATATAACATTTCTAACTAGTTGAGAGAGAGCGAAGCACCCAAAATCGCGACAATAATCTATGTAGTTTTCTAGTGGAAGATAACTGGTCGGAAAGGAGCAATACCAAATAGATTAATGAAACTGTAAATTTGACATCGATGATAGCTGTCTCGGTAGCACAAGAATATTATATAACATATGGCCTCTATATTATAAGATATTCCTAATAAAAAGGTGAAAATTGTGAATGTGTAACTGTTATAAATAATATTTTTTCAAAACTAGCTATATCAGATGCTGATTTTGGTTTTACTTTCATGCACTTAATTACTTTTAACTAAATTCAGAGTGATTTTTATCCCATCGATTTGAGCTTTAAAAATAAAAACCTGTGGGCAATATTGGTCAAGTTTGATGGATTTTGCATGTGAAATAAGTAAATTCTTATAACCATAGATTTCTGTGGATATTTGAAAATAGTGAAATGAATGCAAGTTTCCTTTCGTTCGCAATTGTGCAGTTCTTCCTGCGGATTATCAAATTTATTTATTTTTATTATTATTACTTTTTTTATATTGAGGAAAATGGATCTAGACAGTACAAAGAAAAATAAAACACTTAAGCCCGCCACACACGATACGATTTTTCCATAGGATTTGTTGGACGTGAACAAGTTGTACCGTCTGTGGTGAAGTTGGATAGGTTCACGAAAATTCAAACAAGTTCTGATTTTTCTTCCAACACAGGAAGCAATTGCTTCCCGTTGTCGCGTGTCTGTTTCGCAGGGTTGCAAACTATTTCTTGGCGATACTTGGGAAAATTAATATTTGATTCCGTTTTTAAAAATGTCCATGAAGCAAATATTGCAGGAATTTATTGAAATCTATAAAGATGAGCCTTTTTTGTGGCAAATAATGAGTGTTGATTACACAAATAAAATAAAAAGAAAGTTAGCTTATGAAAAATTATTAGAAATATACAAAAAGATTTATGAAAAGGCTTCAATTAACGAAGTAAAGGAAAAAAACTAATGCCTTCCGTAGAACCTATAAAAGAGAAAATCAATTAATCGAAAAAAAGTGGTGTAAGCATGGAGGATGCATATGTGTGCCGACATTATGATACTTTGAATATATATCATTTCTGGACGAAACTGCAATTCCACGAATTTGGACACAAGTTTTGTTGAGAATGGTGATGAAATAAGTTAAATAATTTATTTTGTAAATTTATTCTCTATCTGAATGAATATATATAATTAAACACTTAACGTAAAATTTAACTACGAAATTTTATAATAAGCTTTATTAGAAAACAATATTTTTTTTATTTCAGAATGCTTACAAATCTTCAAAATGAAAATTTTAAAATTTTAATTTTCTATATTTTTAAATATGAATTAAGTTTAAGCAATAATATAAAGGTATTAGTTGCGATTATTGTTGTTTTCTTTAAATATTCTTTATACAATTGAACAATAATAAAATTAGATAATTAAAAGTAATAAATTGATTAATAATAAAAAAAGAAAATTATTCACCTTTAAGCGAAATTGAAATGAAATACATTTCAGTTATTATTTATCATTTGGTAAATGTTAATTTGTTTTCCTTTTATTTAAAAATCATTTAAGAAAATATTATAAAATCTAAGAATACTTGGATAATAGATAACAAATTAATAATTCATTTTATATCTACTAATAAATAATTAATACTCGATAGATAAACTTTTTGATGTACTAATGGGGCTCTTTAATTAATACCGCTTGTCAGAAAGCGCTAAGTTGCACTTAATGGTTCATGAGAACTTAAAGATGAGCGCATGGATGTATATTTTCTTATAATGAAAGGTGTTACCTTATCCAACAACGCTGCATACAATTTTTCATTCATCCTCATGTAATTAAAGAAATCTTTATCTTCCGACTGTATTTCTGTAATCAAATTTAGATGTGAAAGAGTTTCACGCTGGAACAACCAATTTTTTGATTATTTCTTTTTTATTGTTTGTTTGCTTTTCACCATCATCCCAGTCCAAAGCAACAGCCAATAATACTTCTGTGCTTAATTTGCTCATGTTACTTAACTTACTATGATAACATTTAATGGCAGAAATTACAAGCAGTCAAATGAGTACAACAATAAATACGTCAAGTCAGAAAAAGTAACTGAACAACAAATTATTGAAATTTTTGGCGATTTTTGATTTCCATTTACATGGCACACATTTTAAGCCAAAAGCAATAAATGTTGAAAAATGGCACCCTTAAAAATAACTTCCCACTCCAGATGTGCCTCCCCTTCTGTGGTCAGCAGTTTGAGGGGACTGTGTGCTTAATTACTTCCTACCCCTTCCAACAAATCCTATGGAAAAATCGTATGTGTGTGGCGGGCTTAATAGTTCTAGCATGCTAAAATATTTATAAACAGAAATATAGATACGAACTTTTTAATTTTAAGACCATGAAAAATTATTTGTTTAATTTTAATAAATATTTGGCTTAACTGTCACAGAAGCTTTACGATTTTATTCTTATTAAAATTGTGTTTAATATGTATAAATAAGTTACCTTATATTACTTGAATGTTTACTAAATGTGATCATTAATTAATGCACATAAAATATTGATATAATTTTCTACCTCATTAAGGAACAAAATAGTACTACAAAAGTAATTGTATAAATTATAACATGAAATTCTAACACCAATATTTTTATAGAGATAAGTGGTTGGAAAATCCTCCTATTATCAACCCAAGTTTTTGTTTTAGTCAATTTTAAAATTACTTAATTTGAAATTACAAATCTTTCACTTTAATTTTTTTTATAATTAAGTAATATTATACCATCTGAGTACAAATATATACATAAAAAATGTTTTAGAATAACATAAAACCTTAAAATATTTCCAAAACACTCACACAAAAGTTTCCGTTTAAATTTTCTTTCCCTTTTTTTATTTTCTATAATTATAAGCTACACGAATATTACTTCTTAGAAAAATAATTGCCATATTCAATCACCTAATAAAGTTAGCCATCATTTTCTACTATTTTTACTAATGTTTTATTAAAAAAAGCTCTCTTTATTATATTCACAATCAATATTTTTATACTATCTTATAGTAGTGATTCTTTAACTGACAGAGAAATATAAATGCCAGTTTCCTATTTTCATATTTTCGTTTTGTCTATATGGCTCTTAACTTTTTCTAACTCAGACTTCTATATGTAAACAATTCTCCATTCTTTCTTTCTTCAAAACATTAACTCTTTGATTAAAATGATAAGCTTTTATTATATTATGCATCTATTTGTATTATGATCACAGGCTATGGATATAAACTATTTAGCCAAATATAATTTTTACTTTTTAAGAATAATTAAGCTTTGATTTGTTACAAACCGAACATTGTATAATTCAACTTTAAATTTCAATGGCTTATAAAGCAAAGATTACAAATAAAATTACATTCTTAGCTGTATTTGAGATAAAAGTATTTTTCCATTAAATATTTTTGCACGGACAAATTTTGTGTGTTTGAGTGTGTTGATTTAGATTTTTATGTTTTCATTTTAATACTGTTACATCGTAATATTTATAAAACTAAATTGTGAGTAGAAAAGGAATAACATTTCATTTATAAATCTTGTATTTAATATTTAAAAGTTTTTCTATGTTTGTGATGTCTTTTGCTTAATATTAAAAAAAAATTGGAAAAATTCTTTCAGGTAAATAGATTGTTTGAAAAAATCAGTCTGTTACTCTTAATCCAAATAAAAAAAGTTCCTATATATATATATATATATATATATATATATATATATATATATATATTTAATAATTTGATTAGATTATCCTTGCATGGTTTTATTACAAGATAAATATTCATGAAAGCTTAACTGACAATATTTATCAACATTAATTTGCTTCAAAAATGTTCTTATTTAAGAAATGTGAGATAATATAGTAAAAGATGAAATTTTATATATATATATATATATATATATATATATATATATATAGCAAACTTAATTTTTATTATTAGTCGCATGGTTTATTCTATCACGCATTTTTTAATTGTGTACCAACATAATTTATAAACTGACTCACACGTACAATAATTTACTACTACTAAAACTGTTTATTAAAATTATTTTTCTATGATATATATACACACACAAAATAAGTGTTTTAATCTATTTTGCTTCATTTGAGTATTTCTTTTATATATTTTTTACATTTAGTTTCAATTTTAATAAAAACTTTTTTTTTGTTTTTTAGGATCTATATTTGGTTCAGATGATGAAGATTTTGTAATTGGTATCAGCTAATCAAATGAGCTTATGAAACATTTTGCAAAAAAAGACATTTCTTAAAGTCATTACAAAACACTTAAGATATACATAGGTCAAGATCTAAGGAAATCTAAAGTTTATATTTCTCAGGAGCATGAAAACTACAACAAAATTCTACTTACACTTGAATTCTTGGCTATAAACTATTGGAAACTATGCAGTTTCTTTAAGTCAAAACATTACTTTAAAATAAACAATTTTCATCTGAATATCACAAAAGTAAAATTATCTTATGTTTTCTCAACCAGAAAAAAATTATATTGACTATTGAAATGAAATGTGCCATTTAGAGTGTTTTGTATTATTGTATTTCAAAATTATATGTTGTGAATTTATTTATATTTTTGCTTTGTGTACATAGATTGAATGTCATTAGGTGATAAATATGTTTTGTTTAAAGTATTTTAATTGTGTACAAAGTTTGATAAATGTTTTCATCAAAAATGTGAATAACACTATGTTAACAATTATATTAACCATTTTCTTAAATTCTAAAATAGTTTTGTTTAATTGTTTCCTAACTTAAGTGTAGAAAAATGACTATTTATGAAAATGGGAAATTTCAAATTATAAAAATATGATATCCAATTATAAATAGTTAAAACATGACATATTAGCAAAGATATCTAAAATTGAAATCTAAAATAACAATTTATAATTCTTAAATTATAATTTGCAAAATGCATCATATTTTTAAAACTGTATTCTTATTATTTCAACAAATGTAAATGAAGTAAGTTATCATGAGACATAAATATCTGAGAAAGAATAGATAAGCATAGATTTATATAAGAAGGACTCAACTAAAGAAATTTAATATCCTGAGCTGAAACAGCACAAACCTAAGGATCTATTAAATAACATATATATATATGTGTTATTATTAGAAACTTTATAAGAAAAAGTGTTTTATCATTTATTTTTAAAGAATATTTTTTCTCATATGGTTTATTAAAAAGCATTAAACAAGCTATTTACAAAAATTTATGAAAAAACAAATTTCAATTATTTTTATAACTTAACAATCTAGTGTAATGTGATCTTTGGTGTTAAAATATGGTGGAAATAAAAAGAATACTGTGAATATTAAGTAGAGTTTATTAAAACTGTATCACAAAAACAACAGAGCTACACAATCAGCTCATAAATACTTCAAAATGATAAGTTTGAAAATTCCTTTTTCCTCATAGTTTAAAAAGAAAAGTTCTCCTAGATTACCCTGCATTTTCAAGCACAAAATCTTTTATTATTATATACTTAGAAAGAGAAACATATACTTCAATATGTAAATATCTTAAAACTTCAAATAAAATTTACATGGGTTATTTTTTTGGGAAATATTTATTCACAATTTCAGTTAAGGGAAAGTCCACAAGTGACTTAAACAATCCCAGTAATGAATCTTTCATGTAATAAATTCCCTATTTTAATGTAATCATAAAATGAAGTCACAAGTAGTTATAAAATCATGGAGTTATCAAATAATCTGCATTTTATTTGACTAGTTAAAAGTGACTAAATTGAAAATGTAGCAGGGTAAGAAGGAAAAATAAAAGCAAGCACATTAGTCTCACATTGAGAAACAACATCAAAACAAAAATTTTGACATGAAATGTTAGTATTTCAGTCAACAATGAAGAAACATGTGACTCAATATCAATGAGATTTTTTATGACAAAAAACATTTCAGGTTACTTATTACACAACAATAAATATATGCTCAACAGCACACAATAACATTTACCAATGACATTTAGGTCCACAAAACATCCAGATCAGTTAACATTTATTTTTGTTCAAACAAATCACAGATTCTTTTTTAAACTACACAGTTTCTCTACTTTATTACAAACAAATTAATACACTTAGAAAAATATGAAATTTTATGGCAAAAAACAACTAATAAGATTATTAATATTTAGATAAAGACAAAGTAGTCACTTTGTAATCATCATTAATTATAAACTTTTTAAAATGCCTTTATTAAACATTCTATTAATTAGATAAACTGCATAATATTTTAAATTTCAGAAATTTTTATAAATGCAACATTAAATAATTATATAAATTTTAAAGTATGTATTTACATTGCACAAAAGCATTAAATGAGAATCGAAGACAGTGAATTATATAACAAACATAACCAGCAAAGTATTCTGCGAAAAAGGTATCACAGATTTTAAACATAAATAATTATTAAATCTCATTTTAATTGCAAAAATATAAATGAGTTAAAATAAAAAATAAATGAAAAAATCAATTTAATGTTTTAACCCATTTAGCATTAATAAAAGTATAAATATTCAACAAATACTATTAGCAATATAAAAAATCAAAATATAAATGATATCATAAAAAAATCATAATGTGATACCATTGTTTAATTTGTAACCTTTGAAAGAAATTTGTATTTTAGATAGTTAAAATGATGAGGACTTTTATTTTTCAAAGTTTAATGATATTAAATTTAAGAGATTTTCAAGTTAAAATATTTTTTAATAAAATTTAATGATCATGGTTACAACAAATAAAGATAAACTGATAGATTTTTATTTTAAAATCTTGATTGATTAAAAAATAACGCATCCTTTCTTGGGATAGTATACTGTAACTGAATTCATAAGAATGTTAATTATTTATCTTTTGTTGAAAATTCAAATATAATCAACATTTTAATTATTCAAACTTCTTACTCATCTTTTCATGCAAAACTCCTAGCATAAATTAGAACATAAATTTTAAAATTGCATAACTACAATATATTTATATAAAAATATTTATGACAAACTTTTTGACTCAAGTATATTATTGAAATCAAATATATAAGTTACTAAATATTTATAAAATTAATGGCATAATTATTTAAAATAGATTTAATAAATAGTAAAATCATAATAAAGGAATATTAGACATATATTTAGTAAAACAATTGCATCTAATAAAATAATTTCCATGCATTACATGAAGATAATTCAGATAAATGATATAACCAATTCATGTCAGCTCATAGAAGTCTACAAAGTAATCAATCAGAACATTAAAATATCCCTTCCAAGTTCTCTTTCTATTAGCAGGAAAAATTTGCTTTTCTCTAATGAAAAATCTTGTTCTTGGAAAATAGTTATATAATGCTCTTTTTAACAATTTTCAAAAAATATAAAGAAGTTTTTTGTTTATGCTGAAATATGAAGGAAATTAAAAATGGTCAATTTGTTAAATGTAATAATTACATAAAAATTTTAAAAAATTCTAATAGTTTAGATTATAGTATGTCCATTTATCAAAAAGTAATAAAAGCATTTAGTGAGAATACTAAGATATTTTATTTTACATTATAAATTTTAAATTCCTCACAAAGCAATTAAAACCATTGAAACATAGCTTTCTTGTTTATACGAGACAAAAATGGAAGTAAAGACTCATTTACTTTTAATTTTGTCTGTTATGCACAAAATTAGTAAAAAAAATTAATAATAATTAAATGCACTATAAAATGAGAATTCATTTTTCATATGTCAAAGTAAATTGTAGTTGAGTCAAAAAATACAAAAGATATAAAAAACAGACTACAAGTACTGACCATTTTGACAAGAAGGGGGTTTTATTAGTTTTTATTATATCCATTTAATATAGATGCTGTATATCCTAGAATTATTTCAATAAGTAATATTCGTAAAAAAAAAGAGATATTAAAAACTGCTTACGTTTTTATAAAGGTTAATAAATACTTTCAAGAAAATCAAGACTTAAATGTTTATTTTTAGCAGATTTAAAATTAAGAGTTTTTGACAGTATCTTTTATAAAAGCTTATTTCATTTTAAAAGCAGACATTTATAAGTAGGCCTTTCTGTAAATTGCTTCAAGTACAAATCAAATAAATGTAAAATCATACAAGATGTATGTAAAACATGAAAATTAAATATTTATTAAAAAGTACTTGATTTTTCAATTTAATGATTCATGAAATCACTAAATATTTATTTTCATTAATAGTGTCCTCATCAAACTTTTTGGGACAACAATATCAACATCTTTATTATTATTGCATATTTCAATAAAATCCATAAACTTGATAAAGAAGACGTAGTAAAAAAAAAGCAAAAAGAAAACAAAAATATGAAAAATTGTACATAACATTATATTACTTTAAATCCGTAAAATACACAGTAACGTTTAGGAAATATTACACAAGCTCAAGAGCCAAACATCTAAAAATGATGCTTAGTTTATAAATGAAATACACATTTCCATTTATACAATGGGCGGCTTTAATATTCAAGGAACCATTTACCAAATATATACATTTTTAGAACACATTTGCTCTCCTTATAATTCAACTATATTTTAATTTCTTAAAAAAATGTAACACTATTTAAAGTGCATAAAGTGTTGGTAAATTTTGTCAAAAAATACAGTATTTTTTAATTGAAAAACAAATAAAATGCAATCTTTTTTTCTTATCAATCGGTGATTGGTTCATTTAATATTAAAGCCATACAATTCACAATTAATTTTAAAAGAAATGAATATCTGCAGCTATTAAACTGCGAGTTGAAAAAAAAGTTAAACATTAATATTTGCCAATATCTTGCGAAAATCTGTCACCAAGTTATACTCAGAATCTGCATTCATATCCACCATATCATCCGAATCTTGCTTCATGAAAGATGGATTATATCGAGACAGAGAGAGTGGGCATGGTAATAATTCTGGCATTACAGAATGATGAGTTATCAAAGCACTTAAAGTTCCGAACTCTTTAGTAAATCCCTAAAGAGAACAAGGGGAATATAAAAAAATAACAATGTAAAAATTAATCCCAATGCAATACATAAACCAATTATTTTTTATTAATACATACAACAGATATTGATTTAAAGGAATCTCAGTAAGTTTGTATACATTTCTGGTCATTTAAAGTACAAAATGTTTTATAACATAGAGATTTTAACATTAACTAATTTTAACATTAATTAAAGTGCATAAGTATATAAGATATTTAAATTGGATTAATGCAAATTTAAAATTAATAATGTAAATTTAAAATTTATAAATTATTTTTATAAGATACATCATTAAAATTGAAAGTATTAAATTTGTGCTTTGACAAAACACATACTTTGATTTTATATCCTCGGTGAGTACGCATAATAAGGTAATGGGCAGTTCCTGATGGATGAAATTCTCTTGGCACACGTAATGATAAAGCAAAACATCCTGGTTTACTAGTACTTTCTCGTACCATAAAAGAGCCTATTGGCTCTACTTTAAGTATTTCAAGAGCGATTTCTCTGAAAAAAATTTCACATTATTAAAATGCTTAAAACTAATAACTGTATTCATGATTACATATCAAATAACTTTGAATTTTCAATAAATTTACTTTTGGAACTGTTTGTAAAACAGATGAGATATATTTATTTACTATATCATATACTTCAGTTGCTAATGAAAATAATTTACACCTGACAACCTTTAAAAAGCACTCAAGAAGTAAAATAAAGATATTGAAAAATTGTATGATATTTGCAGAAACAAATGTGTGCGACTCTTGAAAAATCAACAAAAATTGCAATATAACAACATACTAAATGAAATAAATCTTACTTCAGAGAGTATTTGAATTTGATATTTTAAGAGGTATAAACTAGAATGGAAATAAAACTGAATTTAAAACATTGCAGAAAAATAGTATAAGTTTTTATGCTTCCTAGGTATGTTTAAATGTGTTTGTGAAAAATTGCTCATGAAGCTTTACTTAAAAAAAAACTCTTGAAAATGAATCCAGAGCAGTTTGAAAGATTAATAAAGAGTATGCAAAACAGATAAAAAATATCTCTATACCTTTATAATACATAAAGCTTGATATGATACTAAAACTATGAATAATGTTCAGTTTTGCTATGCAGTTGACTTCCAGAATAGCCAATTTACTATGTACTTTGAAACGTTCAATTAAATACTTTCGATTAAATTATAAACAATCCATATTAAAGGAGGAAAAAGAATCGTAATTTTTTCTCCATAAAGAAGGTTTTGATTAAACATGACATTTTCTAAAAAGTGCTAAAATATGCTCAGGCAGTTTAAAGAGTAAATTTCATGAATGAAAAAAGCAGTTTAATTCAAAAGCCTATTAACAAGTAAACTTTGCATACCAAAAAGATATAATGTACTCTTCAATACACAGTGCATGAGAAACATTAAAAAATACTTCGAAGCTATATTAATAGAAAGTTATCCACAGTTAATTAAATTTTATCAAATTGTGTTAATATAATTAAATGATATCAAACTGTGTTAATTAAATTATATCAAAAAGACACAAAACTACTAAGTACAATATTTAGATTATGAAGTCATTTCTACAGGACAGCAGTGCTCTGTGTGCAGTTCAAAATAAAATTCAAATATCAATTTTTGATTACTCGTGTTCCAAAAATATAGTGTTGAAACTTGGAAAATATGTTAGGGATACTATTTTATTGACACTAATATTGCTAACTATTTTTATTGACACTATTTTTAGTAACTATTTTTATGGACACTAATATTGCTAATAAGAAAATTATAGTTTTGACATAGAGTTGGTCTTCTTTGTGACAGAATGGATTAATTTAATCAACCAATGCAGATATATGGCATGTCAATGTTTCAAAGTAGACACCAAACAGTGAAAATTAACCTTCCACTCAACAAAAGAAATGTTGCATATAGTATAGTGATCCAAGGACATTTTTACGTCACCTACAAAAATAATTAAATACTAATGTGGGGATATTTTATCTAAATCAAAATGAAAATTTTAACCATTTTAAAACCAGGAGAATAAAATACAGTTAGAAATAAAAATCTAAGCATCCAACTCCCAAGATAAAAATTAATTGCTCAAGAAAAATTCAGTTAAGGATTAATCAAGTAAAAAGTAGTTTATAAAAAGCAATAGTCCAATTACAAACACAGATTTATACCTTTTTAAATTTATAATGTACAGTAATGTATTTAAATATAACAAAATACAGTTTTAATACCCTTTCATTAAATTTTCTGAAAAAACACTTTTAATTGATTTCAAAATTCAGGAAATTAAAAATAAGATAATTAATCATGCTAAAAATTTGTCATTCAATAAGAAAACAAAAATGTCCCAAATTGAAATAACATCGTTCTGTAAGTAAAAAAATACTTATATATTTGCACTAAGACAAATGTCACACAAAAAATTTCACAAATGTCTAGTTTTCACTTTTTAGTGCTTCTTTGCATTTACTTAATAGAAACATCCAACGACAATAACTCTCAACATGCATAGCATTTTTTCCTCAGAATGCACAAAATAAACTATGAATTATAAGAACACACCTACTTAAAATTTATAAAAATATTACATTTCTAAGTGTATATATTTTGGAAATTAAATTTCCTAAAACAAAAGTTTCTTTAACTATAATTTATTTCTACAACAAATTTACTAAAAATGTAAGAAAAATTTTTTAATTTCACATCTAAATCATGGGACATATTATGTATGTGAACTTTTCTAAACTATAAAAAATTTGTACCTTGGTATACCAGCCTGAAACCATGGAGCATCACGTAAATTTCTTTCTTCACTGGCAGCAATATACAAAGAATCATGCCTAGAAATAAAAGAAAATGTAAAGGATAAAATTTTAAAAACTATCTTAAAAAATTAAGTTTCATTAAATATATGAAAAAAACTATTAACTACAATTAATAAAAAATTTATTTTTATATTTTAAAAAACATTAGTTTTTAGGTTTTAGAAATAAAAATTTAACCAAAAATATCTATTACAAGTAAAATGCACTATAATTAATGTTTATGGTAGCACTTAAAAAGTTTATTAATAACATAGAAGAAATTTGTTTTCTTTTAAAATATCATTTTTAAATACAAAATGATACTACAGATACATTTGGATTTAATAATACAGCTTGTACTTTAAAACTAGACAGTATATTAATTATTCCCGTTACATTAGCCATACTAAAGAGTATGAATGAACTGCAAATCCTGTAATGCCACTTTATGGAAAAATAATAAAGAAATTTTATTTCAGTTATTTGGAATATTTATTTATTTTTAATTACATCAAATATGATTTGAAAATTCAGGAATATATTCAGTTAAAAATAAATTTAAAACAAAAGAAAAAAATAAGAAAATAAATTCTTAAGAAAATTGTACCATTTATTTATTGATAGGCACAGTAAATATTGGAAGTAAAAGGAAATACAAATTATATCTCTAAAATGTGTTCTCTGTCTCTCTCTCAAACATAGAATCTTTCTAACAGGGAAAACAAAATAACTACCAATATAACAAACAATATCATTCCTTCCATTTTTTCCAAGTAATAAATTTTTTTTAACTTCTACTGTACATGCATAAAAATGCAGAATAAATGCAAAGTATTACATTTTTCTAAAAATTTGCATTTCCTTCTACTTTGGAATTATAATTGAATTTGTAGACTTAAAAAAGATAAATAAATAAAAACAAGTCTAATAATCTTTAGAACTCAAATTTCCTGTGGCATTCAGAGAATATTCAACATTTGTATTTCATGTGTCTCAATCGTTTTTTAGAACTTGTTGGAACAAGCAAAGCTTACAAAAAAATATTAGGTTTTTCTCAGCTAAAAGGTATTCCTTCTAATATCTAATAGTAAATAAAAATACACTTTTATTTTTTTCTTTATATGTAATAACTTTAGAAAAAAATCATATTTTAATGCCATTAAAAATTTCTTTACAAAAAAATCGATGAGAGAGATAGTACTAATTCAATATTAACAAGAAATATTTAAAATTTTAAATTTTGGTTGAATAACAACTGCAAACCTTTCAGGTGGAGGTGGTGGAGAAACGCTTGAACTGCTGCAAACTCTGTCTCTGTCTCTATTACTATCACGTTTACTTCGACAGCTACTGGATGATTCTGAGTTTTCACTTAAAACTGCAGTGTCTGACAAAGATGAAGAGGATGGCATTGACAACTCAGAAAGTGAACGAAAAGATCTTTTATTATTTCGGCATACAGATGCTTGTAACAAATCTTCATTTGTTGGTGGGGCCGTGGGAGTCTGAGTACTATTTTCCAAAGTAAATTTCTATAAAATAAGTAATGCATTTTAAGTCAAGTAAAATAAATGAAAATTCCCATAAAGAGGAAAATTTTTAAGGTAGATTCGCTTTAACAAAAAATAAATTAAAAATATAAATAACCATTTATAACTTTGGATTCTTGGGATATTCATGCGCAAGTGTCTCTTCCCTCATCTTCAATGATCAATAACCAAAATTAAATAGGAAGTACATAATACAAAAGCAAATAAAAAACCTAACAAGAAAAGATTTAAAATTTAAATTTTCCGATCAGACAAAAATATGTTATATCCAGGACTTATAATTAAAACATGAATTTCCATCTTTCAATTCATAATGACTTAAGAAATAAGGAATTTATTTATGAAATTCTAAGTCTGATATTAAGGATAATAATAACAGTACGTAAGAGTAAATTCATTAATATTATTTTTTTTCACAAAAAATAAAATTTTATAATTGTGATTTTTTGTTAGTTAAAATAAGTATTATTAATCACATGCCTGAAAAATTTTAATTAAGAATTTCCTTTTAACTTTTTTTTTAATTTATGGTTTTCAATAAGAAAAGCCATTATTTAATTTTCCATGCCAAAATATTTTCATTTCAGGATATTTTGGAAAAGCTTAGTTATAATGCAGATCAAGGATACATGCAATTAGAAAAAGAATAAACAGCTTACAAGTAGTATTATAAAATTCAAATTAGAGTACAATAAATTAAAAATAACCTAGTCTAGTAATAATACTAATGTCAAGGACAGTAAAACAAAATAATAAAATGATTAGAAGTCTTAAATTAAAACTTATGTTCATTAAAAAAAGCATTTTTATAGGTTTTTTATGCAAAAGTTACAAAAATTAAATTTATTAATTGTTCAATTTTCAAATTTCAAGCTGAAACACATATTTGTATTCATAACATTTATATCAAAAGAAATAAATGTTGCTAATAAAATTCATACATTAAAGTAATTTTGACTTTTTTTGCAATAAAATCTACTTAGATAAGCTTATGTGTAGGAAAGTAAAATAAAATGCAAGTCAATATAAGAAAAAATTTTAAGTAAATAAATTATCAATTAGCATATGAGAAAACTTATACGATGACATTTTTATGCATAAACTAAAAGACTGTTAATTTGCACTTAAAAATAGGATTATGATTATAATAAAAAAATTTATAAACAAATATAATTATGAATTGAATAGAAGTCAAAAATGAGAACTCTTCAATGTTATGCACATGAATAATAAATTAACCATGTACAGTGAACTAAATAAAAATAAATTTAGTACAATAATGTGTGAATGAAGAAAATAAAATTGACTTACACAGTCACTATAAAAGAAAAAAATCATTTGCAATAGATATTTTAAATCTAACTACAAAAGACTTTCTCTAAATCTAACTTAAAAAAGACTAATCTCTAAATCTAACTTAAAAAGTTCTTAAAATCTAACTACAAAAGACTTTTGAAATTAAGAAAAATAAAAGCAATAAAATACATGATATAAAAAATATATTTTAGTATAATTAGCAAAGAGAAAACACTAAACTAACGATATAACAAAAGAATCTTTAAAAATTATTTTGAGAAAGTATAATATACTTCCACAAATAATAAAAAAGGTAAATTTCTTGTGACTATACCACAAACCAAAAATAACTAAAATATATGTTACATAAAAAATTCATTAAAAAAATGCTGTACATACTTTTTTAAGAAAAAAATTTCCCTTTAGAAATTTAGATTAAAATAATTTTATTCTAATTATAATTTTCGTTTATTCAAATTGAGTTCTTAAAATTTTTGAATGATTATCATTATCAATTTTACAGGCTACATTTTAGAAAATAAATATTTCCTTTTCCCTTATTAAAAACTGCAAATATCTCAAATTAATTTTTATCTGTAAGTATTAAGCTTTTGTGAAAGATGTATTACAAGGTTAAGAAATAGAATTTTTTAACAATATTATATTGGAAAAACACATTTTATTTATATACAACTCAAAAATGAAAAGAAAAGTAGGAAGATGAAAAATATATTTAATGAATATGTGTCAGTAAAGCTGAAAAACACAGCATAAAACAATTATATTTTTTATTTTCCTTAAAAATGAAAGTTTTTAACTCACTTTATGATGTGAAAAACTGCCCAATTTTTTATCACATTTGAATTTTGAATTAGAAATTGGAGTATTCTCCCAAGAAGAAGCTTCATTAATGTATCCACCTGATGATGGCCGTGCAATGTCCTTGAAATCGTCAGCTAAAGTATTCTCTTGGACAACATCCAGATTTTTCTGCATTAGAGGCTTGTCTCTAATTTGCTTGCAAGAATTTACATCAGTGGGAGAATTATTTTCTTCACTACTACTGCAACTATTTGTCGGTGACCACAGGTCTAATGGCAAGTTGTGAGGCATAGACTGATTTGATACTGGTGACTGATGAGGGCTGATATTTGAAGCCCCAGCATAAGCTGATGAACTTGCCTGATTATTCATTTCTACTTCACTGATGAAAGGATCAGAGTGTTTTATTTTCCCCACAAGTTTCTTAGACTGAAAAAAATCAGGTATTTATATATTCATCACATGAGAATATAAAAACAATCTTTTGAAAACTGCTTAAAATAGTTTAGATACAAAGAAAATTTCATTATGAAGAAATCAAGTATTTACTTACAGTAGCTTTTTAGTTGTTAATCCTGATAAGCATGTAATAGATTTAAAAAAGAATATGAATTAACATTTTATAACAGAAAATTATTGTAAATAGTCTTTAAGTTATAGTTCTCTTTTTTGTTATACTTTACATTACATCAAAACATAACCTTAGATGAATTGTTCAAATGAAATATATAAATTACAAAAAATGATAAGCTCTAATTAGAAACTAATTGTAAAATAAGTAATCCTTGACTTATTTACACTAGATGAGAGGAAGAATATATCTGAATGCTTGAAAGAAAAGAGTATAATTGTTGATATTTTGTATTTTAGTAAAATTATTTTGAAAAGAAATTCACAAGAATAAGAGAATATTTTCAATCTATACAAAAAAGAAGTTATAAGGATAGGCTATAGTTCTTTTCTAAGGATAGATTTTAAGAAACACTGTCATTAGCATATATAAAATTCAATTAAAATAAATTAAAACTCACTTCACACATATACATAAATTATAGTTTAATTTCTTAACAAATTAAAAAGAAATAGGGAATTTCCGTTTTTGAAAAAAATTATAAGTTTTAATAATCGAAGTTTTTTTTTATAGAAAATAATAAACAGTACAAAATACAGAAATATTTTAATTGCTTTATCATTCAGTTTTAGCGCTAAATCTTATTAATTAAACTTTATTAAATAAAAAACAATCAAAAATTCTAAGATATAAAAAACAGTGCAAATCCAGAACTTAAATTTAACAACAAAAGAAAAATATAGAGCATGAAGTTATCCACACCTAGGAATGCTTATGAAAATGGTAAAACGTTTATGAAGAAAAAAATGTATACTTTGAAATATGTACTGATCAACAAAAATGAGAGTATTAAAAATAAAGTGAATAAATATTAATATCATATACAAAAGTCATTTAATCAATTCTGTCACTATATGAGAAAAAAAGTATCTAAAAGTACCAAGAAATATCAATTATAAAATTATATGATTTTACGAAATCAATACCAGAAATTGAAACTCCACAGCAAAAAACTTTATAAAAGAAAAAAATTCACTGTGTTTTAGGAAATCCACATATAATATGAAATCGTTACTTTATACTAAATATTAAAATACTGCAGTTTCTCTCTTTTAGCACTTTCAGTTCTTATTTACCATTTTCTTTTATTCATACTGATTTTATTTTAAAAATGTTCAAATTAGTAGAAAATTATAAAGAAAACATAAAAATATTATAATGTTATTGTAAGTGAAAAGAATATGTATGAAAGAATAATAAGAAAGAATTTCATAAGCAACTATTGAAAACCATCATGAGAAGTTATTTTGAGTATTATAAAAGCAATATATTTGTTACAAAAAATAGTACTAAAATATTTCTTTGCTTGCACTGAAGTTAATAAAGTTTTATATCAATTCATGAAATAATACATTACTTTAAAAAAAAATAACTTGCCAAGTTTATTACAGATAAATTTTAAAAAATTATCTCAATATAATACAAGCAGTTCCAACATCGATTGAAAAATATCATTCATGAAAGTGCAAAAATAACATTTTCATTATATTACTTCCTATATTAATTTGTTAGTTATTAATTATGTAATCTCTCAAAAATAAATATTCAATATTGAGCATGAAATTAAACGCCAATAATTATTTTTGACTGAGAATGAAATAAAATATTCTAAAAATGATAAACATACACAAGAATTTTGACGATTCGTTATAAGAAAAACAAAATATAACATTTTAAGGAAAATTTAATCTGTGTGTGTTATCAAATTCCTCTTTTCTATTATTTTCATAAAATAGTCGTCAATATAGTAAATTTTGATCAGACTTTAAAAAAATTTAAATGTAACTTTTGAAATATCATTAAATAAATGAACGGTTTTATAGGAGATGAGAAAAATGTGGCTCCATATTATTAATTATGATTATAACTAAATAAGTTTGTTAGTGTATCTTTGGACATTTCATTTGAAATTATTTCTGCTCTTGTTTCATATAATGAAACAAAATATTTTCTTTATTTTTCAACAAACAAATAACATTATACCCAAGTACACCGAGCTAATGATATTTATTTTTCAAAACGCAGTCTCGTTCGATATCGATCTGACACCTGTTGGGATGCGATCTTGGAAAGTTTCAAATAGATGGCGGCACTGTCGTCACGAAGTTTTATTTCATATCAGTCTACTTAAAATTCTTACTTCACGGAATTAAACAAAAAATGGAAAAATTTGTCTGCAATGAAAACAAACTGGCAACAGGAATAGTTCCTTTTTAAATTAGCAAAAATTTATATATTTCATATGGATAACTATTTTTTTGTAAAAAGAACTCTATTAGGGTATTTTATACATAAACGCAAAATAATGGAAAACTTTAAGGCGATATAAACTGTTCGATATAAACTGATTTCATATCGAACAAACTATTTTGCATGTTAATAACGACAGAAATACAAGAAATACCTTAAAAATAATTAACCTTTTTAATTTTCTAATAGTCACTACATATATGTTAAATAAAAAGGAAAAATACTTAAAACATCTAATATGTCATATTTTCTAATTTCAATTTTAATTCTTAAATCTTCTTTTAAACAAAACAAACTTACAAATAGGCAATATTCTAAAATAAATCTTACTATACGAAACTTTTTATTTTAAATCTGCAATTTTTACATTTATTATTAATTAATTTAGGAAGAGCTTAACAAATTTCATATAAATTTAATTTAACTGGATATTTATGAGTCATATTTCTCTCATTTACAAAAATGTTTAAACTTTCTAAAACAGCTTTCTTTAATGACATATTAATGTTAAGAATTTTAATTTTTAAAGAGCATAAAATTTAATGTCATACAATACACCTTAAGAGCATATCAAAAATGAAAAAGATGAATTTCAAGTTCCATTTGAAAATCTTTCCTGGAAAAACGGGGTGTATTCGAACAAGATACATCAATAAGCGTTCAAAGAAAAAAAAAAGTTATTTAGTTTCAGAGACACAATATTAAATTTCTGAAATAGCTAATAAGGAACCATAATTAAAATGTTGGAAAGAATACCAAATTTATGACAATGACAAATAATGTGACATATTTTACTTATTTAAATAAATTTGTGTAATATATGAAGAACAGAGTCCAAAAATTTATTTAAAATAAGATGATTTAATTAAGTATAGAATAATAAATTAAGAAATACATTTTTGCACAGTATAGCAGTAATACCCTGATGTTCCTCAATTATGAGTTTTGTATATTTTACGAGATATTTATGTATTAATATAAAAATGGTAACCAAACTTCTTTCAGATGATAAATTCTAAAAAAATAAATAATAAGCATAATGAACTTTTGTCTCGCATTCACAACTATTGCTGCTATGCATTCCAATACTAAAGCATGTAATTATTTCTTGAAAGAAACAAAGATTTTAGATAATATTATAAATAAAATTTGAAGTTTTATATTAATTAATCAAATGTTGTAATTGCTTCTTCTTTTTTTAAATTTCTTGAATTACAACCGCAAGCAATTTTCACGCGTCAGATATATAATTCTAATTTCTTATCAGTTGTAAACTTCTGCATGTGTGTATTAACTTCTGCAAGTAGATCTTAGTGAGAAAACAAATACTAAAATGAAATCGTTACTTTTGTTACGTAGTATTTTCATTTTCAAGGATATGGATTAACTTTCAAAACCTTATGCTTATTCCAAAACCAAGAAAAAAAAACTTAACATATTAAATGAAAAAACAAAAACATTGTGGAATAGTGTTCCTTGTGAAAAAGTGAAACAAAGAGAATTACACGTAGCTAGGGACCAGGCGCCATTGGGATTTACGAAAAAGTAGAAGAAATATGAAAACAAAACCACCAAAAAGATGCGAACGAATATCTTCTGGGACCCTGGGCGAAAACAAGGCGACAGAACTAATAGGATAGAAACTAAACTTTAGAAATCCTTCCGTTAGAAACATAACGGGGGCGGCTTCCACACAGACTAAGAATTTAGTGTATATTACACACACAAACAGTTTTTGTTTTATGTATTAATGGGATTGGTAACTGTAGCAACAAAAAAAAAAAAAGATCTTTCCGATTCGAGGTAAGTAATAAAATGGTTGGAAATATTAAAAATTGAATTCATTTGAGAAGTTTAACAAAGTAACTTTTTTACCCAAAAAAGTTACAAAAGTATGTAGGGAGCCAACAAAATTAGCTCAGGACCAGTCAGAGTTCGAGTTCTCTTATTTGTTTACTTAGGAAATGAAAGCTGTTTAAATACATTTAAATTTTTAAATAAGTAATTAGTATCATCAAGAAAATTATCTTATTTATTTTCATATTTTCTTTAATTTCGTAAAATTTAGTACATGAATAATCATTACATAAAACGGAAGATAAAAATGAACCAAAAATCCTTGTGTAGTTTATGAATGGGAGAAGAATTTTTCACAAAGTTGTTATACAAAAAGCAAAGTTTAAAAGTCAATTAAAATATACTCAAATATTTTAACTTTGGAAATAAGAACATAATTTCATTTGATATCAATTATTTCTACCAAAAAAGATCATTATAACATACCTAACATCAAGTAATTAAATTATTCTTCCAAATAAAAATAATCTCTTTTTGAATAAAATGTTCAATACTAAGAAATTATGCTTCATAAATTGTCTTCATAAATGATAAAAGCTTATAACAAACTATTGCATTTAAATTGCATTTTTCCAGGGAAAAAATGCATGAATAAAGAGGCTGATTAAATTAATGCTGGAGGGTACAAAATAATAATTCAGGAATATTTATTCAAACAATTGTCAATAGTGAGTGAAAAGATTGAAAATTTACATTAGATCTATAGAAATCTTAACACATTTATTTTCTCCCTTTGACATAATATAACATATATTATTGATTAGGAGAAGAATTTGCTAAAAATAAATAGGGATGCAGGATATAACTTTATTAAATATCTCAGTAATCAAGTCCAGGTGCAGTTATTCATTTTTCTATACCACAGAAATAAAATGTGCGATTTTACAATTCCTTGAATTTCGCGATTTTCTTTCAATCCATTCAAACAAATGAAAGTAGCCTGCGTAAGAATTACAAGCGTTATGGAATCTCTTATATCAGTGAAAAATAATCAGCAGTTCATAAACACTTTTGACACGAGACCAAATCTAAAGGTGATATTTCCTGGCCATATATGGATTACTAGAATGGCCGTAAACAAGTTCTATTGACCTTTTAGAGTAATCCTCTGTTCAACTAAAGCATACTTAAGAGCCCAAAGCACGTAAAGGGGAAGCATTAGTCGCGATCAACAGCATTGTATAATGCAAATAAAAAATTAAAAACCATTCATCAGGTTTTCTTCCCATAACCAAGTTTTTTATCTTAGATATCAACCGCTGATGTCCGATTTTAGGATCATCTAATTTATAAGCTATCCTTTGGATGTTGCGTGTGTGTCTGTATACATATTTCAGTCAATGAACACATCAATGCTATTTCAATCGGAGAAATATCAAAATATATTATAAGTTTCTTTTTAATGTAAATATTAATCTATATAATTGTAGTGCAAGAAGAAAACCTCAGAAATCATTATTCTTTTGGAACCAAATAAACGTAGGAGAGCTTAACAGCAAAAAATCATAAAGTATGGGAGATAAATTTAACTTGCTTAACAATTATGTGCCGGTTTCTAGTCGTTAACAGTGATGGCAACTAGTTTCAGGCCATTATGAATGAATTTATTCTTCATTTGCGTATACCCAACGCCTACTTATTAAGATACGCTTATTCCTAATTACGGGGGATTGTAGAGAGATAAAACTGTCTCAGAAATTGCATCAGGGCATAAATCGTTCTTTCAGTTGCAAACAAGAGTGAAACATATATCTTCCTACAAAATCATGAATCAAGAGTCGAATAGCGAATAAGCTAATTGTTCAGCTTCAGGCGTTTTTCTGAATTATATAAAAATACGTGATGTAAGATACTTTAAGAGTAAGAGAATAATATTAGCAAAAATAACACACTTCTTAAAGATAGCTAGTTATGTTATTTGATAGAAAATTGTAAATTTGATACATAAAAAGAAAATGAATTTCATCCAACAATGTGTTTCATTACAACCCGACACCAATCTGGTTCACGAATTTCCTTTAAAAAATTAAGTTAAAATAATATGCTTTCACTCTAATGTTCACATACATCTACATGGAAAAATGAAAATATAAATAAATAATCTAAGTAATTTTAGTAAAATTGCGAATAATCATTAATATATTTCGTTCATGTTACCATACAACTAAATCAGAAAGGGACAAATTTTTTTCTCATTATTATTTTCAAATTGACAGTATTTTCTCAAATTCAGCTGAATGTGGCCAAATTTTATGAAGATTCAGGGGGCTGTGGCACTCAATATTCTCAGTTAGTAGCACTGAATTTTTGACAATGAAATGTATGGAAAAATATTTAATAAATGATAATAAAAATATTGTGTGTAGAAAACACACTGATAACAAGTTTTATGTAACCTATTCATAAAACTTAGACTTTTGTTTCTTTATCATATTTTAAAATTCTTTGCAGGCCCTCGCTACTAACTTGTAGGAATAAAGACCGATAAACTATGGTATACAACAGTAATTATTTTATCTTCGATTTAGTAAGTCTTATTTTCTTCGATAAAGTGAAGACGAAATTTTTTTACTATTAGGTACATTATGTTGGGTAATTCTATAAAAAAATTTGAAAACATAATCATAGATATTAAATATATTAAAATATTGTCAAAAATGTCGATATTCATAAATTGATACATTTCTAATAACTTCCTCTCACCTAAAAATCAGGTAAGATAAAACGGTAATATTTTTATACAAACATAATTTATCATTTGTGTCTTAATGATGACTTTTTGATTCCTGGATATAACTATAAATTATTCCTTTAATATTATTTTCTTTTACTTATTTAATAGTATTCTAAATACTTCTTTTTGCCAAAAAAATAATAAATAAATAAATAAAATAAAATAAAATCTAAGCTGA
This sequence comes from Latrodectus hesperus, assembly GCA_037975125.1. NCBI lineage: Eukaryota > Metazoa > Arthropoda > Arachnida > Araneae > Theridiidae > Latrodectus > Latrodectus hesperus. The sequence continues at coordinate 35,871,783 of CM075854.1, forward strand.
TAACAATTAAAGTTGCAAATTCAAAATAAAGTAAGAACAGTTAGGTAGAATGATGCACAATTTAACAAGAACACTGATAGAGCAATCGAATTTCTTATGACAATGAAAAACTGCATGGCCAATAAAATGTGTCATCATTGGAAAATCGCAATCTGCACGCGATTTTTTTTTATCAGGACAGTGCTAATGTGTTACCTTTTTCCCAGAAATTTAAGAATATTTTAGTTTCTTTTATAACCTAATACTGTTTAAGATATTCCTAAATAGATTTTTTCCTCTCAATTAAGAAAACAAAACTATCAAATCAAGTGCAACTATTAAACTTCATATCAAACTATTATAGTTTTTATAATTCATAATATTTTGAAATCGTAACTTAAATTATATATAATTATTCTATACACATATATGTATTTAAACAGTAAACATTATAAATATGTATATATAATGTTTATTATTTAATCAATATTATATAATATGTATTACAGGAAATATAAAAACAAATTTGTCATTTTAACATACTAAATTATAACATTGTGATAAACATTCTTACAATACAATTTTAGAGATATTACGCAACATTTAGTACATTCCGATAAAATAAATAAATAAAAACGAGATATTAAAAAAATGATAACCACAACATTTTAAATTTCATAAATTTATTTATTATTAAACTAATATATAAATAAATTAATGAATTCTTAATATTTTCAAGTGTAATTTCAATTTAAAAACTAAAAACTCTTTCTTTCCCATGCACATATGTATATATATGTACAAATATTTTCAATACATATGTATTGTTAATAAATGAGATACGAAAACATTAACTTTTAAATCTTTATAAATAATTACAAAACTATTGCAATGATACATATTCTCAAAATAGAAGCAATGTTTGAACACTAAAACATGGAACTCATTTTGAAAACCTTCTCAAATAATTCAATTAAAGATTTATAAGAAAATACCAAACGTCTAACATTCGAAATTGTCAGAGGTAAGTAAGATAAAAGCAAGTTAACCTTATTAAAAAAAATCTAAATTAATTTGGTTGACAGTGTACCATCTAAAAAAAAGAGATAGATAGGAAATAAAATATTTTACGAGTTTATATTTGACCATAAACTTTGAATTGAATTGTATAATTTCATTTATTTCTAATTATTTTTCTGTATTTCATATAGAATATTGTACTTCCATGAATATAAAATTTGATATTTAATAGTTTAAACAGTTTAGTTTAAAGAGCTTAAATAGTAAAAGTTTGTAAATTGGTAATGACATTTGTTATTTATAACTGAACATTTTATTTAATTTTTTTATGAGCACCTTTCCAAAAATTCACTGAAATTCATTGTCTAATCTCGATCAATTTTAATTATTTTTAACACATTTTTCAAAATTACAAACTAACATACACTTTACTAAATGTCGTTAAGAAATGTTAGACACCATAAGATAGCTGCATTTTTCCCGACTGTTAAAAGTTATCATTTTCACGCCAAATAAATTCCGAGAAAAATTTAGTTAGTTTGAAATATTAATTTTGTAGTGAAAATATATGTCTAAGAAAATGCATTTGGTTCTTCCAGTTCACCGCATTTTTTATAAATTGTGTTTGTTTACTTAATTTTATTCACTTAAATTTAATTTATTGAAAAAAAAAAGAAAAAAAATCAGAGGAAATACACTATTAACAAATTCATTTCTTAAAAAAAGCAATTTTTGGTGTATTTTTTCATGTGAGAAAATAAATAATAATTTTATTTATAAAATAGGGGGAGAAACTAAAAGAATGTTCTTAATAAAATCCTCTTAGTGTTGTGACCCAAAAGTTATTCTTTGTAAAACACAATAAAAAACAATTACCCATAAATCTGTCTTCACGCTATTTCAAGTTTATATAATCATTAGAGAGAAAGCTGCGTCCGTCACGAACAGAGAAATCCAAGAGAATTTACGAGGAACTTCTTACGGAAAAGAAGTTATATATACGCAAGTGATTTAAGAACAAATCTTGAATTTCCTGAAGCACACGATAAATCTTACTTTCAGAATTCTTAAAAAAAAATTTGGGAAACGATAACTTCGCCTTTTGGGAACAATTTGCAATTCACAAAAACTATTATTTTCTCTATAACTGGATACAAAAACCTTTTATACCATTCATAAGGCAAGTCTCAATTTTTATACCAATTCTTTTCCTTCTCAAAATGTTCTCTAAGAATCATTTAAATATTATTCTTTTATAAAACATAGTACTATGTTAATGATAACGAGAAAATAAATAATATGGAAACATTAACAAAACTGAATTCTGTAATTATTTGGAGTTATAATCATAAATTTAAGAAAAATCAAATAACTTAAAGAAAAAATTTAGAATATTCATTAAAAAAAAACTTGTACTTACTTTTTAGAATGTTCACACAAAAAGCGCTTAATTACCTAATCAATACTTTAAAAAATAAAAAGTAACCATAAAAGCAGAATAGGCAATGCGGACCAAAAGATAAATTATAAGATTTATTAATAGTTATTACAAGCACAGACTTAAACGGCACATGAATTTGTAAGTAATAGCTGTGAATCTATTACTTTCAAATTCTAAAAGTTATAGGACAAATAGGATATATAAGTTCAGATGTTCATTGGAAATTATAGGACAATGTAAATTGTTTTAACAAAGTTGAATAGCTATCTTCACGTGACTATGCAACAGGTATAGAAGATCGCTGTTGTTGTTGTTTTCCTATGACACTTGGACAAGCCAAGCTCACTTTTTGCCTTAGGCAGTGCGAATTAAGTCTTTCATTTGGATCAGAGCCCCACGAAGGTGAAAGTACGACTTTGCTCTTTTTAAGGTGCTTCGTAATTTTGAACCACTCTCAGGTGACGAGGCCACACCTGAGCTGGCACCCTCCTCTCCACATCCACGCCATACCAGCGGAAGGACTTCGGACGTCACAGATTTTAACGTGGACACGTCCTCAACCCACGGAATTCCAGCAACCCAGGGAAGGAGAGTACACCGTGATCACCCTCCCAACCACTGCCCGCGGCAAATGATGCTTCACTTTGCTGAGCTTACGCGAAGCGGCGTGAAGCCACTGGAACTCAATAGAAGATCGAAGAATGACTAGCATGATCGAGAACAGTAATTTCAATAACATTATAAGTTGTAAAAATTTCACAAAAGTTATCAATAAGCAATAACAACAATAGTGTCAAGAAATTTTCATACTACACATGCATCTATTTAAAAAGAATAGTAGGTCCCTACTTCCAATGTAGAGAAAACAGAGTAACACTCCATCAAGTAGAAATGGTGGCAGAGCTCCATGGCAGAGCTTGAAAACAATGAACACAAAGGTATATCTGTAAGGTTACGAGAGATCGATTCTATCAAACACGTGTCAACGTTATTCGGGAGGAGACGTTTGGAAGGACTTCACTAACCACCATTAACGATTCGCAGCTTAAATTAACAATATAAGAGGAATATACTATTATGCTGCAATATTTCTTTGACAACCATGATCATAGTATAGACTTTAACTCATCTGAGTGTTATTTTAATCCCGACTAAAGCAGTATTTCCCTACATTTGAAGATACTATGAAATTTTATGTAGAACACTTCTTCACGAAGTTAGTCCCATTCATATTTCATACACATCAGTATATATATATATATATATATATATATATATATATATATATATATATATATATATATATATATATATATATATATATATATATATAATACCAAATTTAAATTATATTATTAAATTAAATAGAGAAAAAGTGTTGTACTTACAGCTACTAGTACCTATTTTCTTAAGATGATGACTCTAGTATCACCGTATTATTTTAAATCATTTAAGTTTGTTAAAGCCATACTAACACAATAAAGTGAGAATATAATTTTATTAATATGCATGAAACGTATGTTCATATTATTAGTTTTATTCACTGCAGCATTTAATTTATAAATGCAAATGAATTTCCTTTTGATAAATATATTTAAATAATGTTAAAAAAATTATACTTAATTCCATATCTTCCAAATGGAGAATAAAATTTGCGCAAGAATAACCGAAAACAAACAACTTGTGGCTCACAATAATAATAAAATAAAAATTTAACGCATTTTCCAGAGAAAAAAGGAAATAATGAAATACTAAAATTGTCGCCATTTAACAATATTATTAGAATTAAATCTTGCTTAGTGAGTTAAAGCAATTTTGTAAATAACGTAAATGCTTTATAGAATAAAAATTTCATACAATATTTTATTAATTTAAGGTAAAATAACTTCGTTTAGAGAAGAACTTAAAATAAATATATAAATAAAAATCTGTTAATGACTCAAACGTTAAAGAAAGTAAGTGCGCAGTAAGAAAGGCAAATCGATTTCAAATACGAAAACACAAATGAATGCAATTACCCCCAATATATTTACTTATTAGTTAAAAAAAATGAATAGCCGGTATAACCTGTTTGTAATAAAAGTATAGCTTTCTATTAGGAAAATTACCTTGAAGCGAATAAAAATTTGCCTCCCGAAAGTAGATGCAAAATAAACAATTCAACTTAATTATACATCTTTGATTTGCAGCCTATATTATTTGAAAAATTATAAATTGACTGCAAGTTCATGTTTTACCAAAAATATTAACAGAAAAAGAATTAAACTATAAGTAGGTAGTTAACATCATACACACAACATGTAGTTAGAATAAAATAATATACATGTTTAAATTGATGACTTCAATGGTTTTACTTTCTAAACGGCTTTAATAGTATCAAATAACAAAATAGAGTACTTCTATTAAAAGTATCAAGATTTAAAGTATTCAGTAAATAACGAATTATTAAATGTTAAAAGATAGATTTTGTGCGTTTTAAAATTGCACTTACATTAAAATGCGGTTATTTAAACTAGCTTATATAATAAACAAAACCATTTTATATATAGCTTCATTAAATTTAAAAAAAGAGTAAATTTAAACAAAACAAGGTGTTTACTTCTGTAACATCAAACAGAATGATATTGTTGAGCTGTAATAAAAAGTAATCACAATTATTCCATGACAAATAAACTTAATCAAAAAATGTGACAGTCAATATACAAAAGAATATTTTGTAGCTTGAAGAAAAGTTATTTCAATAATAGAGAAAATAACAATAGAATTACATTGGATTTATTAATAGAGACATTCTCTCCTAAAGAAAGATATCAATTCAGGAATTTTTATCACAACTGAGCCTTATTTTATCAAAGAGTCTGAGAGGAATACCATTTTGTTTTGCAAATGACATCGCGTTTGTATTATATTATATCCACAACACCACAAATAAGAGCGCAGTATTTTTACAGTGACAAGTTGTCTGAAAATAAAATAGTAACAATTAGGCTAACATAATAAGTTATATATATAGCGTAATTATAACATTCATAGTTAGATTGGTAGATAAATAATTAGATTTCTCTAAAATCATAAAAGAATATTTAAAAAAGTAAAACTTTTCCAGATTTACGTGAAAATATTGCAAAAAAAAAGAATAACTGTGATAAAAATATTCCAGAATTTATTTAAATAAAATATAAAATCACCAAACTTTACCAAGTTTTAGTGAAACAAGAATACATTTTACATAAAAAAAAAATTAAACATTTTTTACACTAACTAAGAAAAAAAACATAATATTATCTGGTATATCAGATAAAAAAAATCAACCCACACATCAAAAAAGGTATCCTACGTAAATAAAGCTGTCAAAAACATTTTTCTTAATCGCTGAGGAAGATTTCCGTCCAAAAATAAGCTCTTTTTCCTCTTAAATCTTTTTCAGAAATAATCTTTATATTTTCCAGTAAGAAATAATTATATAAGTAAAAACGAAGTAAACGCTTATAAAGGAATAAACTCCAAAGAAGCTCAAAATCCTAGTTGGCAACGATATAAAAAGAGCTAAAGACAACAGCCTTCAGGCATCAGTTTCAATTCCTTAATAATATCAAGCAGAGATTAGTGCTTGATGGCAAACGTATATATATATATATATATATATATATATATATATATATATATATATATATATATATATATATTTGGGTTCATCTAATTAAGACACAGCCGGTAGAAGAAAAGGACACTGTGTTCAGATTGAAAGCAGGTGAGGTAGCAATTTTTGGAAGAGATATTTCTGGAAAAGAAGAAATTCAATACGATGGAAGAAGGAATGAATTCTATATTGTATTCTATATTGTTACAGAGAAAGGAAGAATTCTATATTTTTTCCCGAATCAGAATAAAGTCTTGGAAGCTAGAAATTATTAAAATCTACGAGTCATTTATTATACATATATATTTATTAAAAGAAAACATTGTGGGGTCTTAAATGATGTTTTATATAGTTATATTTTAATTTTAGGTATATATATATATATATATATTGTGAAAAATTTCTCGAATTCAAGCCCAGAAGTCTTTTACTTACATACATTAAAACAGCGAAGAGTTTAAAAAATGTTTGTAACACAACTATTATTTAAACTGATTTTTTAAAATAAGTGTTTATAATTTTCATGAAACTGAAAATTTTGGATAAAAATAAACAAAATAATATCTCAAAATATTGCAGCCATTGATTTATGTAAGCCAAAATTATTTACTCAGATAAAATGATATTTGAATAGTAATAATCGCAGAAAAAATTTAAATTTTATTGAATAAAAAATTTACATACATATTCAGACTAACCTACAGATATATTTAAATAATAAAGAATTCTATATTTAAGAAATTGAAATCAAAATTGAAAATAATACAAAAAGCAGCAAAATTGTAAGCACATCTAATCTTTTAGAGAAATAAATAACGCGAAATAAGGAAGTTAGAGATAAATGTTTTTCTAACTTGGAAAAAATCTTATCGAAATAAAGGGACAAAATCTTCTTTCAATTCGATAAATCACGACAATGCATTAATCGAGCTTTACAGAGCCTAAAAGTTAACGATTCGAAAAAGATTCTAAACTCTCAGTTAAAAGCAATAGAAGAATATTGCCTGATGGAATTAATCTCGAATTCAATGCAAGGGCTGTATTTCATGTGTGTGTGTGTGGCCAGTTGCACATTACTTTATGATAAAGGATTAATTGCAGATCTTACTAAAGCAACACTCAAAATGCGTTGCGATACTGTGGGAAAATAAACGTGACAAATCCAAATTCCGCAACTCCGTAAAAGGCAAAAGTAGTTAGACAACCTAATGAGCCGGATGAGACGGAGCTGAGGGGTGGGGGAAGAAAAATCTCAGGTCGAAAACAAGAGGAGAAAAAACTAGGAGTGAGATGCAGCCAATTGAAACACGGAGGGAAACCATTACCGGAATGCGCGATGTTAAGAAAGAAAGAAAAGGTGTATACAAGTACGGATTACATCCGACAGCGTTGATAACGGTAGTGCACTTAGATTATTTTTTAAGTATTTTCTCACGCCCTCCTCTTATACCAACTAGCAAGAAAGCCGCAGAATTAAAGATTACATATTTTGAAATTTAAGTGATACAATTTGTTATATTCAGAAATTTTTTTTTAATTTAACTGCGAAAATAATACAGTAGGAATTTAATGTTATTGTATTTTCCTCTACTTTCTTTTCTATGATTTTAAAAAATATGGGCCGAGTTCCGCAGTTATTAAATAAAATTCAAGCTCGGTTCTGTCGTCTGGAATATCTTTTTTTTTCTTCAAGTAACAAAACAATTAAGATTTTAAAAAACTAACAAAATTTACATACATACAAAACATTTTTCTTTATTAGTCCAGGCATGTTTAGTTAGCTATTTTGAAATGAAAAACTGTACAAAAAGACGAGTTAACTGCGAATTGCTTTTTTATTTTTCACCCTAGATGTCCCAACTAATGAATAATCATATTCAAAATTTAAGTATTTAAGAATCATGGATGCATATAATTTTTACATGAATCACAAGAAAATTTACTATACAAACTCTTCAGTTTTCTAACACATGCATTGTAAAAGCAAATAATAATGAAAAGCACGAATCACTTATAATATTTCTCGAAAATACTTCATTAGACTTTTGTCAACAAAGAATATATGTCATTATTTTATTTCATGTTCCAATGAATTCCTACAGTATTAATAATGTCTATTTAAAGTGATTACAGAAGCGAAAGGAAATGAAATATACTAGTTCAAAGAAATTATGCGAATTTGATATATTTAATGCTTTAATTTATAATATAATATTTTATTACATATTAAATAGCTGAAATTAATAATTAAACTCTAAAAAATAATCTATTTTTGTATCAGGTTTTTAATATGCACATTAACAAAGTGCAAAACATTTTGTCCGCTACTGTATATCGAACTGCTACAGGTTATTTTAATTTATTAAAGTAAAATGCCAAAAAATACACACATTTGTGCTTCACGTAAGCATCAAATAGAGAATAATACAAAAATTAAAAACATATCTCATCAATATAACTTCAAATTTTAAAAAATTACTATAAAAGAAATTTTAATTAAAAATTACACCATGATATCATTGTCATTCAACACTCCAAATAACTTTATATAATAAGATTGGAAACAAATGAATTAGTTTTACAAAAAAATTTGAGGCTTGATAATCAATATTTATTTTTAATAAAGAAGAAACAATTACTTAATCAATGGGTGGACTCAAGATTACAATATAACTAAGGATAAAATACTTTTACCACAAATTGATAAATCCCATTTCAAGAGATGAAGTGAAAAAAAAAAAAGAAACCATTCCCATAAAAAGAAAATGTGGTCATGAACATAGGAAGGTACTTAAAAGAAGCCAGTAATTGAGGGAGTGATTTCAGATAAAAAAAAATAAAAAAAGAAAGGAAAAAAAGCTAGATATCCGATACTAAGATATACAGCCCACATAAGTTCGCAAAAGTTACAGAATGACAACTCCAAACAAAAATGTCAAATAACCCGAAGCGAAGAGTAGAGTTCTGATTGATGGCAAGGAAAGAAGAGTCAGCTATCAGCGCGATCCTTAGAGTGGATCGTCTTTTATATCGCACAGGTATTTCTTCCACATACTTTTGGGTGGTGAGAAAGAGGCACATGTACACTGCAAACAGAAACGGGGATCACATTTGGTGATTATTGACAGAGGCATTATAGCCTGCATTTCGATTACAGGACGCGCAAAAATGCGCTTCTGCGCAGTAAGACGGTGAAGATATGAAACGATTTTTTTTTTCACGCGCGAAATGTTAGTAGCCAGATTTAGGAAGTGAACAATGCTAGAAATGCGTGACAAGCAGACTAAGAATAAAATATAATTCAGAAGGAGTTCTCCGTATTATTTATATATATTTTCAAAATGAAAATATATATATAAAGATGGGAAAAGAATATCCGCCATTTCTTTAGATAGCAATACGATTTCCAAGGGTAAAAAATGAGTTTGACGAAATAGGTAACTATAAAATCAACAGCAAATAAAATTAATCATAAAACTATATGACCCGACATAACAAATAAATAGCATTGAAATTTAGCATAAAAATCAACTAAATATAACACTAAATTTAATCATAACCTCTCTTCCCATATCTTCTATTCAAAAATTGAACTCATATTCAAAATAAAATAATGTATTTATATTATGCATATGAAATTATCTACCAACAATTAAAATGTTAGTAAAAATGATATTTCATACAATAGGAAGTAAAATGTTTTATAAAGAGTTATTAAGTAGATTAATTAGAAAAAGAATCAAAACTTATTTCATTATTTAAATTTTTGTGTAAATCATATTATTTTTATTTTTTTATATATAAATGTTATCATGAAATATATTAAAATATTTCCAATAAAATATATAATGCTTTGTATGAAGATTATATACAGCATCCTAAGTTTCTTAACATAAGAAACTAACTAGAGCAAAGCGTAAGAATTGTTTTTTTAATTTTTTGAACTAAATAATAAAACGATTTTTCGACATTAAATGAAATTTCTAGCAATGTGTAATTAAAATTTAAAAACTTACTAGTCTGTATCCAGAGCAAGGGCAATATAATAAGATATTAGCGATAAATTGAGAGATATATTTTCCAAGGTACCAAAAGCAGAACAACATACATGATCAAACGACCAGGTCGAAAACCAAGCTGGCATCAAGTGTCTCATAACGTAACAGAAAAATAGAATATAACAATGTTGATAACACTATCGACACTAAACTTAGGTCAAAATTGAACTCGTATCCAAGGTTAGATCAAAACTGAACAATTTTCCTGATAGTAGAGAAATTTCTACGTAGTGAAAAAATATACGAACACACATTTGTGTGTAATAACAGAACCCTATACATGAAATTTGATACAGGTTTAACAATTTTAAATTAAAAAGTTCAAGTACATAAACATCCTTGAAAACCCACGTGTGTCGTAAAGATTAAAATTTAATAGCACTATAAATTTCCATGTTAACAAAACTTTTGTAATGAATTAAGTATAATTTTTAGTGAAAGTTAAAGATATGTAACATTTTTGAATGAGTATTTTAGAATTGTAACTATTTTACGAACTTTTGAGAAGATGCACGGCTGTACAAAAATGTGTTCATAGTCTTTTAAACACAAAAAATTTTGCTTAAAAATGAATGAGTTTTCTTAGAAATAAAATTTAAAAAATAAACAAAAAATATAACAATATTTAAATTTTTATCAAAAAATATTTTGAAAATAAGCTATACCATTATTTTCCACATTTATATAAATTCAAATGTGTTATTTTCTTCATTAATTATGTGATTTTAAAATATTCCAAGAGTAGTTGGCTATTTTTCTCAGAAACCCAATATTTTAATGTAAGCAAATACTTTTAGAAACATTCGTTTAAAGAATAACTATTTATTTTTATACAAAAAAGCCATCTGTCAAATACAAACTATTCTAATATGATAATTTTGCATAATGTATTTCACAAATATATATATAGTGCATTAAAAATTTTGTTAAAAATGAAAAACTAAAAAAAATTCTTGATGTGTGTCTTATTTAAGAGAACAATTAAAAGAGCAAAATATTTTCAGAAATTTTATTTATTAACAATGATAAAATAAATCCTTCTTATTTTTTATTTTAAATTTATAGTAAACGGAAAGGACCCATTTTTCAGGAAATAGTTAAGCATATAAAGCATTATTAACAATACCAAAAGTAATCGCAAATAAAAATAATATTAAAAATATTTTCAGAAAACATAAAATTTCATGAAGCATGAATGAAAAGAAATTGTTTCAACGAGGAGTTAAAAAAATTCGAATGAAACTTTTGTATCCTTGTTTTGCCTAAATCAAATCAAATAATCGGGCAGTATTAATAAAATATACTTAAAAAATAGCGTTTATAAAAATGTAATAAAAAATACAACACTTCGTTATTATTTATATTAAAAATAATATGAATTCACCTGAAAAAGTACATAACATGCGTAAAAATGGTGACTTGACTTTAAAAAAGAACATAGAAATGATCAACAAATACCTGAACGGAACAGTAATTGTTTAAGAAATTAGTGAAGCATGTGTTGTTATTGGTTCATGGCTCATTACAAGTAGAGAATGAAAAAGATGGACAATTTCGAGATTCTACGAACTATTATGTGTGAAAAGCGTAAAAGATCACAACACACTATAGAACAATAACAAAAGTATTTCTAAGCTAGACAGAACACTTTTTGTGAAGATTTTCAAAATTTAATAGATACAAAACTTATCTTGAAGCTTTTTAAGCCTAAATCTTAAAAATAAATCAAAAATTAATAGTGAAATAAATTTTCAAGATATTACTAAAAAGATACAAATAGTTAAAAATCTTAATTTCTAGATCAAGTGCTATTTTTCTCAAAATTACGCAATTTGTAATTTTAAATTAAAGAAAAAAAAAGGGAGAGCACTGAAGAGAGAATTCAATAGAAAGAACATTTTGAATACATGGTTTCATATCCAGTAAATACTTTATAATTTATATTTAAAATAGAGAAAATAACATTTTCATTGCAGCACTTGTTCGTGATGCTAGATTTACAAAGCTTTCAGTAATATTAAATTTTTATATATTTTCATTTTCTGAAATATAATTACAACTTGAAGAATGCTGTAAAGTTTGTAAAGTGCATGCGCGTGACATCATTTTTATTAAAAATACAGTTCAATTTATTCCCTATTGATAAAAATAATTTATATAAAAAGACATAAGTTATATGAAAATTCTAATAAAATTTGTAACATATGTTCTTAAGCACTTTCTTTCGAGTTGCCCCATAGAAAAAAAAATGTTCCCTCTCATAACTAGTGATCTAAGATTAAAGCTATTACAAAATGCAGGCATATCTAGATTTAAGTTAGCAGAAGAATACTTAGTGCAGTAATTTCAACAGTTCGTGGGTTTGAATCCAACTTCATGAGAAGATTGTTGTAATGGTTCACAATCCATTTGCCCAAGTCCAATCAAATGCGCCTTCGGGCGAAAAATTTACTGTAAAGCAACCACATGTGTTGTGAAATACAAATGATAAAATGAACACTGCAGACTTTAATTGACGAGAGAGACTAGCTCATCACCATATTTCAGTCAATTCGTTGAAAATCTGTGGCAATGTGTGTAAGCTGAATCTGAACATCCCATGAGATCTCAGTTTGACATAATGCCCAGCCGTGTAAAAGTGGTTAATGCTACTAACGGTGGTTGTTCTGAGTAATAGTTTTCTTTTTTTTACGATACATGCTTCAAATTTTTTGAGCATTTAATCACTTATACACAGTATAACATATTTATCTAATAAATGCCCTTTTATCACTTGCCTTTCTTCTCGGCGTTACAATTTTAATGGCGATTAATGTATATTATGTCTGAAAAAGTGTTAATATTTATTTTTCATTACATCTAAAAAAAGATGAAGATAAGCAAATTACGAAAAACGGATGAAGAGAAGTAAATACTAATGTATAGAACAAGGCAAAATAAAGGAGCTTTCATAACATAGGACTGCGCACTTCTGAATGCTTAGGACGAATGTATTTTAAAAAACAAAAATTATGTTTACTTATCACCATTTATGCATTCGTAAAAATAATTTAAGGATTAATCATTAAATTGTTTTTACAAAATGTATTATTTCAGTATTAAGATAAAAATTAAGATATACTAAGATCATATTATAAAAGAAATTAATACTACAATAGAATGAGACTATTTTGTTATATTCTTCAACTAAAATGAAAAACTAAAAAAAATTGTTATACAAATAATGCTATTTTGATTTATTGTAAGTTTAACAATATAAATTTTTTTGAAAATTATTACAAGCATTTGAAACATGTTTTAGTAAATAAATGATACTGAAATTTGATCGAAAGAGATTTTAATGTTAATGGCGGTTGCCTGAATGATCAATTGATTTAAACTATATTAAATCATACGAACATGTAAGCACGTCCATTATTTTATTTGTAATTGTGAAATTTCTCAGTAAATCTATTTTTCAATTCCAAAGTCCATGAGCAAATACAGGCGGATTATATACATGAGAAAATACAGGCAGAAATAACGAAATTATCTTTTATGTAATAAGCTTACATTTTTTTTGATAAAATACATTTATTTATATCAAGAAATGTCAACAAAACTCAACAATTTAAAAAAAATTTTCTTTAGTTATTATTTAAACTTTTTACTCGATTGTTAATACTTAAAATTTACTCAAAAACTATTTATACATTTAATAAGAAATAAGGTAATATTTGCACATAATGCGATTCTCATGATAAATTTGGTTATACGTCTAAAAAGTACTAATTCATACTCACATATGAAATTCAAAAGCGATTATTTTGGAATTTTGAAGAAAATTTGTTTTATATCATTCTAACAAAAATAAAGTTTTCTGCGAAATTTCAAAATAATCGCTTTCAATTAATTTATGCTAGTAAATTAAAAACGATTTTAATGTAATAGTCGTAACATTTTAGTAATATTCACTACATTTAATAATTTATTGTCCTTAAGGGTAAATTTAATAAGATTATTTTTAGATCAAGTAAAGGAAATAAATTTACAAATAATCAGCATAAGAAACAGAATCCTTAAATTATGTAAATTAATACGCTCCATTTCATTGCAAACACTAAAGGAATAATTGTGTTTACTTTAAATATATCTAAAGAAAGAAAAATAATGTTTACATGTATCTTTTCTCACTGTAATTTCTATAGCTTCTAGCTAACGGAAATCTTTTCAGCTTTCATTAATTAACAAAATTAATAGTTTTGCTGATTAAAACTTACGATGTCGTTGAGTTCTCTAACTGAATTTTTCAAACATTCAATTAGGAAAGCCATTGAAAAATTAACAATGCAAAAAAAAGAAAATCTATAAACACTGGATTTCTAACAATAAATGAACAAGAATTAACTAAAATACAATACATTTATTTTGTTTAAGTGAATTTCTATAATTAAAATGAATTTATTAACACCATTCAATTTTTTCCATACAAAATAAGTTATTATTAAATTACCTATCGCGGAATGACAAAAACAAATAGAATCCATTATTATTTTCCCAACAAAGGTCGTGACCAATGCAATTGCATAAGATTGTATTTAATAAGACCATATTAATTTTACCCAGATTTCACATTAAGCAATTATGTCAAATGAAGATTACTTTTTTCAGGTGTAGAAAAAAAATCCCAGTTTTTGCCATTTCCTTTTTATTTTCATAATTGTGATTGAAGTTTTAATAAGTTAAAATTTGCATGACAATTTCATTTTAATATATTAAAAAATTTATACAACTATATTTTCTAACGATGCAAACATTCTCCATAAATATAAAACTGAAATGTCGAGAGCCAATAGACAATACATCTTTATCAGACAATTCTTTTAATCTAATTTTTTAATGTAAAATATTAAAATAATTTTTTATGCAACACAAACTGTACTTTTTATTTAAATTTAAACAATACAATATTTTCCTTTTATTTTAATCCTTGTCAAATATTTTATGATAAAAAGAATAAATGCAAACGTTAAATTTTTTTAAATTTTATTATTATTTTTTATCTTATGCCCCTCTTTGACATTAGATAACGAGCAGCCCATTAATGTGATGATGAAGCATAAAAAGAATTATAATTAGCGTCTGTGCAGTTGTCTTCAAGAAACTTTAAAACAATGGGACAATGCCTGAAGTGGTCACCATTCATATCCCCCAGGTGACACATAGGTCAACAAACCAAATCATTGATTCCAATAATATGTATACAAATGCTTCCGCAAGTAGTCATGTCCTGTAAGCAAACGAAAGCAAGCAAATCCAATAGATCAAGGCAGGAAGCTGTGGATTCTACTACTTTTGTAGCCAAAGACTTAAGAAAAACCGCCCTTTTAATCAATTGAGTACGCTGATTTAATTGACTGTAAAGTTGAGTAGTATTCCTTAAAACAATGTTTAGATCCATCTGAGGCTCTCCCTAGAGTCGGGTTTCACACGGAACTTTCGTCTTGAGTCTCCAAGAAAAATGATATTCCGGCTCAGTTGCGTCAATCTGCCTTGGAAACTATGAACGCAATTCCCGCTGTATCTACCTTTATTTATACTGATGGGAGTAAAAATGAAAACTCTCGTTCCGATAAGGGTGTTATCAAATCCACAAATGGAATTGCCAAAATAAAGAGACGAAATCCTGACTTCAGTTCGGTTTTCAAGAGTGAGCTTATAGCCATCGAAGAGGGACCGAGCGTTATTTTGTCTCATTTATTTTATATTAAGACAGTGTGGTTTTTGTCTGACAGTCGTAATGCCATCCAATATCTTTCTAATTGGCGAACAGTTGATAATAGGGCCGGAATCGTAAATCTTAGCAAACTTAAGCAGGTCTCATCACTTTGTGAAGTGCACTTCAATGGATTCCTTCACATGTTAAGAATGAATGAGATCGTTCTGGCGAAGGAAAATTCTGAAGAACCTTTATCAGTTACTAATTCACTAGCATATTTTGAATTGTATTCCCTTAAAAGACATGCTGACAGGCAAATTTGGCTCATTCCCCCGAATCATCCCTGGTATCAAGCTGATTGTCTTGGAAGATCTCTTGTTATTGGTTGCGATAGATATGTTCAAACTACTTTCCCGTTTCGTCAGTGGCCACCTGAAGGGACTTACTTTCGAGAGTTCTCAAAATTTATCCAAATTGTCCTAAATGCCAAAATGAACTGGCATCATCAGCACATATTCTTGAATACCTAGGGTTGTTTCTTGAGAACTTATATGACTCCTACGCTTGTTTTTCGATTTTCAGGAAGTGAGTAGACTCGTAGACCTCGTCTTATAAGTATACTCCTAGGCATGGAGATTAATAACAACACAACTATATATATATATATATATATATATATATATATATATATATATATATATTACTTTTATTGAGCAAGACACCCTAGCTCTTACTCACAGCTGCAACAAGAAAATGTTAAGCCTACCACCCTCTTTTGCAGCTCTCACAATATTTCGCGCAATTTGAATTACTAAAGCATTTTCAATGAACTATCAAAATTAATGGATAGCAACCGAGCATGGCAATGTCTAGATTAATTTTATAATTATTCGTATTCACTAAGGGCAATTAAATTCATTCTAAATTTTTTATTAATTTCATCAATCAGCTAAAACAATCTTAAAGTTATACAATCTAATTCAAAAAATTATACGAAACATGAATTATTATTGAAATATTTCTCACAAAAAACATTTCTCATATGATTTAATTCAATTAATTTTGTACATCAAACGTATTTTTCTGACAATTACTCAGCACGTTTAAATATATTTTCGGGAAAAAATAAACTAATACTACTAACAGCTGCAAATCAAACTAATCTGTATTAGAACTTTATTAGTCTCACTGCCATAACATAAATGGCAAAAACTTCTGGGACTTTTAGGAAAATTCCTACTTTATGATTACAATAACGAATTTCTTCTTTTTGATATGTTTTGATTCTGTTATCGTAAATTCATCCATATTCAAAGTTTTCTTCGAGAATTATACTACAAGTTAAATATACTATAGAAATTAATTATTTTACTTACGTAACTATGTTCCAAAACTAAAAAAATTACAATATATTTTCGCAGTATTTTATAATTGTTAATATAACTATAACTCCGCAAAAACAAGCTGCTTTTAATTAAAGTAAACTGGTTCGGTAAAATTGCTAGTTCAAATTTTTTTGGGTATTATATTACCTAATATTTAATGCTAAGTGTTTAGACAAAATCTTAAAATAATAAATTAAATCGATTTTCTCTCTTTTTCAGAGATTATATAAATTTTCAATGTTCATTGATACTATATTGACATAGCACAACAAACGATTACGATTAATAACACTGATAATTAAAACAATAGACATTTTTACGAGAGATAAAAATACATATATACATTATTTTAACTGAAATCATACTTTCCAATAAGTGTGGAAATAAGTACGTGAGCAACTCTCTTGTATATATGCAGATACAAAACTGTTAAATGATTCATATGGAAAATTTTGCCATCGAAGTTTAAGAAAGGTTATCCATATTTTACAATAATTAATTTGTAACTTCTACATTTGCTGCATATGAATACTTTAAAAAAATTATATTGCAAATTATGATCTCAGCATCATTGAACTGAGCTTTTCTAACAACGTCGGATTTTATGCGATTTTCGAGGGGTAAATAAGTGAATTCTGTGTAAGGATATTCTAGAATCAAATTTTCCACTCAAAATAGTAAATTAAATCAAATATTGTTAATTATATACAAACACTTATCCAATTTTAGTTAATAAGGAGTACATAATTTTAAATTTATTAGTCAGAAAGAACAAGAAATTAGTTCTCTGATGAATAATTACACTATAGATTTAATTTGATTTGCTGAAGACTGAATGTTTGCCACGAAGTTTATTTGCTGCATAAATATCCACTAATACTACTTTGGTATCACAGTGCTTTTTCTTACCAAATGGCAATTATTTTATAATGCCAAAACTAAGCACCATAACTCTGTCTCCTAACACTGTTCCCTCAATCAATAAAATTCGAATCTTCAAAACTATATACTTTAGTTTTAATTTTCTAACTCTGAAAAAATTTAGCATAATTCTTGCTTATTTCAATAGAATAGTTTTTTCAAAATTATAAAATTGCATTTAAGATTCTTTTAAATATTACATAATTATATTTTTTTAATCAAATGAAAAAAATTACATTTATAGGCAAATATTTAAAAAAATAATAAACTTCTATTTACTACGAATTTTTATTAATTCATACTGAATTAATGATTAAAAATTGTTGCAAGAAGTTTTAACTGTGAAAAACAAATTTTAAATAGGTTGAAACATCCAAAAATAAATTCAAATGTATTGCTTAAAAATTATAAAAAATGAATTTTATATAGTGAGAAATATTAAAAAATTCTAAGCAAAATTGTCTTTTTACGACGTATAAAATATCTATATTTAATCTATATTAAATGCACATGATTTGATAAAATTATAAAAGAAATCAAATTTTCAAAATCAATTCCACAAAAACAGTCGAGATTTATAGCTTTAACTCCACAAGTATGAATTAATTAATAAATTTATCCCTGTGATTACTTTCTGGCTGAAAAAATTAAAAGGAAATTTATCTTTAATTTCTTTTTCTTAACCAGGAAAAATTACGCTACTGCTTATTAGCATGGCATTTTTTTAGTACAATAAAACATATCAGAAGCACCGGCTAGAAAATATTTTTACAGTAACCACACGCAGATACCATAACCACGGCATCCTGTCAAACACGTTAATCGCAGCAAGGGAACGAAATACAACGGTATTTATTGTCATGCATGAATTACTCTCTTTTGTGAGGAATGAAAAAACTTTTATCGTAGACAGGGAGGGGCTGTATGAAACAGTTTTATAAATGTGTAGTACTGATAACCATCATAGGTTCCTATGAATGATTATATTTAAAAGAAATCATCAATTTCCTTTACGGTAGTAAATACAAAGGAATTCAATGTCATAAGACATGACGGGGACAATTTCTTTTATTAGAAAAAATTTACCCGAGTAACGAAATTAATAAATAATGCCTCATTTTATGGCGTTTTAAAAATAATCACAAATAAAATTCCATAGACTCTTTTAAATATCAAAACGTTACATTATTAACTATCATATCACAATATTTCTGATCTAACAAAATTAATGTTTACTTTTTAACTTTAATTAGTGACGAGTTTTGATGTATGAAAAACAGTACTAAATGTGTCAGTGTAATAGTTTATGTTGTGTGTATGTACATATAAGTGAATTTTGCTAATCATTTAGATATGAACCAAAGAATTTTTCTTAGAGACGTTTTACATTGAGTGTATTTTATATGTGTGAATGCGTATACACAATAACGTGTTAACACATTTCAAAAGAAAATGGCTTAACTCATGAATTATTATTCGATAACCTAAAAATACAAAAACCAGTATGAAATATAGTTGCACAAATTTATGTTTTAGAATTTTTAAAACATGTTAAAGTAGCAAGAAAATAATCATACACACCCTACATTAAATATATATATATATATATATATATATATATATATATATATATATATATATATATATATATATATATATATATATATATATATATATATATATTAAGCATCGTTACACATAAATTTTTTCCAGAAATTTAAATTCAATTTAAATATTAGATATGAATAAAATTTAAAAATTACAGCTTCTTGTAATTGAAAGTATGTATGCTATAAAGAAAGTTAAAGTATTTTATACGTTTCACCGATTTCATTGGAGAACATTTCCAGAAAATTAAGAATTTTTCTACAAAACATTATAATTATCCAATAATTAGAAGCAACGTATGACTTTTACACAAACTCATTACTTGCATTAATAGTTTTTCATTTCCAGTGAAAACCTTTATAAATATTGAGTAGAAAATATAAAAACTGTATATATATATAAAGAAAGAAAGAAATTCAAAACTAAAAATTCCTGTTTTTCTCAGCTAAAAATCTAAACATTCAAATGTATTAATTAAAAATAAAAAAAGCGGAAATTCTAAGAATACGACAAAAAATAATATTAGAATTTAGTAAAATAACTTTTTTACGAAGAAATAAGGAAACATAAATATTTTAGCAATAGAATAAAATATCTGTTTCCCCATCTATATACTTAATCTAATACGTAAGTTCTGATAACAAATAACTAGAGCTACCTGTGTGTGTGATATGAAATTCATTGCATTTTATTATCCTGGAATACAGCGAACAGAGAAGCGTCAACACGAAGTACGATCGATAGAAGGAACAACTCTTAACGTTTATTGCTGCTATCCAATATCACTGGCAACACAAGGTAAGCTTATCAAAACACATTTGCTTATTTAGATCGGAAGAATCTTATTTTTGGAGGAGGGAGGAAAATTTATATTCCGTGGAAGAAAATTTCTGGAGCTATTTAGAATTGAATACAAAAGGATCTGAAAATAATTGATAGTTCAATTTATCAGATCGTCACAAATGCGGAAAAATTTTCTTCGTTTTATTTTGTTACGGACGTAAACTTCGTGTAAGAAGAAAGGACATAAGGTTGTTTACAAAAAGAAGAAGTAATTCAAATTTTTATTGGAAAGTGGTTAGTTTCATAAATATTTAAAATAATCTAACAGAAAATAGAATGAAAGAAAAATCTTAAAAATAGTTTTATATATGAAACGGTTAAAGCATTCTTTTCTTTGCCTTTTCGTGCAATTACCATCAGTGAAATATACGTGAAAAAACAATATCAAAATTTTATATTTATTGAGTGAAATACTGCAAGATAATAATTGCACGATTTCATTTTCGGATTTAAAATTAATATTTATTTTTGAGATTAAATGGTTGTTAAGTTTTGCACATAAAAGCGCATATTAAATTCAACAAGTACTTGTCCGTAATTCACGAAACAGTGTAGAAAATAAATAAATCAGTTAACAGAAAATAAAAAATTCGAAACACAAAAAGCACCAATAACATAATTTAACGAGTAAAAACATACGTAACTTCTAAATTTAAAGTAATTACATTTGTCGCCAAATTTTCTAATTACTATTTCAAGCAGTTCGAAGTAGAAGTCATAGTGGAAAATTTAACTATAATAACACTGCTGAAAAGAACACTGATATTTGTGTAAGATAAACATTCACGATAAAGTCTTAAATCTCAGCATATTTTTTAATTCTAAAATTCTCATTAATAAAAGCATATGAGGAATGGATGGAAATGTTTTAATCTAATTATTTTTGAAATAATAAAATATTTTGAATGAAAACTGAATGAACAATCACGTAGTTTTGAATTCTAATCCCAAAATCTTCAAATTTCATACAAAGACGGGTTTGTTTACAGCATCTTAATGATGTCTCACAACAACAATGTTGCAAGATGTCATGTCGCTGAAGTTTGAATAGAACATGCAATTATCGATCAAACATTCCATCAGCGTATATTTTAAAATTTCTTTTAATCAGCTTCCTAAATTGAATAGAATAAGTATTGTTTGAATTTTAATGTTAAATAATGGATAGTTGGAGGGGGCACTTCGGTCAGAATCTTACAAACAGAGAAACTCTCCTCCTTTCTTGAAGCGTTCAATGACATCTCATTATTTTCTAATGATTTTGTTTATTATTTCCTCAAATTGCATCAGAACTGTCGTCCAGGATTATTAAAAGAATGCAGAAAAAATTTAATCTCTTTAATGAAAACTGTTACAGAATAATTGGGAGAATAATTCAATGAATTTAATATTCCGAAATCATTGGTTTCCCGGGAAAATATTTAGAAAATAAATTGTTTCTGGAGTTAAAATATGGCTACCTAAAGAGTAATCTTTTATGAAATCAATTTTTAATGATTTAAATTTATGAGTAAAATTATATTCATTAATAATAAGTATAATTTTATTCTAGAATTTTTTTATTGAGATAGAAAAAATAGATTACTATGAGAATGTTAAATGCATGTACCACAATTGTTATTACAAAACAAAATAATAAAGATGTTAATTTGTAGTTTTATTATTAAATAATTAAAGTAAAAACATTAAGATTGAAAAGTGTGTACACTTTTCCTTTTTAAAATTATAAATACAAATGATAATTAAGAAATGTAAACGAAATTAATGTTTAAAATTATATATACATCAGTTAATTGTACCTCTAATTTTCCATAAAGAAACATAACGAAAAACATAATCAAAAAATACGTACACAAAATTCTCTTTTTATAAGCATATCCACACTATATAATGTTAAAAAATACATATATAAAAAAACATAAATGATGATTATTTTCTTTTGCACTATGAGGAAAAATTTATTTACATTAATTCTATTGATCAATGACGAGAAACACGAAATAATAAACGATAAAGAAAGAATTACGTCAATATAAAAAAATTTATTTGAAAAATAAACAAAAGACTAAAATTAATTTGAAGAGATTCGCTGAAAATTAATTATTCTAACAAAACTATGAAAGAAACTCCATGTACATAAAATGTGAAAAGATTTTGAATGCAAAATGCACTTATGCAAATAATTTCGGAAAAATTAAGCTATTTTTAGATTTATTTCACAGAAAATTCTCTTTTTTTGAAAATATTCAAAGTAGGAAGGTTTAAATTTAAAAGAAGACCCTAGTTTTCTAAATAACTAATAGAAAGGGAGATACTGAGAATTACCTTAAAAGTAAAAATAAAATAACCACACCTTAAAGTAAATAATATGTTTTTTGAACTTTTCTATTTAAGAAACAATTTTTTACTTTTTAGTTCAATTAGCTTTCAACTAAAATCGAAATAATTTCCGCCGTGAAATAATTCAATTATTTAATACTAACTAGTATTCATAATTTTTCTCATAATGTTTTACCTAACAAAATTATGCTCTAAAACACAAACTATAACTATTAAGTTATAATATATATATATATATATATTATATATATATATATATATATATATATATATATATATATATATATATATATATATATATATATATATATATATATATAAAGAAGAAGATGGTATTATGTTTAATTCTTCCGTGCAAAGGAAATTGGATTCCGAAGTGAGACAACAGTCACTGCACAGTACATATCCAAAAAAAAAAAAAAAAATCTGTAACAAGTTAGGTATTCATTACAAAGCATTTGAACACCTGCTTTTAAACAATGGGAGAAGGGAAAAAAAGGCGTACTTCTTAGGGTGCCTTGTGGCAGTTCGCTGCATGAATAGCACTGCAAGTGAAAAAGGAAGCCAAATCAAAAGAAATGATGCAAGAACCACGGTAGGCTAACTTGTCTTCAAGCTACTACAAAAGACGCGAGAAAAAAACATAATTTTTCTCACATGAGATAAAGAGCTGCTTGTGAGAGAATAAGCGTATCGAGACTAAACAAGTTTATTTCCGGATAATGCAGAAAACGTAAAAGTTCCAGAGGAGTTATTTCAAAAAACACCAATAGATTGGTAGCCATTACCATTACACATAAAGCACATCTACAAATTATATAGACATTATTTTGAGATGTTATTAATTAACCGAAAAGAAATTATTAATTGGATTTCTAATAACTCAAAAAGTTTTTGAAACACCTATTAAATGATTTCCTTCGGATTCATTTCCATTCTGTATTTAAGCTTTGAAAAACACAGCTTAAGGAAACAACGTTATTGTTTAAAACCTTGTTATGAATCTTGATTACCTGGAACTTTCTTTTACATTAATGTATAATTTTAAAAATAAGGGTATATTATGCCCTTTTGGAAGTATAATTCACAATATGAGAATAAAATTCTATACAAATGATAAATTCCTAAATAAAAAATTACTAAGCAAAAACATCACGAAGAAATTTTAATTCATAATAATGATAATTTCGAAATTTTATTTGGATAAAATATCACATAGAAAACTATTTGGAATAGAATCGCCTCATTTTCTAAAAAAAATTAATAAATAAAAATAACAGGGAAAAAAGATGAGGTAACATGACATCACTAGATTGAAAACTGACGCCATATCTCTAAGCTGGATCAATGGTAAGTAATCAGGAAATACACTAAAGAAACACTAAACTCTTTCTCTCCAAAAAATTGGATATTTAATCATAAAAAACTTTTACAACAAATACAAAAATAATTACATTACAAGATACAAACACACAAACAGGTCTTCTGGACTGCTCTGACATGATTAGGGTTTCCCAGAATCTAATAATCACAAATTATGAGCTAAGAATTTAGATTTGTAAACAACAAACAAAATCTGACAATCAAATGAAAGCTTCTTAAGGAATTTTTATATATAAATATGAGAGGTGTGTGTTTTCTTTGGGTTTTAAAAATTAAAATGAAATAAAGATAAACAAGCAATTTAATTAAGAAACACATTTTAATGAATTCCTGAAAGCGACTTATTTTAAAAATTTTACGATATTAGACAAACTATAACACTATACACCAGCGAAAATTCCAATTAATTGAGTGGAAAATCACCCCACGTAGTAAGCATAACGACGTACTTAAAGGGAACAATAAATAGTAATACGATAATAAAATTAAAAGTGTCGGTTCTAGCTACATTCCAAGCTGCATTCAGAATTCGGAAGCAGAAATCTTACATGTTGATTATAAATTACATTTAGAAAAACTATTTGCAAGCTCTTCATTTTTAATTAATGCGAAATATTTCAATGTACAAATATTTTTTTTAAAATATTGAATAATGTTCTATTATGTAGTTTTATATTCAATCAAAAACAAATGTATATTGTTTGATTGAATAATGAAATTTAAAAATATTTTAAGCATTTGCTTTAAGCTCACTCTTCAAGTACAAGAGAAAAATGTTTTCCACTTAAAATAACTTTAAAAGGATATGTTCATCTTGTAGGATTTTATGACATCTCACATGGTGTACTAGCTACCTTTATTATAATTATTACTGATTTATATATATATATATATATATATATATATATATATATATATATAATAAATATTATAACAAAAATATAAGGTTGCCAAAAAATACATTTTGTAATAAGAAATTTTAAAAGTTTTAAGGAATTTTCCAAAAAATCCGGAAATTTTATTAGGAAGTATCTGTCTTTACATGATGAATAACGATACTTCCTTTAATACAGGAACTTTTACAATATATTTTTGTTCCATTTGTTTTTATTAATATCATGCATTGTAGACATTGCAAAAACATTTTATACAATCAATAAGAAACAATAAATAAAATTAATAAGTTTGGTAGCAGAAAATTTTAACAAGAAACAAAAATGAAAAAGCAAAACAAAAAGTATTTTTTGCAATTCATAAAAATCTTTGATGTAAAAATAAGATTTTTTAATACATACGAAATAAATTATTTTGATAATATCCCTAGAAGACTAGATCCATGTCAATCTAATTAAACCAAATTTCAATAAGTTTCTTAAGAGTAATTAGAGAAGTAATATTAATTTTTTAAGTTTATATCTCTCCAAAAAAATTTTTTAAATAAAATATAAATAACAGAAATAAAGATTATTTTAGTACAAAAATCAATAAACAAAGAAAAGTAAGTCTAAGGGAAACACGAAATTCTCCAGAAAGTTATTCAATTTTTTAAATGTCTTTAAAAATTTCACGACATTTTAAGGCACCTGAAAAATAAAATCCTCGAAATTTTCATGGATTTCAGAACAATAGGAATTTAATTTCCTAATATATAGATATAAATATAATTTTTATAAATATATTTATGTTAACTTCAAGTAAAATTACACTTATAGAAAAACACTTGAAAGTCAAATAAATATTAGCCCACATAGTAACTCCCTATCGAAGAATATAAGCATATACAATTATAAATAGAGGGAGCATAATAGAAGATATGGAAATAATCATATAGCCAAACAAATATGTGAGTCATACTTTTAAGATATATAAATCTTATTGAGATTCGAATTTATGTAACTCTTTACTATAATCTATATCAAAAATGCGGCTTAGTGCAAAAAGTACTTAACGTTTCTGCTATTCTAGTTTTGATTCCATCTAATCTACAAGGCAAATCATCAGAAACAGATATTTCATGTAAATCAGAGCTTGCTTAGAAAGCCCACAGCGTATGAACAAACAAGATTTACACCAAAACAACCAGCCACATGATAAGATTTGTTCAAACTAAATATGCAATACTTCATGAAGCAAACCATTAAAAAGGAAAATGTTCTAAGATGAAAGACAAGAATCGCTTCAACAATGAGCACCGACTACCAACACACGCAAGGCGGTGTAATTTCATGTGATGTCATAAATATTTCTACTCCATAGAATGAAAGTAGGGGAGAAAAAATAGGGGATCAACCTTTTGTTTCGATAACAGTCTGTTGATTGTAAGAGTGCTTAAGGATTGTTAGAGGGCTGGAATAATAATCTTCTTTACTTTCTTTTAAAACTATTCAAAAGAAAAAAGATATTATTAAGGATTACGATTTTATCTCGCAAAAGCCCATCGTATATTTGTTAGCTTCAAGAATAACGAGAGAATAGGAGATTTATAAGAATGAAAGATTGGTTAATATTGCTTGTAAAATCAAAACACATTTAGCGTGTTTGTTTTCATACTTTAAAAGAATAACTCCAATCATGTTTTAAACTTTCCTCAAAAGTGTGTACTATATATATATATTAGAGATTTATTAAGTCCATTTTAAGTGGTTTAGAGGAATTATTCTATTTGATGCAGAATATGTCAGTTATTAAATTAAGCATTTATAAAACATAAGAATTCTAAGAAATTATAATTAATGCTTCCAAAACAAAAAAATTAAAAAGAAATATTTGATTAAAATCCAATAAATTTGAATAATTATGCCAAGTATTTAAGTCACCGGTTCACCAATTAAAAATCACAAACTTCGGTAATTGGAATTAAACAATTTTCGTCACAAAGCAAGTTGCATATTGAAAAAGACAAATCACCATTAATATTTTATAAAAATAAAATATATATGCTGAGTTAGAAAACAAAAGGTGAAGATAAATCTTAAAGTCAATTACACAGTCTATAAAAATAAAATCTTTTAATTAATGAAATGAGAAATTTATTTTCATTTGTGAATAAACTTTGATGTTCAATAATTTATAACTTCCATCTTACTTGACAATGACTGATGAAAGTGCTATAAATAATCAATTTTATAATCATTAATTGTCAGACAAATCGCATTATTTAAATTGCAATTTTGACAGCAAAATCAATTCTGTGATGTTGATCATAAGTATAATTTTATCATGCATTCAGATTGAAGAATTTTTAATTGACGATGAATAACCAAGGAAATGATTGCACTTCCTTTCATTAGAATTTTATTCTAAATTGCATTTATTGCATTAAAATTGGGTCCAATTAAAAAGATAAATATTGAAGTAGTCACGAACTTTTAAAGAATATGAAAAACAATTAAGAGCTAATGTAGAAGCCATTTAAGTGTTCCAACTCTTTTTGGCCGCTTTTAAATATTGGAAATATTAATTCCTGCTTTCCTCAATGTTTGCATCGGGTAAGAATCAATGACATTTTGCTTAAAACTATGAAATATATTTCAAAAAGTACATCCAGGTTTCCAAGCTGGGAAATTATCAAGAATTGAGATAATTTTAAAACCAATTAAACTAAATTTTAATAGAATTCATTTTCAAGTTATTAAAAGATAAAATATGAATACGTATGAAATAAAACGCCTACATGAAATTAACAATTATGTTATATATATCAAGGGAACAAATTATCTAAATAAACTAATTTTATATCCATTTTAAATTAACATAATTTGATAAGTTAGTGACAAATTGTTTTAAATACAAAAAGACAGGGTTAGGTTTGTTTGACTAAATCAAAGCAATCTAAGCTTCCATGTGAGGAGAATCTTATTTAATCAAGAGATAATGAATTTTAACTGGACACGGATAAAAAAATTCATGACAATTGGATTACAATAAAGCTCACTTATTATTATAGTTAGCTTAATTCTGTTGTAAGGCATTTTGATGTCAAATACATAAATTGTCTTTCAGGAGGACTTTTCATAAATAGTGGATCGCATTATATTGTGGCAAGGAAGGAAGCCTGGAAATACCGTAAGCACCCACCCGAATAGTTTTGCATGAAGAAGGCAGAAGGGAAATATCTATTTTCTATTATTCAACAGTGGTTGGAATCGATTCCAGGACCATTCGCTCTGAAGACTGCTGCCCTATATCACTAGGCCACTATAAAGGAATTGCGGAAAAAATACCGAATTTTAAACTGCAGTAATAAATGCAATAAGATATTCCTCGTTGAAGAGATAGTAAGCTGTATTAACCAAAAAACAGCATACAAGTAGCTGTTTACGAAGAATATTTAATCATTTGATTAGAATACCAATTATCAATTTCTTTGTGGAACTTCAAGTGTATTCAGGATTACCTTAAGCATACTGCTAAATTAGTCACACTAGAAATTCATCTCATTATAAAATAATGATTTTTAAAATGTATAATGTAACAGTTGTAGAAAGATAAATAAAGAATACTAAGCATAAGTACAATCACACACAAGTAATTACTTTAAAATTTTTCTTGGCTAATGTATAAATGAATAAACTTGAGCAATGAAAAGTATCTTTTTTTCAGAAAGAAGTTTATAGTTAAAAAATGAGTTCTGACACATATTTTGATGATGTTCACACTTATTGTGAGTAAATGGTTGTCGCAAAATGATTTAGAACAAATATATTCAATAAAAACGAAAACACAATGAGCTATTACATTATTATGAAAATTTAATTTTAAAATATTCGCGTATTTTGTTTATTCATGCATGATGAAACTTTTGAGGAGACCTAGAGTAATCGGATATTCAGAGAAATTTCTATATACACATATAACTGAAAATTTTCGAAACATTACAAACTTCAGAAAGCGGAAATAATGATTTGTATTTCAAGATATTTCGAAATTTTGCCTTTTTGTTTCAATCAATAGGACTGATGTAATTTGGTATTTCCTTACCTTTCGTTTTACTTTAAAGTTAAATTCTATATGTGGAATAAAAATGAATAGAAATTTCTAAAGAAAATTCGATTCCTTTTTATGTTTTCTTTCTATTTTCTACTTTTTAAGGACACGTGCTCAACAATATAAATTTTAAAACTTCAAAAGATGAAGTAAGGCAACAAGGGAGTTGAATTATTGTCTTTTTAGCTAAAGAGAGAAGATATAATTGATATAATTGTTTTAAGACTTTCGAACATCCAAAGCATTTGAACTTTCAAAGTAGAGTTTAAAATTCGCAAAGAACAACCCAGAAAACTTCTAATTGCCTTTAAAGTAAAGGAAGTGCAAGCAGAAAGCAAAAACGCAACATCCATCCATCTTGTTAAATGAAGGCTTGATTCTAGCACGAATAATCTGAGAGTGTGCTAATGAAATTCAAGAAAAATACATCAAAAAAGTATTTAAAAAACTGAAGAATTATAAAAAATGTACACATAAAAAATAAAATTAACTATGCAATGTAATGCAATATAAAATGCAGATTCGATAAATTTAGAAAAAGCAGTCAAAAGAACACAAATTCAATGATGGCATTTACATTAGTAAACACGATGAATACGAAGTAAATTTTTAATCTGGATCGAAATCGACTAAGGGAATCGCAATTATACCGTTGTGGTAATGAACAATGACATGAGAATAGCAATAAAGAAATATTTGGCAATGGAATTATAAATTACCTTTATCTATATACAGCTTTTATGACTATACGACAAGAAAATCCTTTTTAAATCCATAATATTTTGTAAAAGAAAAGTGGAATTTTCATTATCTGGTAACTTTTACTTATCAAAAATGGAATTAAACACACAGAATACCCCTAAATGATTTACGAAATACAAGCGATAAAAAGCATAATTTTAATTATTTGTGTCACAATTAAATCTTGCTAATCTTGCAATTTTTGTAAAACCGTTTGTAAAAACTTGCGATAGTTGCGAAAGTTGTAAAACCCCATTTTCGATAAACATTAAAAATTTTTATTTTTAATGCGAAATAAACTTTAAAGCGAGAAATTAAACGCAAACCTATTATATAAAAGTACAGACATTTAGAAAAGGAAAATTTCAGAAATATAAACGAAAAGAAGTAAATATGAAAGTTAATTGCGAGAAATTTGCTTTTTTTTTAACGAATAACATATTATTCATTAGCATTTAATTTTAAATATATTAATCATTAACCTAAAACACTTACGAAGGTTTAAAATATTCTCAAGAGATTTTTTGGTGAAGTAAATACTTTTCAGTTTGTTTTAGAAACAAAGCTATGAATTTCCAATGAAAAATTAAATTATCCATAATTTAATATCAGTTTTTTTAATTAGTATTTGAAAATGTTTTCGTTAAGCTATTCACTAAGTTATTCCATATGAATCTGCATATAAAAAAAAAAGCAAACCCAATTCAAACTTAATTCCTTTGAGAATTTAAATGAGTGATATGATATTAAAACAGTAAAATCATAAGCTGCGTGTAGTTGTAACAATAGTTTTCAAACAAGTACAAAATTTAGACAAAAGAAATAAGATATTTCTCAGAGAATGCTGTATAATATTCTAATGAATAAATAAAAGCTGTTATTTCAATTGATATTTTTTTATTTAATCAAAAGACGGGAAAGATAGAGTTGAAAGACAGAAGTCCATCGAAGATTCAACAGATTAATATTTTTAACTATAGAAAAATATTTTATACAACAGATTAATTTTTTCACGTATTAAATATACAAAAGATAAATTTTTTAAACATATTAATATTTCTTAATATAGAAAAATGTACACAAAACTTACTTAAATCTAAAAGAAAAAAATTATTGCGATGCTAAAAATTAGAAGAAATGAGTTGTAATTTAAATAAGAGAAAAAATTAAAACACTTTCCTCAATGTAACAGTTCTTAATTTTGAAAGGTAATAAGAAAATTGTACCAAAAATAAATGAATTTAAATTAAATCATTAAAAAGTTAATTAATTAAAATTAAATTACAGTAAAATTCACAATAATAGTTTACAAACATGCGCTTCTTATGTTTATTAAAATCCAAAATCAAATATAAAACAATTTGTTTTATTCATTTGGCATTTTATTTTTATAGACAAGCACAATAATTAAATTTCACTCTTAAATCATTTTCATTCACAAATTTCAAAAAGTCCAGACTATTAAAGAGGTAGTCTTCAGATAATTTTCAACGAAGTATATCTATCGATTATTAACAAGTTGCATGAAATGCGTGCGCAAATACACGACTCCGAATCAATGAGTATGATTATTTGAAGATAACATCAATTATTTATTTCGTCTCAGATTGAATTCAAAATTTAAAATAATTCAGCTAATTACATTAAAATCAGAATAAATAACTTCACTAAATACCAATAAATTTATATATATATATATATATATATATATATATATATATATATATATATATATATATATATATATATATATATATATATATATAAATTAGTTTTAACCTTAGAATATAACTTTCACCGTCTTATGTATTAATGATTTGAAATATTAGAGCTAAAAAATAAATTAAAATAGAGACTTGAGAACATTCAAAAATTTTGCGGCATTTTTAGCATTATATTCGAGCATCTTTAATCTCTACATGAAAAACTACCATAATTAAAATTTCCGTAAATTATTACTCAGTTTTTCCTAGTCGCTTGAAAGACTTAAAAATTATCGAACGAAACAAAGATGCATCTGCCACAGTAAAACAATAAATTATGGTTTTCGCCTCGTAACTCACAAAGGTGGTGTGGTTTTGCTTTGAAGACACCAATTGTGCACTTGAATTGCGAGTATGAGTACCCCGCTCACTGTAGTGCAGTGAACTCTTGAGCCGCAGCAAAGCTACCCGATGAATAAACTCAGTCAGAAACGTGTTGAATGGACGTGATAATTAAGGGCAACGGGATCGTTTGTGAAGAGTATTGTTGGAATTTCTCACGTGACGCTACTTTATGATAGTTTCGTGAGGGTGAGATTCTAGAAAATGACCATCTTCCCGCGATATGGTGATTTAGAAAAACTTTCTTCGCTGTCGGCAATTCAAAATTTGATATATTCACTCTTATTATTTGAGGATTTTTCCCATAGTGGTTTTAATATTATGTCTAAAGAGATTCGATTAATTACAGTAAAATTCATTTTAATTCATTGTTAAATATTTTTTTTAATTCGTTTTTGCTTTCCATGTAATTTTTTACTAAATTGTTAAAATATTCTTCCTTTAGGTTCTAAGATAATTGAAAGCTTATGACTGACACACACACGCATATTATATATATATATATAACATATGCGTGTTTATTCCTGTGGGTGTTACATGAAGAAACACACACCAACTACTATTAAAAGGCGCGCGCGAAATAATTATACTTTAAGTGAAAAAGAATTACTTAAATGTATCTAATTAAAAGATTTTAATATAGATTAATCAACAGGAAACAACCAACGTTTAAAAACAAAAAGCAAATTTAAAAAATAAATTCTACAATGAACAGGACTTTTCTGCGATTAAATTTCTTCCCATCTCGGAGATTTAAATCAACTTGTTGAATTGATGCAGTAAAATCGTATATTTCCATATATCAATTCAAATCAATAAGGAAGAAATCAGAAATAAATAAAAGTGAATGCATTGTGAAATATGAATTTCTAGTGGATTTAACTGGGCTGCGATAGTATATGCATAATACATTTTCTCATCTGCGCAGCTCTTTTTCAAAACATTGAATGTTATTTTGAATCACTCTACTTTGCAATTACCTACAAAATAATTTGAGCACCATATTTTGGGAATTGTACTTTAATAATATATCAGTCGAGGAAATTGGATAAGAGTTTATAAACATTGAAAAACTCGTTTAAAAAAACAAAGAATAAATTGTTTCGATTGCATATCAAAAATCGACACTTGTTGAATACCTAAATATCGAAACCAATCATTGAAAATAATTGCACTCTTCACATTTTTCATGAGCCTCGTTTGAAAAATAAGACATTTTCATACGATTTCGTTTGCCAAAACCTATCACAAAACATGTATTAATAGAATGGCAAAAAATCGCATTTAACATTTTTAAAATAAGAAGCGCTTTAAAATAGTTAAATATAAACTCTCCTAGAATAGATAAACAGAAATCTCAACTGTATTTGTGTGTGGACAATCTCTTCCTATCTTATACTCCACTGATTAAACACAGCGATGACAACAAAATAAATGTAGACGGGAAATATTAAGCCATCTCACCCAATAAAAAAAAACGTCCTGTTAGTCAAGCATAGCGTTTCCTGTAGATGGGAAGGGGGAGTTATGCAAAGAACGAGCAGGATACCTGGAGTCCTATTCACCGTGTGAGGTATTCACGAGAAACTTAAAAGAATGTTTTATCATCCGAATTAAAGGGACAAATTCACGCTTACATAAAAAAAGCGCCTATTGAATGGCGATACCGAGAAAAAGGAAAAAGCATTAAATATATTAACGAGATAAAAGACTCAACACACAAAAAGATATAAAAAAATCTTGTTTGAATAACTAGCCGATATTTAAAGGAGTATAAAAAATGCATTTAAATCGCCAGGAAATAAAGATAGGCTGAAATAAAATTCTTTAAAAAGTGTCAAACACAGAACTGAATTTGAGCTCATACTTGAAAAGAGAAAACTCATTCTGGAACTCAAATTTCGCTCTCATTATGAGTACCAAATTGAATATCTATTAAAAACTTTCGCTTGTCAAGCTAAAACCAACAAAACACGCGCAAACGTGGGATGACATTTTTGTATAAGGCAGTATTTATTTTTCTACACCTACTCAGGCATTCCGGGTCCACTTTCAACTTTATTGACATAACGGAAAGAAATATTTATAAGATAGATACGGTACGAATGGAATGGAGAAACCTTTAAATAGATTATATTGGTTTCCAGGTTCGAAAATAGAATATATTGCTTTTAAGAGTGGGTAATAGGACATATACGGTTAAAAATAGAAGTTCTTATTTAGTTCTGAAGTTTTAAAGATGAGGGTGTGTTAGTTTTATAATAATTAAAGAAAATTCGCAGGATCTTCATTAAATGCCACTCGCTCGGTTTGAAGAGGAAAATTAAAATTCTTCCAAATAAAGCTCAGGTCGATAATCTATTTGCTCTACAAAATATGCGAAGTGTGTTGGGTGTGTATGGCAGAAATTTATTATCTGAAATTATTATAAATTAAATCGAATCAAAAATTAAATTAATATTCTCATATGATGTAATTATTTTTTATTACTCAATTAACTATCATAACTGGATCATTAGTCAACAAGGAAAACATTAAATTTCCAAACAATTCCTATGTCTTGATAGAAAGAGCATCTTTAAAACAACTTTAGTATCTATATATAAATGGATCTGATCAAAAATTAATAGGTGGAGATTAATATATAAACAAAACAGTACCATTAATTCTTCTAATTCAAATGTAATAACTGAAAGCTAAGTCATCAATTAACGGTCATCAGAGTACTAGAAAACTAAAATCTGAATTATAACACATTACTTATTATAATATACTTTTCCATTCTTCTTGAATCTATTACCATTATTTCATACGATCAATATTTTTATATGAATGAGCGAATATTGTTAAAATTGGCGACTGATGGCTGAGTGGTAAGTGTTCCTGAATCCAAGGGTGTGGATCCAGGGTTCGAATCCCGGTTTGGGCATGAATGTTTCTTTCTCTATGTTTCCCTGTTCTTTCTTCTGAGATGATGTATGAATGTAGCCCACCCTGTAAACGGGTTTGGGTATGGCGTAGGTAATGGTACTCGCCTCTGTGACTTGATTCACAGGTGCCCACCGGGTAACGATAAATGGGTAGCAGTTTCGGCCTTGTTGTGGCGAAGAGTTAGTCAACCAGGGCGCGCCATTGTAAAAAAATATTTAAAATTATTAACTATGTTTAAAGTATTGCGATTCTTCTTAAACTTCAGACCAAATACATTACTGTAAATACATATTGCAAAATACAATGCGGACAGCAGTGTAATTTACAAAACATTTTAATGAAGACACGTCCCTCTGTGAAAATGACAAAATCAGAATTTAAGACTTGTGTTAATGTATGAAAACTTAAGTAGTTGACAAAACTCAATTGGACAAGAAGTTTTCAGTGTGATCAAATGACTTTTCAGAGATTGTTTTGACCAATTCTGGAACAAAAATTTTAGGAAACCACAAATGAATCACGACTTATTCGACAGATACAAAAATGTCTTTCGATATAAAATATATAGAGTAATAATAAGAAAATTGAATATATTCTGATATAAGGATTAGTAAATTAATTTGGTTTTCTTATACGTTTCATAGTTGACACAAATGAATCAGATAAAAGATATTTGAAAACCATGGTAAATCATGAGATGAAATTCCAAAGACGATAATACACAACGTTTTAAGGTTTGATTGATGACCATTCAATCGACTTCCAACGCATTTCCCAATTAGTACAAAACCTAATGAATTCGGTTTAATAAGTTTTCAAATATTTCCACACAAAATCCCCAGTTTTAGAAATCACAAATTTTGCAAATATCCACTTTGTTAGATGTTTATGCGTACTTTATGCATGATATTCTTAATATTTAAATTCACATTTAAATATTGCTGAATCTATGTATATAAATGTATTTAAGAACCAATCAAGTGAAATACGCACATATATTACACAGTAAAATATGTTTTTATTACTGTTACTTGTAATTAAAAATATCACAAAGACGCGACTTTTATATTAAAAACAATTGCGAAACATTTAAAATTTAAGCCAAATAAACCTATGATAGTTGTCACACACCAGTACTTCACACGGGAAACATCTAACTTGTGAGCTAAGAATGAAAGATCAGTGACTCACTCTGAATTTTATGTAAAAGCAACAGGTGATAAGAAAAAATTCAAGTTTTAATAACGGCACTATAATTGCAGAAAAAGTAATTGTGGGGGAAAAAAACCTGCATCTGAACCGTAAAGCATTAATTTTGACACTAACTAATTTAGACCTTTTCTAGTGCATACTCTATCCATAATTATTTTAATCTCGATTTCTCTCTCTTCTTAGTATAAAAATATTTATTTTGCTATATTATGTTTTTGATGCATTTAATCTAACTAAACTAAAATAACAAATGTTTTATAATAGTGAATATAAAAACTAATACAGTTCTTTTTAATTCAAAATATTTGTTACCAATTATGTAACCAATCAGTAATTAAAAATGAAAAAAATAAGTGTTAATAAAAATATCTTTATTTGATGCGAATTTCATATGTTTAATTCTATATGAATACCTTACTAGCAAAAACATTACTTGTATTAATAATGTTTTGCCATTTAACATTTTTAACACTTTTGAAAATTTCTCTGTTGAAATATGAAACATTTTTAATATTTACGTTTAAATATATTTCAAAATAACGTTTAAAATATAACAAAAACAAATCAGATTTAGCAACAGAAAAATTAAAAAAAAACTTGGGTTAAACATTTCTTTAAGACACCTTTTAATGACTTTTTTAAAAATTATCAACGTGTACAGTTTATTCTAATCAGTTACATTCTTGCAATTTAAGAAAATTATTTTTATAGCACAGTAAAGGCAATGAACAAGGCAGCCTTTCAATTACAAATAGATGGGATAAATATGTTTCCAAAAATCTAGTTTGCATATTAAATGTCATTAACAGCACTTTCATTTCATATCCATCGCATCGCTAAAACTTACTTCACACGAAGTAATATCTTCTGTTTTGTCCAAAGAATTTCACATTCTGCATTCATAAAAGGATTTCCTCACGATTCTGTTTGAAATTGATGCTTGAGCATGAAAAGGTTTCATTCACAAAATAACTTACCTGTCCAGGTGAAAACAATGAAATTGTGTTAACTTCCTCATTTCAACTCTCTTGATCTCTATAATCAATTCAAACAAGCTTTTAAATATTTACCTTTTTATTTCTGGTTGAAAGAGGCCCACTTCCAATTTAATACATTAATAAAACAAATTACAGCAGAAGACATAAATATACCAAAACTTTGGTCTTTGTTCAGAAAACTTACCTTTTTCAAAGGAGAAACATCAGTACCTGCTAAATCCTGAAATAAAATTTGGATTTTAACAATAATTGCTATAGAAAGATTTAAGGTATCGTCCTTCTTCGATTTTTATATGAAGAACCATAAAACTTACTTCATGTAAGTTAAAGTCATTTGAAAATAATTAAATCAAATAATTTTACTGAAATTAAATAATTTTAAACAAGTGATACGATTTTTTTCAAAATACTTTTTTGTCTACAATTTACAAGCGGATACTTGAAATTTACGCCATGTAATTAATAATAGAGTATTATTCTCTCAAAAGTTTTTTTTTCTTCTTTTTATGAGGGACCAATTCAAAATAAATGTACAAAAACCATTAGCACAAAATAATTAAAAAAAGTAAAATTTAAACCTCTTCAATCAAATAGGTATCTTGATTGTTCGTTGGAAGCGCAGTTAGAAACTGGAAACATGAATTAATTTCCATTACCAGTTTACTTTTTAAGTCAACTTTGCAGATGATATTATGAAGTGTAAGCCATTATGTAAAGTCGTTATAAGAAAAACTATATATGGCTAAACGCTCAAATATAATGCATTTGTTTATTAACAGAACTTCCTTTTCAAAAAATGATAAAATTAAAAAATATTAATTAAAGAAATATTCAAAATTTAAAATGGAAAATGATGAAACAAAAACATGCACATAAATATTTAAAGTAGTTCTCTAGCTCCCATTTTTTAAATTGAGCATATAAGTATTACATTAGAATTTAAAATATATAAGAGTTAGATTCTCTCTCCAAAATAATTTCAAAGAACATATCAATTACTTGAGATCCAAAATTCAGTAGCAGACCAAACTTTTTTATAATTTTTAGGAGAAAAAGTAGTATAAATCATTTTTGATTCCTTTTTCAAGGAAAAAATGTCAAATTTTAATTAACTTATACAGCGTTATATTGGACATAACCAAATGTATAACCTGGAAGAAGATGAGAATCAATAAGTATTGAAAAACAAAAAGTTTAGTATTCTATCTCATAATGATAGATACTCATATTTTTTTAATGCTAACTGAGTGAAAAAATCATAATATTAAAATATCAGTACGATAGTACAGAAATAAATATCATTTCAAATAATTCTAAAAACTAGCTAAAACAATCTACAAATCTCTTAAAATATACTTTATTTGCGTTGAATATAAAAAAAATTAAAATAACATTCTTGAATCAGAATATTTTGACATTCATTAAGAACTCTAAACAATTTATTTTGACTATCATACAATATCCTACAACTAGACATATTTATGGTTCCAAACTCAGGTAAATTATTCAAAGACTACTTATGAATAACACAAATCATCCAGCATGCACACGCGTACTGATGAAATTTCGAGCTATTTAAATGCCAAAGCATTAAAAACAACCGCGTATTATAGCGATGCATCGAATTTCATTTATTCTTTTAAATTAACAATTCTCAAGTAACAAATGCGGAAAAAGCCACTTACCCAACAAGCTCTTGTAGCAGGCCGGGGAGATGTTGCATCGCTTCTGCACGTGGAGAGTAAAGCGGCTGGCCCGAGGAGGACAGGCGACGACGGCGTGTGCTGCCTTGGAGGTTGAGGAGTCAACTGAGCCCCAGTGGAGAGCGGTGGTGGCGTCTGTTGCAGCTGCTGGGCGTACGCCATGCGAAAGGCGGAGCCTACCACTCCACTCAGCTCTTCCGCCTGCAATCATAATAGACAGGTGAGAGAACAATCTCGACACTAAAAAGCTCGAGCCCAATAGTTCTTGGAAAATAACTTCAAAAATTAATAAGATTGATTATTTTCCGGTTGAATGTCATGAAAAAACTATATACACAATCGTGATTTTTAAAAACAGTATTTCGCAAAAAAATTTTCAAAGGAAACTTGAAATCCTCAATAGGTTGGAAAGTGCATAAGTATAAGGAAGTAAAAATAGTATTAGAAGATTTAGCTCTCATTTTACTATAAGCAAATTTCAAGTAAATAAAAAATATACTTCTGAATTAGA